>CM035414.1:170121107-170351107 GCA_020310875.1 Ceratopteris richardii
TATGAAGCATTTATGTGAATCTTGTCAACTAGGGAAGCAAGCAAGACTTCCATTCAAGAAGAGTGGCTACATAAGCCAACATCCATTGGAGTTGATACATACATATGTGTGGGGGCCAACCAAAGAGCAATCCATTGGAGGTAACAAGTACTTTGTCACTTTTATAGATGATTGCACAAGGATGGTTTGGGTTTATTTCATAAAAAACAAATCAGATGTGTTTACATGTTTCAAAGCATTCAAGGCAATGGTAGAGAAGGAAACAGGTACATATATCAAGAAGCTAAGGTCCGATGGAGGGGGAGAATATTTCTCCAATGAGTTTTTTGATTTTTTAATGGATCAAGGCATCAAGAGGCAAGTAACATGTAGGTACACACCCCAAGAAAATGGAGTAGCAGAGAGAAAGAATAGATACATTGCCGAGATCGCTAGAGCAATGCTTAATGAGATGAATGTACCTAACATGTTTTGGAGTGATGCAACAAATACCGTCGTGTATCTAATGAATAGGGCTCCTACCTCAGGGATCCATGGCTTGACACCATATCAAGCCTATTATGGTAAGAAACCTGATCTTTCCCACTTGAAGATATTTGGATGTACTTGTTATGTACATGTGCCAAGTGAATTGAGGCACAAGCTACAACCAAAGGCAAAAAAGTGTGTGTTTCTAGGATATTCAAGTGATCATAAAGGTTACAGGTGCTTCAACCCAAACACAAAGGACTTGAGGATATCAAGGGATGTAGCATTTCATGAGCTACTCCCTTGGTATAAGAAGTATGATTGTATGCAGGACTATGAAGAAGAAAAGCATGGACATGATGAAGAACAAATCGACCTAGAGCTAAGCGGCCCAAGGTGTTCCATCAATGAAGATAGTTCAAGCATGAACTCACCATGGAGGGGGAGATCTTCATCAATCTATGAAGCACAATCAATCAACAAAGCCAAAGCAACATTGGTGGAGTTGGATGAAGAAGGTAATGAAGTTGAAGATGATGAAGGACACATGATGGAGAAAGAAGCCACGTCAAAGAAAGAGATCAAGTTCCCAAGGCGAAGAAAGGTGAAGAAAGGAAGTCTTCTAGAGTTAAGTATCCAACTCAAAGGTTTACTTATGATTCATACATGGCAACGCATTATGCATATATGAACAAAGTAGTAGAAGATCATGAGCCAGATTGCTATGAAGATGCAAACAGGTACACCGAATGGAAAGAGGCAATGCAAGAAGAGATTGACGCACTTGAGGAAAATCAAACATGGACTCTAGTGCCCAAGAAGGAGAACATGAAGGTAATAGGTAATAAGTGGGTGTATAAAGTAAAGAGGAATTCAGATGGATCTATTTCTAGGTTCAAAGCAAGATTGGTGGCCAAGGGTTTTGCACAAACCTATGGAGTGGACTTTGAAGAGACATTTAGCCCCGTGGAAAAGATGAGCACCATTAGGACACTCATTGCAATGGCTGCTAGCAAAGGATGGAAGCTTTTCCAATTGAATATCAGGAATGCCTTTCTCAATGGAGACTTGGAAGAAGAGATATACATGGAGCAGCCACTAGGTTTTGTTCATAAAGAGTTTCCACATCATGTTTGTAGGTTGAAGAAGGCACTTTATGGCCTAAAGCAAGCTCGAAGGGCTTGGAACCAAAGATTGGTGGACTATTTGATCAAATGTGGTTACAATCAATGCAAGGCGGATCCATCTCTCTTCATCAAACAAAGAGGAGAACTTGTAGTCTACATGTGTGTGTATGTAGATGATCTTATCATTACAGGTAATGATACAAAGGGCATTGACGAGATCAAGGCAAAGCTTGGAAAGGAGTTTAGGATATCTGATCTTGGAGATCTTAGGTATTTTCTTGGCATTGAAGTTGTATACAAAGAAGAAGGTATTATGCTCATACAAAGGAAGTATATTCTAGACCTACTTGAGAGGTTTGGGATGCTACATTGCAAGCCTATTTCAAATCCCATGGAAGCTAATGTAAAGCTAAGCTCCATTGATGGAGAGCCATTAGAGGATGTAATGCATAGTCCAAGTACTACACACTTGCAAGCTGTAAGAAGAATGTTACGATATCTCAAGGCGACTATCACACTTCATAAGGGAAAAGGTGATATCCAAGGAAGTTTCAGTACATCATATTGGTACCAAGGACCAAGTTGGAGTTGGAGTGTTATCACAATTTATGCATAGTCCAAGGACTACACACTTGCAAGCTGTAAGAAGAATGTTACGATATCTCAAGGCCACTATCACTTCATAAGGGAAAAGGTGATATCCAAGGAAGTTTCAGTACATCATATTGGTACCAAGGACCAAGTTGCCGAAATGTTTACAAAGGCTTTGGATGAGATGAAGATTTCAAAATTCAAGCAATGCATCAACATGAAGGAGCTTGGATGAGGACGAAGAATTGAAGCTTGAGGGGGAGTGTTAAAAGTCAAGCTTCAAACTACAAATTCGTGGGGAATCTTTTATGGATATGTGGAGCAATCAAAGGAAGCCAAAAACCACGAGATTCCATCAAGAAAAGTCACTCAACCACTCCCCAAGTCATCTCAACTAAGTCCTCCAAGTTAGGAGGCTGATTTGGAAAGGTAGTTCCTAGATTTTAGGGGCACACTTCTCACTATAAAAGGAGCATGTACGGCGATTTCTTTTGGGCCATCTTTTTGGAGTTTTAGCTCATGTAAAGTGAGCACCAAGTGCTGGATTTGTGATAAGCAAGCCCCTTGCTTAAGCTAGCCCCTTGCTTGCTTGTTTGTTTTCTTTTAGTAGGCATATCTATGTGTGTGCGCAGGCAGTGTTGCAACTCTCTACCCCTGAGTTGTTAGCATTGGTTCTCCCTCATATTGTATCCATTTGATGTAATTCTTGTCTCATTGGATAGCCACTAGAGTCTATTTTATGCTCACCAATTCTCTGGAGCATTCTTTGAGTAGTCTGGGAGCAAATATCATTTTAGTGAAGTTGTGTGATTGATATCTCTCTCTCTCTCTCTCTCTCTCTCTCTCTGTGTGTGTAGGCTCTGTTGGAAATATTTTGCTCTCTGTTGTAAGGGCTGGTTCTCCTTCTCTATTCATCCATTTGCTATGATTTTGGTGTCATTGGGTAGCTATTAGAGTGCTCTAAAGTTGAATCAAGTTTGAGTCTCATTCTCTGTATAATCTCTGAGAAAAGCTTGCTGGAGTGAAGTGAGGTCTCTGCTTGACTAGCAGCTGTGAGCATTCAACTAGCTCATGTTGCAGACATTGTTTCTCTTTGTGTAAGCATCCATTTGAAGTGAAATTTGATTTGTTGGAAAGCCCTTGGTGTCTACTACAGGTCTACAAAAGCTCACTGGAGTTGTCTGCATAAGCTCTGAGTAAGAGCATTTTTGGTGTGCAAAGGGCAAAGAAGGATACCTGTGGAGGTCATTTGTGCTTCGTCGTTGCTTAGGGGTTGAGATACTTCCCCCATCACTAATCACATTCCACAAAGTTATAGAGAAATCAATTTCTTCTTCAAGTAAGGCTTGTTTTGAGTTTATTTGAGTATGTAATAATAGAACTCTCTCCACAACCTTCCAAACCAAAAGACTCCTTGGGCACAAAAAGAAGAGGTGTCTCAAGTTTTCTCTACCATTGAGGCAATGCTTACACGATGGAGAGACGCGACAAATTTTGTTAGCTTTAACATTAGTTTCCCAAGTGGAAAATTTTGCACATCATAACAACTTTTTTATTCTCTATGAGGGAGTGGCATAGGGCAAGGAACTTAAAATTCCATGTGATACTCGACCAAATTGGACACCATTTAATACTAAGCGAGTTATCTAAGTCTAAATTCTTCTTAAAACTAGGTATTTTTTCCAAGTTGTTGCCATTGTGCCATTTTATACCTTCTGTTTGAGAGGGATAACATCGGAGTATGAGGCGAAACTTCAACTTATCCCAAGCATTTATTCTTATTCTTAACAAGCACCAATCTTTGTAGTCCACTCTCCAAGATGGGTTATTTCCTCAAATCTCATCCATTGTCTTGATTCCAAAGATGGATCAACGAATGAAACCCTTTCTTCCACAAATTCTTTACTTTGTGGAGGTTAGTAGAATGGGAAGACCTAATTCCCTTGATCAGGAACTAGATAGATTTGTTTTGCCTAATACTACGAGCCCACTTCCATTCTTCATTTATCTTGAGGTAAGGTTTTGTCTTGTTCCAACATTTCCATAGTGAACAAACCAAATCCAAGACTCTAGAAGTAATAGAGAAAAGGGAGAACAAAAAGGTGAGTAATTCATGACCCATCGACCCATGTAGATCAACAAAAGTAACAGTGCTTTGGTTTTTGAAAATTAGTTTGGCACAAGAGGTATCCATATTTCTCCAAGTTTTAATGAACTAGTTGGCCGCCAATTTATTTGCTAAACCTTCAATGTCCAAAATGCAAAGCCGTTCTGTTTCTTTTTTACTCACACAAATAATCCATATGATTTTGGGCATGCCTCTCCTATTGGGATCACCGTCCAAAGAAAATTTATGTAAATTCTTTCTAACTTTACCAAAACTTTTTTTCGGTCTCCAGCACTATGCGTTCTCTCTATGTCGATCCTCTTATTGTGACACCTACGTCCACTTTATATTTCCAATATAGTCTTATGAAGTTAAGATTGACCTGACCCATGGCACACGGAACAATAATTCGTGAGGCACACAGAAAGATCAATGGAAGAGAGAGAGAGATGTATGGGTTTGCATTTGTCGTAACTGTGGGGAAAGAATCTAAATAATGAATTTGTGTGCCATTTGTACCATGTTCAAAGACTACACATCGTAGACGACATGGAACTTGAGAACCAAGTATGTCTTAATTTGAATCATGTTCTCCCATCTAAACTCTAGACTCGATTGTACAGTTCCATACTCAACTTTCTTTGTTATTCGGAAATCATATTTGGCGAACTACACTAGGCTTACTTCATCACTTGGTCTTCCATATAAGAATAACCCAAATTCAACCCTAAAGAAAGTACACAGTTTTAATGAGCTGAACCCGTATAATGTTTTAGAAAAATGTTTATTCGATAAACATTACCTTCATTGTCTGAAAGCAAAAAAATTGCCTCTACATTTCCCACTGTAAGATCCCCCTTCTAATAAACGTGAGAATGAAGACCTGAACATTTCAAGAAAGTCCAAAATGGTAGAGGCAATGTTCGGAATTCGAAGAAGGTCATGCATGGATAACGTTTTAGGAGAAACATGACATCACCCCAGCAAAAATAGATGCACAAGTTAAAACGAGAATGAATGCCCCTTACGTAAAGACTAATATTCATGGAAGGGTTATCAACCTAACAATCATCAAAGTGCTTGAATTTGCGAGAATCCGGACATACGATGGAACTCTACTATGCGACACACAAAAGTGAAGCGTTTAGCATCCGTTGATCGAGACAAGAAGTGGTCGATGCTTATGGGGTTGAAACCACATCATTCCACGCTATTACAACTAAAAAGGCTCAAGCTTTATAGCCCACGCTGCTCAATATGTAGGAGGAGGAGGAATAAAGGAAGCTCTACTCCATCCGTTTCCCTCCCAACAACAGCGTCTCCAAATAGAAGCCGAAAGAAGTCTTTAGCCTCTTGGCAACAACAATTATGGCGATAGGTAGTGGATTGATGTGCACAACTAAAGAGGCTTTCTAGAAACCATTGTCCCAATGGAATCCATTGGCGTTTTAAAAAAGGGATGAAAATATCCGCGATTCTCTCATGAGAGTCACGACTTGTGGAGATGTCCGCCATTCTCTCATACGAGTGAAGAGTTGAAGAATGCTTTATGAACTCCTACAAGTCAGTTGTAAGGTAATTAAGAGAAAAAACTTATATGTACTTCCCCTAAGGAGTCTACCGTCTACATCTTCGATCCATTTACAAAATTTTCATGGGACTACGAGATTTTGGCATACTCTCCTTAATCTTGAATTAAATTGAAAGAAAGACTCTACAAATGGATATGCATAGTATTAAAGAGACCCTCATATCGCACAAAAAAGGCATACACAAAACAATCAGAATATTCCAGCTAAAAACTCGGCTATGCTTTTCACCCGTAATCTGACTGGATTTTTGTATTCAAATAACCATGAAATATTATTTTGCATGGCTGCATCCTAATTCGTGCATGACCTAGAGATCATCAAATTCCAACTCATACAAGATAATTCAAGCGAAACCCTAATATCGCATCACACCCCAAAGTAACACGATTATTTCATCCATGGAACGATTTGAGTTTTTCTAGTGAAGTAAGTATGAGAAGTTCGCGTGTATGGTTTAACAGGCGCACGCCAATCTCTACATGACCCAAACATCGTCAAAGTCCAATCCATGGTCCAAATACCAATATCCCGCTATATAGATTTCTGATATTAAGATTTTGCATAAGCCATAATAAAAATTGAAAGTTGATCTGTAAAGTAATGTCCTTCAATCCAGATTTCAAATTCTGTACAGCAAGCGTGGTGCACCTTACCTTACTTGTTGGTTCTTTCTTTTTTTTTTTTTTTTGAAAAAACAGGAAGTATAAAATTGATGCTTGTCAAAAATTACAACTCATGGTAGACTCATGAAAGAGCCTACAGAAAACAAAAGGGTGAATCACAAGAGGTAGGAATCAATATAATCACCAAGAAAAGTGATCATGTCTTCTCTAGGCTTAGAATACATTCTAAGGAGTTTGGATTTCCAAACATTGAAATGGTAACTTTTCAGAATTACAAAGGGGCTCTTAATAACCGATTGATCATTATTAGAAGCGGAATAACAGAGGCTGATAATTTTCCTCATACCATACATAAAGGAGAAAAAGTAATCCTTTCTCTTGTCATTAAAGATGGCACTATTTCTATTCTTCCAAATATGCCACATAGTGTGATTCCTGATAATTTGCCACATGAGAATGTCCATGCCTTTAGCTTCTCCTAGAAGAATGTCTTTGCAACTTGGGATATTAAGACCTTGACTTTGGCAGAAGGACCAGATTCCAACCCAGAATCTGAGAGCATATTTACACTTGATGAAAAGGTGATCCAAATCTTCTTCTTTACCACAAAGTTTGCAATGACCAGCATCAATCTTATACTTCCTAGCATGGCTGCCAGTCCAAATGCCTTGGTGAAGGATGAGCCAACTCAGACAAGATTGTTTGTTAGAAAGAGGGAAGGCCCAGGAACACTGAAACCTGTACTTCCACTGCAGGTGGGACCACTGCAATCCCCATTTCTTGTTCATCTTTCCAGTGATTTCTTTTATACTTCTGTAATTTCTTTTGTAGGAGTTTAACATATCCCAGGCAACATCCTGAAGGGATATCTGCTTACTCCACATGTTGGTTTCCAACTTCTCCAGCAGGAACATCTTCTTGCTCAACAGGATCTGTTTACATTGAAAAGAAAGACCATGAGTATTAAAATAGCATAATCATCAGAAACTACACCTGCTCTCATCAAATCCTTCCAGTGCCCATAACCCTCCTTCCTGCATTTATTCCATCTGATAGGGAGGGCCAACAGGGAACCAGAGTTAAACCAGCCAAACCAAAGGGAGTCCTGTTCTAAAAAAGAGGAATTATGAGAAAACCATATAGGAAGTTTATACTTGGACTTAACTAACATCCAAGCTTTCCAAAAATTGCATATAATCTGACTGCCTTTTGGCACAAAATCTACAGGAGAAGTAAGAACATCCCACAGAGAGCAGTTACTCCAGCTTTTATTATTCTTCACATAGAATCTGTTGATATTTCTTTTAATCAGACAGGCCCAGAAATCATTAGAGGAGAGGGATCTAAAAATCCATTTAGCAGCCATTTGAATTGCCATCCTAGAAGGACAAATGAGACCAAGACCCCCTTCAGACTTTTTCATACAACAAGTATTCCAGGCAACCTTGGGGATTTTAGAACCACTCCACAAAAATCTTCTAGCCAAGGAGATGGCCTGTCCCATCTGCTTTTTATTAGGCTGCCAGCAAGACAGAAAGTAGGTCAGGGAGGGGAGGATATAATGCTTCAAAATAAAAGATCTATGAGAGAGACTGTGCTGCACATCACTCCATTTATAAATTTTAGCTCTAAATTTATCAAGCATCCAATTCCATCTTTGCTCATTAGTGATGCCAAAGCCCATGGGAATACCCAACAACCTGAAAATTATCCCTTTCTTAATGATACCGCAGCCTGCCATCTCAACACAAGGAGGGATATGATTATTAGAAGCAAAAAAACCCGTTTTCTTATGATTAATAACAGAGCCACTGGCAAGACAAAACATCTCAAGACAATTAAGGAATTGCTCAGCAGAATTATCATCAGCTTTCATAAGCATGTTAGTGTCATCTGCAAACATCTGAAGGCCCAAGGGGGAGAGAGCTTGGGGAATATTCAAACCAGAGATGGTGCCTTGTCTCATGCAATCCTTGACCAACCACCCTAAAGCATCACTTGCAATAGCAAAAAGGAGGGGGGCCAAGGGGCATCCTTGTCTAATGGATCTGCACAGTCTCAAAGGGTTAGAAAGATAACCATTAATGGCCACTTTAGAAAAGGCATTACCAAAAAGAATACTGACATACTTAATAAACCTTTTACCAAAGCCAACATCATGTAAGGATTGAAGAATGAAGTCCCATTCTATCCTGTCATAGGCCTTATCAAAGTCAATTTTGAAGAAGTAGGAGTCAACATTAATCTCATTACAGTACTCAAGACCTTCCCATATGGTAATAATATTATCCAATATAAATCTGCCTTTTATGAAACCTTTTTGTTCAGGAAGGATAATAGAATCCATAAGAGGACTAAGCCTTCTGGCCAAAATGGCAACAAATATTTTGTACAGAGAAGTCAGGCAGGAGGTGGGTCTCCAATTGTTTAAATCATCTTTGGGACCTTTTTTGTGAACAAGTTTTATCACTCCAGTGTTTATAAAAGGAGAAAGGGAACCCCTTCTAGAGGCTTCTTGCCAGATCTTAAGAATTATGGGAACCAAAACTTCCTTAAATTCCTGAAAAAACTCATAAGGCAAACCATCATGACCAGGAGACTTTCCAGGCTTCAACTTGCTAATGGATTCTCTTACCTCACCCTCAGAAAGGGGCATGTCAAGGAGGGAGTCCATTCCCTGAGGAACCATCTTTTTCCTACAAAGGGCAATGGCAGCTCTTGCACTCCAAACAGAATCCCCTCTCTTGGGAGGCAGAGAGAATACATTGGCAAAGAACCTATGAGCCACCTGAAGATTATCTTTCATATCTTTAGCAAGGCAACCAGAATTATTCTTGAGAAGAGGGATAAAATCCCTGGCTTTTTTTTTCCTCATCAGATCAAACATATACTTATTGGGCTTGTCAATTTTGCCAGCCCAGAATTCTCTTGACGTGGCAAGGGCACCTCTAGCAAGGAGATAATCCACTTTCTTAACTTGTTCCTGAAGATCAATGATCTTAACTCTTTTGTCTTCCAAATCAATATTAGAGCACTCGATGCTATTCTTCTCCTGCAAAATCATCATCCTTCTCTTTTGTCTAATGTCTTTAGCTTTATACTTAAAATACTTAATTAAATCCTGAATATCTTTGACAGCCTTTTCCCAAGCCACAAAAGGGGAAATGCCACTAGTAAAGTGCAGCTTAAGGGAAGTGATGATTTTTTCCTTCACCAAGGGAATCTTAAAAAGGGAAGAATCCAAATGCGTCCAGCCAGCCCTATAGTTAGGATTGTTATGAAATAAGTTTATAATCAAAGGCGAATGATCAGACATTTGCAGAGAATGATCAATAGAACAACAATAATTCCACAAATAGTGACTCCTGCCAGCATTCATGTAGAATCTGTCTAATCTAGCAGACAGATAATTAGAGCTATTACGATTATTCCAAGTATGACCAGACTTAGCAGAGAGATCCACTAGATTATGTTTATTAATTAAATTAAACCAACAATGCTTTTCAAAACCAGAGACAATATTATCACTTTTACCATTCCTGTCACAACTACTAGTGACCATGTTAAAGTCCCCAGTCAGAATAATATCACCTTGGATCCTGAGAATTTCTTCCCAGCATTTGGCTCTCTGAACAGCCTGATTAGCTGCATAAACACACACAACAGTATAGTTAAGAGGTTCTTTGCACTTTACTGCAACCCACTGATTAGTGGGGCTCCTTTGCACCTCTTCAATAAGGTGACAAAGACCATTAGTAATGCCAATGGCAGATCCTCCTTTTCCATTATGATCCGTGTACACCCAACGACAGTTATTCGACACAATTTTCAGATTCGCCATGAGGGGAGAACCCCCAACCTTAATCTCCTGCAAGCAGATGAAGTCAGGAGAGTGAGAAACATCTTTGATCCAATTGTTAATCACCTTACCTCTGACCGGGTCAGATAGCCCTTTAACATTGAAAGAAATTATATTAGTACAATCCATGGAAAAAACAACCAGAGGAGGAGACACTTACTTTTTAAGGTTCTTACCTGGTTTCACTGCAGATACAGAAGACCTTACAGTATCTTTCCTCTTGGAATTATTTTTATCTTTACCTTTAGGGCTAGGGGAACTAACATTTGTCATGCAGACATCTTGATTGCTGGGGCCACCAATGTACTCCTGGACAGAAGTAATCTCATCAAAACTGTTAATTTGCTCTATAAACATTTCATCACTATTACTATATTTTACTTCTTCAGGGGAAACCTTCACAGGGATGGGACCCGACGAGGGCCTGGGGGAAGAACCAGTTACCTCATTTTGTCTTTCATCTACACAACCCGGAGATTTACTTTCTTGCTTATTTTGCTCCTCCCCAACCTCAGTTCCCGAATCATGACAGCCGGAATGATTGAGATCTTCAAGAACCTGAAAGGGATTGAGAATCCCTTTAACAAGAGGCTCAGATCTGATTCCCACATTAGGGTTTTTTTTCCTCTGCTTGTAAGGAACTTTTTTGAATCCTTGCTCTTCTTTGGGTTGACCCGAGTTAATGGGAACTGAGGAACTGGGAGACTCTTCACCAGCTCCAGACATTTTACTCTGATTTTTAACTAACAAGGGGCACTCCTTAATTAAATGTCCTTGATTATAACAGTTAAAACAAGCATTAGGAAGGTTTTTGTATGCTACTTTTTGGACATGCAGCTTACAACCTTCAGAATTCTTGATAACAATTTCAGACTTAATTTTTTTAGAGATGTCAACCTCTATCAACATCTGAGGCTCCCATTTGGGGTTGAACTCTTTTTTAGGTTTCTGTCCAAGAATTTTTCCAATTAGCGATCCAAGCTTTTCGAGCCAAGGATAGTATTCCACAGGGAAATCAGGAAATTCTACCCAAATAGGAACTTTAGTCGGCTTGTTGCTTCTAGGGTTAAATCCAGGATACCATTTATAAAAGGAAAGGGGGGTGTTTCTAATTATCCAGTGTCCCTCTGCTATAACTTTCAAAGCATCATTCACATCTTCAAAGAAGAAAAGATAAAAATTATTAGGCAGATATTGCACATGTCTAGCATAAAGACCCTTACTTTCCCAGTTAACCCTCATCCAAGATTTAAGTAAGTCCTGAGCAGGCCTAGGGCCATGACAATGAGCTATAACAACTTTGTCTTCTAAATGATTGTTCCAGCTATTGAGGGCAGAGCTTTCTATTATAAGCGTACAATCGTCCTTATCATCCACTTCAGGGTCAAGGTCAATAGAATGAGACTTATCCTTAGAATAACTGTCAACCTTAGTTAAACTGTCAACCTTATTATACCTTAGTTAAACGAGTTCTACCTCCAAGAAGCATTTTTGCAAACTTAAGCCGACGCCTTCCTTTCTCAAGTGATCGCTACTAGCTTTGTGCGAACTGATGCACATCTGGTTGAGCCACAAATTTTTAAGAACACGTTGTATTCCTTGAAGCAGAAAATAGCTTGAAATTTTAAGTTAGCCCGTTCTATGTACATACAAGGAACCATTGATGAATCTTAAACCCTTGTAACTTTTTCCTGCTAGGTTCAAGTCCACCGTGCGTGCTAGTGTTAGCCGCCGGAATGGAATTATCATATTTAGCATAGAAGAAATGTAATTCTGAAAAGTCGCACGCACACCGAAAGGGCATAGCGCAAACGTTGTAAACCTTTTTGATTAATGAAAGGAGCGTGCATAAGACAACAGGAGATGACGCCGGGCTCTTGGTCTGGGCAAGCGCCTGAAGTTGAAGCGTGTCGCATTGTGTACATCTCCGTGTATTCTTTAACCCCATTAATACAGTTCAATAATTACTTAAGCCTCTGTTGAAGTGTTAAGTTAAGACGATATTGTGATTAAGTGACATAGTCGCGCATCTACGCGTTATTGCGGTGAAGAAGTTGTAATTCATAGAGCAGAGAAGTAGTTGATAAACCGTCTAATTTAGAAGTGTTAAGCCGGTGTAGTAGCATAAAATGTATTAGTAGATTGGGAAAATACAAAACAGGGCCTCTATTTTACAGACCCCTAACCATCCCAAGAACCTAGGTCATAGTAGTTTAAATAAGTTAAAACAACAATATAACAAGGCTCATGTTTTAAGAAGATCCAACAACAAGTAAAACTCAGAGAATGAAAACAATGACTTATCAACACAAACTCGATGCCAGGCATTGAGTTGCTTGGAAAACTTGAACTTTTGAACTCTTCACATAGTAGGCAAGCATGGAGATGATGGAGAGAGTCTCATACACAGAACTTTACTCAGTTCTTCTCATAGCTATGGAAAACTCAGAATTTTACAAATGCTTTCTCACTCAGAGAAGCCCGACTATACTCAGTCATACAAAATGAACTTTTTCTCACTCTAGCTACCTCTCTTCCACACCGTGTCAGTTGATACAAACTAACTTATATAGTTTTTCTCAATCTCGTGAGTTTTTAAAAACCTTCTAGAACTAAAGTGAACTAACTTTACAAATATGATACACTTGTGAATTTTTCCCTTCACATAGGCATGTGGTTTCCTTCTAAAGCTTTGACCTTCAAATATATGTCCAATTAGCGATTGTTTCTCCAACACTATCTACCTATCTATCTATTTATCTATCTATCTATCTATCTATCTATCTATCTAGATATCTATTTATGCAATAGAAATGATAGTTAGAGCATGATTGGGTTCGCTAAGAGTCCAATCCATCATGCAAAAACCAAGCATTTTAAGATGCAATATCAATTTATTCGTGATTGTTAAGCCACTAAGTGCATAACCAATTTTGCATTAATCAAAGCTCTACCATAGGATAGCTTTAGGTATTATTATCACTTGATGGAGGCCACTCGATTCTTGTTATATAACATAGTCAATTATGCTTTAGTCAAATGTCTACCATAGGATAGCTTTAGATATTATTATCACTTGATGGAGGCCACTTGATTCTTGTTAAATGACACGCTTATCGATGGGAGGTATAAATCATATACTCAGATTTATATATCATTTTTCATTCTTTATTTTTTTCTCTCTAAAGCATATCGGGTTTTAGTTCGAGATTATTATTTTTAATATGTATACGAAAGACCACGTGGCAACTAGATGCTTTCGTATATGTTCTTTCTAATCAAACATATAGTTCCTTGGTTAGCCTATTTCGAAGCATGCATACAACAAATATGTGTCTTATGGTTCTCTTGTTCTATATTTTATGCGCGTTTATGCGTATAGTTATAGACGACGTCTGTGTCATTGTCGAAAAAGATACTCCATGCTACACGGATTTGAGAAGATCCCTTCACGTATGTCACAATAAGGACTTTTAAGTGGAAATTGTTTATGCAATCTATATCTATGCGTCTCGTTGGTACCACTCTATAGGGTAGATAAGGGCATAACTATGGTGTGGGGGAAAGAGAGGTATGAACAGAGAAATAGGGAGAGAGAGATGGTGTAGTAATACCCACGTTGGATCATTATATTACTTGGTAGATAACATGATATGCATATATATGTGGCTTGTATACTAATTTTATGCCATGCCATCAACAAAGAGGAGAAATCTATACAAATAATTCCTATGTTTTACTAAGTGTGTTGATTGGAGTGTTATTTTCCGCATTTTAGTTTCTTATATCATTGTAACAAAGGTATCCAACGAAAGCAAATTGCAAGCTAGGCTGATCTGCTTTACTTATTTTGTATTACAAGGTCCACACATTATTTTAATCATTTCTGAAGGAGGTGCATATGTCACTTAAGTCTCTTCCGAACATGTACATTATGAACATGACATAGCTTTGTGGTTTTGAGCAGCTCGGAAACGTTTTCTCTGCTAATCTGCCTCTTTCTCCCTTTTAGATAATTTATACCATCAGTATACGTAATATAGCTATCAAATAGGTGGAAGAGTACTCCGTTATAAATTGTAAGTTTGTTTAATTACTTTCAAGATATTAACATTGTATGTGCCATAAGACAGCTTTTCGTAATAACCTTCTCTGATAGAGAGGTATCGCTTGATGCTTTTTCTTTTTCCCTCCTACAATTAGGTTGTAAAATTGACATAACTTTAGAGGCGATCTCGTAAAAGCAAAAAGCAAAGATATACGTTGTGTAGACATATTTTAATGAATACGAATGTAAGAGCTTGATCTTGATTTATAGTGAGCTCACTTTATACGCACTAGATGTCTAAATTCGTCTGATGTTTCAAAGTTTTATTATTATAAGAGGAAGTTTGATTGCGGCTAGTCTCCCTTGCATGAGCTAATTGAAAGAACAACTGTACAAGTGAAGGGGCATATTGCCCAAGAGACCCGCTTATCCCACAAAGCATGGGTACAACGGAGTGAAAGCAAAGCAACATGAATGGCTTGCAGGTAGTAGGGAAAGCTTGCCTCAGCCTAGGCCTAAGAGATGGCAAGACAATCAAAATAACTAGAACAAAATCATTATAGAGAGTGACAAAGATGGTTAATCACCTTTCTGTCCCTCTCATGGAGGGCCATTTGCTTTTGAATCTTGTTGTTCTCTAAAAGAACCACTATATGGTGTTTGAAAGGAGGAGTCTTCTTAGAATGATAGATTCTTCTACCTAAAAGGCTAAGAGTTTTTTCAATTGAATAGTCTTATGGAGGATTGCTGAGGTTGGTTGCACATCTTTCTCTCCAAATCTTTTAAAGACTTTCTCCCCTAATTGTTAAAAGTCAAGCTTCAAACTACAAATTCATGGGGAATCTTTTATGGACATGTGGAGCAATCAAACGAAGCCAAAAGCCACGAGATTCCATCAAGAAAAGTCACTCAACCACTCCCCAAGTCATCTCAACTAAGTCCTCCAAGTTAGGAGGCTGATTCGGAAAGGTAGTTCCTAGATTTTAGGGGCACACTTCTCACTATAAAAGGAGCATGTATCCCGAACTCTTTTGGGCCATCTTTTTGGAGTTTTAGCTCATGTAAAGTGATCACTAAGTGCTGGAGTTGTGATAAGCAAGCCTCTTGCTTAAGCTAGCCCCTTGCTTGCTTGTTTGTTTTCTTTTAGTAGGCATATATATGTGTGTGCGCAGGCAGTGTTGCAACTCTCTACCCTTGAGTTGTTATGCTCACCAATTCTCTGGAGCATTCTCTAAGTATTTTGGGAGAAACATTCATTTTAGTGAAGTTGTGTGATTGATATCTCTCTCTGTGTGTAGGCTCTGTTGGAAATATTTTGCTCTCTGTTGTAAGGGCTGGTTCTCCTTCTCTATTTATCCATTTGCTATGATTTTGGTGTCATTGGGTATCTATTATAGTGCTCTAAAGTTGACCCAAGTTTGAGTCTCATTATCTGTATAATCTCTGAGAAAAGCTTGTTGGAGTGAAGTGAGGTCTCTGCTTGACTAGCAGTTGTGAGCATTCAACTAGCTCATGTTGCAGACATTGTTTCTCTTTGTGTAAGCATCCATTTGAAGTGAAATTTGATTTTTTGGAAAGCCCTTGGTGTCTACTATAGTTCTACAAAAGCTCACTGGAGTTGTCTGCATAAGCTCTGAGTAAGAGCATTTTTGGTGTGCAGAGGTCAAAGAAGGATACCTATGGAGGTCATTCGTGCTTCCTTGTTGCTTAGGGGTTGAGATACTTCCCCCATCAGTGCTATCAGAGCATTTGGGCATCTTGGAGGTATCACATACAAGCAAGAAGACCTCTTGGAGTTGGTGGCTGAGGATTTGCATCAACAAAAGCTTCTTGGAGGTAGCTCACATCAAGGGGGAGCTATTCTACTCAAAGTTTCAAGAGCACAAGGTGTCCATCTAAGGAAAGCTTTGGATTGAGGTAACCTCAGAGCCTCATTTTCATTTTACACACATTGGAGCATTAGCCAAGGGCTAGGTCAAGTGTCAAAGACTAGATATGGGAGACTTCAACACTCAAATTGAGAAGCTAGAAAAAGGGAACTATCAACCATGGAGATTTAGGGTCTCCAACTATCTTATGGGCAAGGGCCTTTGGGGGTTGATTAGTGGAAGTGAACCAAGACCTAGGTTGGATGAGAATCCAACCAATGACCAGAGAAGGGCCTTTAGCGAATGGAATGAAAGAGACAAGAGGGTTATCTTTATTCTTTCCCAACACATTAGCAATAGCATGATCGGCCATATCCAAGACATGGATTCAAGCATGAAGGTATGGGAGACACTTGAAAGGCTTTATTCAACAAGCACCAAAGCAAGGAAGATCCAACTCAAGAATGAGCTCAAAAACCTTAGGAAGAGCTCAGTGAGTAGCATAAATGACTACATACTTAAATCAGATGCATTGGGATCCATTGGAAGCCACGTAGACGATGACGATCTTGTGGCTTATACTCTCAATGGTTTGAGAGATGATGAGAAGTGGAAAACCTTTACCACTTCAGTTTATGTAAGGGATAATCTTCCCGATTTTGAGCAATTGGTTGCTTTCATGGTCACCGAAGAAATGAACATAGGTGGAAGTTCAACTAAAAGCAAGGATGCACAAGTTTTCTATGCAGGTAATCAAAGGGGCAAAGGAAGACGAGGACAAGGAAGGGGAAAAGGAAGGTTTGGAGGAAGGCAAGGCCACTCAAGCAATCAATGACATGACCAAGGCACCTCATCACAAAGAGGGAGAGGAAGAACAAGAGGAAGAGGAGGAGGACATCAACAAAACAGGAATCAAGATGGCGAAGGATGTTACATATGTGGCAAGTTTGGCCACTATGCTAGAGATTGCTACCAAGGAGGAAACCAAAGGAGCTATAATCAAGGTTCTTCATACAAAGTCCAAGGTAATTATGCTTCTACAAGTTCAGAAAATGACAATCTCTTGATGATGCACATAAATGGGAATTCAAGCAAAGTAGATAACACTTGGTATATTGATAGTGGATGTAGCAACCATATGAGTTGCAATGCTTTTTGGTTTACTAATCTACATGTTCCCAAAGGTAAAGGACATGTAGAAACAGGTGATGATACAGCCCATGAGATCTCCCATGTTGGAGATGTAGCTTTGGATGACAAGGAGGAAGGAAGATGTCTCAAGGATATCTTGCATGTACCTACTATCACAAAGAACTTGGTGTCAGTTGGGCAAATGGTTGCAAGAGGCTATCAAGTAAGGTTCAACAAAGGTGGATGCTTTGTGGAGAACCCTAAGCAAGGTTACAAGGTCATAGCAAGAGGAAAGAAGCAAGGGAGACTCTTCACTTTGGAGGTCAATTCGCATTCCACTCAACATGTCTACTTCACATATGGAAACAAGAGGATTTCGGAGTTGGACTTGTGGCACAAGAGGATAGGTCACATCAACATACAAAGATTGAAGGAAATGCAATTCAAGAGGCTGGTTGAAGGTCTTCCCAACTTCCAAGGACAAGGTATGAAGCATTTATGTGAATCTTGCCAACTAGGAAAGCAAGCGAGACTTCCATTCAAGAAGAGTGGCTACATAAGCCAACATCCATTGGAGTTGATACATACATATGTGTGGGGGCCAACCAAAGAGCAATCCATTGGAGGTAACAAGTACTTTGTCACTTTTATAGATGATTGCACAAGGATGGTTTGGGTTTATTTCATAAAAAACAAATCAGATGTGTTTACATGTTTCAAAGCATTCAAGGCAATGGTAGAGAAGGAAACAGGTACATATATCAAGAAGCTAAGGTCCGATGGAGGGGGAGAATATTTCTCCAATGAGTTTTTTGATTTTTTAATGGATCAAGGCATCAAGAGGCAAGTAACATGTAGGTACACACCCCAAGAAAATGGAGTAGCAGAGAGAAAGAATAGATACATTGCCGAGATCGCTAGAGCAATGCTTAATGAGATGAATGTACCTAACATGTTTTGGAGTGATGCAACAAATACCGTCGTGTATCTAATGAATAGGGCTCCTACCTCAGGGATCCATGGCTTGACACCATATCAAGCCTATTATGGTAAGAAACCTGATCTTTCCCACTTGAAGATATTTGGATGTACTTGTTATGTACATGTGCCAAGTGAATTGAGGCACAAGCTACAACCAAAGGCAAAAAAGTGTGTGTTTCTAGGATATTCAAGTGATCATAAAGGTTACAGGTGCTTCAACCCAAACACAAAGGACTTGAGGATATCAAGGGATGTAGCATTTCATGAGCTACTCCCTTGGTATAAGAAGTATGATTGTATGCAGGACTATGAAGAAGAAAAGCATGGACATGATGAAGAACAAATCGACCTAGAGCTAAGCGGCCCAAGGTGTTCCATCAATGAAGATAGTTCAAGCATGAACTCACCATGGAGGGGGAGATCTTCATCAATCTATGAAGCACAATCAATCAACAAAGCCAAAGCAACATTGGTGGAGTTGGATGAAGAAGGTAATGAAGTTGAAGATGATGAAGGACACATGATGGAGAAAGAAGCCACGTCAAAGAAAGAGATCAAGTTCCCAAGGCGAAGAAAGGTGAAGAAAGGAAGTCTTCTAGAGTTAAGTATCCAACTCAAAGGTTTACTTATGATTCATACATGGCAACGCATTATGCATATATGAACAAAGTAGTAGAAGATCATGAGCCAGATTGCTATGAAGATGCAAACAGGTACACCGAATGGAAAGAGGCAATGCAAGAAGAGATTGACGCACTTGAGGAAAATCAAACATGGACTCTAGTGCCCAAGAAGGAGAACATGAAGGTAATAGGTAATAAGTGGGTGTATAAAGTAAAGAGGAATTCAGATGGATCTATTTCTAGGTTCAAAGCAAGATTGGTGGCCAAGGGTTTTGCACAAACCTATGGAGTGGACTTTGAAGAGACATTTAGCCCCGTGGAAAAGATGAGCACCATTAGGACACTCATTGCAATGGCTGCTAGCAAAGGATGGAAGCTTTTCCAATTGAATATCAGGAATGCCTTTCTCAATGGAGACTTGGAAGAAGAGATATACATGGAGCAGCCACTAGGTTTTGTTCATAAAGAGTTTCCACATCATGTTTGTAGGTTGAAGAAGGCACTTTATGGCCTAAAGCAAGCTCGAAGGGCTTGGAACCAAAGATTGGTGGACTATTTGATCAAATGTGGTTACAATCAATGCAAGGCGGATCCATCTCTCTTCATCAAACAAAGAGGAGAACTTGTAGTCTACATGTGTGTGTATGTAGATGATCTTATCATTACAGGTAATGATACAAAGGGCATTGACGAGATCAAGGCAAAGCTTGGAAAGGAGTTTAGGATATCTGATCTTGGAGATCTTAGGTATTTTCTTGGCATTGAAGTTGTATACAAAGAAGAAGGTATTATGCTCATACAAAGGAAGTATATTCTAGACCTACTTGAGAGGTTTGGGATGCTACATTGCAAGCCTATTTCAAATCCCATGGAAGCTAATGTAAAGCTAAGCTCCATTGATGGAGAGCCATTAGAGGATGTAATGCATAGTCCAAGTACTACACACTTGCAAGCTGTAAGAAGAATGTTACGATATCTCAAGGCGACTATCACACTTCATAAGGGAAAAGGTGATATCCAAGGAAGTTTCAGTACATCATATTGGTACCAAGGACCAAGTTGGAGTTGGAGTGTTATCACAATTTATGCATAGTCCAAGGACTACACACTTGCAAGCTGTAAGAAGAATGTTACGATATCTCAAGGCCACTATCACTTCATAAGGGAAAAGGTGATATCCAAGGAAGTTTCAGTACATCATATTGGTACCAAGGACCAAGTTGCCGAAATGTTTACAAAGGCTTTGGATGAGATGAAGATTTCAAAATTCAAGCAATGCATCAACATGAAGGAGCTTGGATGAGGACGAAGAATTGAAGCTTGAGGGGGAGTGTTAAAAGTCAAGCTTCAAACTACAAATTCGTGGGGAATCTTTTATGGATATGTGGAGCAATCAAAGGAAGCCAAAAACCACGAGATTCCATCAAGAAAAGTCACTCAACCACTCCCCAAGTCATCTCAACTAAGTCCTCCAAGTTAGGAGGCTGATTTGGAAAGGTAGTTCCTAGATTTTAGGGGCACACTTCTCACTATAAAAGGAGCATGTACGGCGATTTCTTTTGGGCCATCTTTTTGGAGTTTTAGCTCATGTAAAGTGAGCACCAAGTGCTGGATTTGTGATAAGCAAGCCCCTTGCTTAAGCTAGCCCCTTGCTTGCTTGTTTGTTTTCTTTTAGTAGGCATATCTATGTGTGTGCGCAGGCAGTGTTGCAACTCTCTACCCCTGAGTTGTTAGCATTGGTTCTCCCTCATATTGTATCCATTTGATGTAATTCTTGTCTCATTGGATAGCCACTAGAGTCTATTTTATGCTCACCAATTCTCTGGAGCATTCTTTGAGTAGTCTGGGAGCAAATATCATTTTAGTGAAGTTGTGTGATTGATATCTCTCTCTCTCTCTCTCTCTCTCTCTCTCTCTGTGTAGGCTCTGTTGGAAATATTTTGCTCTCTGTTGTAAGGGCTGGTTCTCCTTCTCTATTCATCCATTTGCTATGATTTTGGTGTCATTGGGTAGCTATTAGAGTGCTCTAAAGTTGAATCAAGTTTGAGTCTCATTCTCTGTATAATCTCTGAGAAAAGCTTGCTGGAGTGAAGTGAGGTCTCTGCTTGACTAGCAGCTGTGAGCATTCAACTAGCTCATGTTGCAGACATTGTTTCTCTTTGTGTAAGCATCCATTTGAAGTGAAATTTGATTTGTTGGAAAGCCCTTGGTGTCTACTACAGGTCTACAAAAGCTCACTGGAGTTGTCTGCATAAGCTCTGAGTAAGAGCATTTTTGGTGTGCAAAGGGCAAAGAAGGATACCTGTGGAGGTCATTTGTGCTTCGTCGTTGCTTAGGGGTTGAGATACTTCCCCCATCACTAATCACATTCCACAAAGTTATAGAGAAATCAATTTCTTCTTCAAGTAAGGCTTGTTTTGAGTTTATTTGAGTATGTAATAATAGAACTCTCTCCACAACCTTCCAAACCAAAAGACTCCTTGGGCACAAAAAGAAGAGGTGTCTCAAGTTTTCTCTACCATTGAGGCAATGCTTACACGATGGAGAGACGCGACAAATTTTGTTAGCTTTAACATTAGTTTCCCAAGTGGAAAATTTTGCACATCATAACAACTTTTTTATTCTCTATGAGGGAGTGGCATAGGGCAAGGAACTTAAAATTCCATGTGATACTCGACCAAATTGGACACCATTTAATACTAAGCGAGTTATCTAAGTCTAAATTCTTCTTAAAACTAGGTATTTTTTCCAAGTTGTTGCCATTGTGCCATTTTATACCTTCTGTTTGAGAGGGATAACATCGGAGTATGAGGCGAAACTTCAACTTATCCCAAGCATTTATTCTTATTCTTAACAAGCACCAATCTTTGTAGTCCACTCTCCAAGATGGGTTATTTCCTCAAATCTCATCCATTGTCTTGATTCCAAAGATGGATCAACGAATGAAACCCTTTCTTCCACAAATTCTTTACTTTGTGGAGGTTAGTAGAATGGGAAGACCTAATTCCCTTGATCAGGAACTAGATAGATTTGTTTTGCCTAATACTACGAGCCCACTTCCATTCTTCATTTATCTTGAGGTAAGGTTTTGTCTTGTTCCAACATTTCCATAGTGAACAAACCAAATCCAAGACTCTAGAAGTAATAGAGAAAAGGGAGAACAAAAAGGTGAGTAATTCATGACCCATCGACCCATGTAGATCAACAAAAGTAACAGTGCTTTGGTTTTTGAAAATTAGTTTGGCACAAGAGGTATCCATATTTCTCCAAGTTTTAATGAACTAGTTGGCCGCCAATTTATTTGCTAAACCTTCAATGTCCAAAATGCAAAGCCGTTCTGTTTCTTTTTTACTCACACAAATAATCCATATGATTTTGGGCATGCCTCTCCTATTGGGATCACCGTCCAAAGAAAATTTATGTAAATTCTTTCTAACTTTACCAAAACTTTTTTTCGGTCTCCAGCACTATGCGTTCTCTCTATGTCGATCCTCTTATTGTGACACCTACGTCCACTTTATATTTCCAATATAGTCTTATGAAGTTAAGATTGACCTGACCCATGGCACACGGAACAATAATTCGTGAGGCACACAGAAAGATCAATGGAAGAGAGAGAGAGATGTATGGGTTTGCATTTGTCGTAACTGTGGGGAAAGAATCTAAATAATGAATTTGTGTGCCATTTGTACCATGTTCAAAGACTACACATCGTAGACGACATGGAACTTGAGAACCAAGTATGTCTTAATTTGAATCATGTTCTCCCATCTAAACTCTAGACTCGATTGTACAGTTCCATACTCAACTTTCTTTGTTATTCGGAAATCATATTTGGCGAACTACACTAGGCTTACTTCATCACTTGGTCTTCCATATAAGAATAACCCAAATCCAACCCTAAAGAAAGTACACAGTTTTAATGAGCTGAACCCGTATAATGTTTTAGAAAAATGTTTATTCGATAAACATTACCTTCATTGTCTGAAAGCAAAAAAATTGCCTCTACATTTCCCACTGTAAGATCCCCCTTCTAATAAACGTGAGAATGAAGACCTGAACATTTCAAGAAAGTCCAAAATGGTAGAGGCAATGTTCGGAATTCGAAGAAGGTCATGCATGGATAACGTTTTAGGAGAAACATGACATCACCCCAGCAAAAATAGATGCACAAGTTAAAACGAGAATGAATGCCCCTTACGTAAAGACTAATATTCATGGAAGGGTTATCAACCTAACAATCATCAAAGTGCTTGAATTTGCGAGAATCCGGACATACGATGGAACTCTACTATGCGACACACAAAAGTGAAGCGTTTAGCATCCGTTGATCGAGACAAGAAGTGGTCGATGCTTATGGGGTTGAAACCACATCATTCCACGCTATTACAACTAAAAAGGCTCAAGCTTTATAGCCCACGCTGCTCAATATGTAGGAGGAGGAGGAATAAAGGAAGCTCTACTCCATCCGTTTCCCTCCCAACAACAGCGTCTCCAAATAGAAGCCGAAAGAAGTCTTTAGCCTCTTGGCAACAACAATTATGGCGATAGGTAGTGGATTGATGTGCACAACTAAAGAGGCTTTCTAGAAACCATTGTCCCAATGGAATCCATTGGCGTTTTAAAAAAGGGATGAAAATATCCGCGATTCTCTCATGAGAGTCACGACTTGTGGAGATGTCCGCCATTCTCTCATACGAGTGAAGAGTTGAAGAATGCTTTATGAACTCCTACAAGTCAGTTGTAAGGTAATTAAGAGAAAAAACTTATATGTACTTCCCCTAAGGAGTCTACCGTCTACATCTTCGATCCATTTACAAAATTTTCATGGGACTACGAGATTTTGGCATACTCTCCTTAATCTTGAATTAAATTGAAAGAAAGACTCTACAAATGGATATGCATAGTATTAAAGAGACCCTCATATCGCACAAAAAAGGCATACACAAAACAATCAGAATATTCCAGCTAAAAACTCGGCTATGCTTTTCACCCGTAATCTGACTGGATTTTTGTATTCAAATAACCATGAAATATTATTTTGCATGGCTGCATCCTAATTCGTGCATGACCTAGAGATCATCAAATTCCAACTCATACAAGATAATTCAAGCGAAACCCTAATATCGCATCACACCCCAAAGTAACACGATTATTTCATCCATGGAACGATTTGAGTTTTTCTAGTGAAGTAAGTATGAGAAGTTCGCGTGTATGGTTTAACAGGCGCACGCCAATCTCTACATGACCCAAACATCGTCAAAGTCCAATCCATGGTCCAAATACCAATATCCCGCTATATAGATTTCTGATATTAAGATTTTGCATAAGCCATAATAAAAATTGAAAGTTGATCTGTAAAGTAATGTCCTTCAATCCAGATTTCAAATTCTGTACAGCAAGCGTGGTGCACCTTACCTTACTTGTTGGTTCTTTCTTTTTTTTTTTTTTTTGAAAAAACAGGAAGTATAAAATTGATGCTTGTCAAAAATTACAACTCATGGTAGACTCATGAAAGAGCCTACAGAAAACAAAAGGGTGAATCACAAGAGGTAGGAATCAATATAATCACCAAGAAAAGTGATCATGTCTTCTCTAGGCTTAGAATACATTCTAAGGAGTTTGGATTTCCAAACATTGAAATGGTAACTTTTCAGAATTACAAAGGGGCTCTTAATAACCGATTGATCATTATTAGAAGCGGAATAACAGAGGCTGATAATTTTCCTCATACCATACATAAAGGAGAAAAAGTAATCCTTTCTCTTGTCATTAAAGATGGCACTATTTCTATTCTTCCAAATATGCCACATAGTGTGATTCCTGATAATTTGCCACATGAGAATGTCCATGCCTTTAGCTTCTCCTAGAAGAATGTCTTTGCAACTTGGGATATTAAGACCTTGACTTTGGCAGAAGGACCAGATTCCAACCCAGAATCTGAGAGCATATTTACACTTGATGAAAAGGTGATCCAAATCTTCTTCTTTACCACAAAGTTTGCAATGACCAGCATCAATCTTATACTTCCTAGCATGGCTGCCAGTCCAAATGCCTTGGTGAAGGATGAGCCAACTCAGACAAGATTGTTTGTTAGAAAGAGGGAAGGCCCAGGAACACTGAAACCTGTACTTCCACTGCAGGTGGGACCACTGCAATCCCCATTTCTTGTTCATCTTTCCAGTGATTTCTTTTATACTTCTGTAATTTCTTTTGTAGGAGTTTAACATATCCCAGGCAACATCCTGAAGGGATATCTGCTTACTCCACATGTTGGTTTCCAACTTCTCCAGCAGGAACATCTTCTTGCTCAACAGGATCTGTTTACATTGAAAAGAAAGACCATGAGTATTAAAATAGCATAATCATCAGAAACTACACCTGCTCTCATCAAATCCTTCCAGTGCCCATAACCCTCCTTCCTGCATTTATTCCATCTGATAGGGAGGGCCAACAGGGAACCAGAGTTAAACCAGCCAAACCAAAGGGAGTCCTGTTCTAAAAAAGAGGAATTATGAGAAAACCATATAGGAAGTTTATACTTGGACTTAACTAACATCCAAGCTTTCCAAAAATTGCATATAATCTGACTGCCTTTTGGCACAAAATCTACAGGAGAAGTAAGAACATCCCACAGAGAGCAGTTACTCCAGCTTTTATTATTCTTCACATAGAATCTGTTGATATTTCTTTTAATCAGACAGGCCCAGAAATCATTAGAGGAGAGGGATCTAAAAATCCATTTAGCAGCCATTTGAATTGCCATCCTAGAAGGACAAATGAGACCAAGACCCCCTTCAGACTTTTTCATACAACAAGTATTCCAGGCAACCTTGGGGATTTTAGAACCACTCCACAAAAATCTTCTAGCCAAGGAGATGGCCTGTCCCATCTGCTTTTTATTAGGCTGCCAGCAAGACAGAAAGTAGGTCAGGGAGGGGAGGATATAATGCTTCAAAATAAAAGATCTATGAGAGAGACTGTGCTGCACATCACTCCATTTATAAATTTTAGCTCTAAATTTATCAAGCATCCAATTCCATCTTTGCTCATTAGTGATGCCAAAGCCCATGGGAATACCCAACAACCTGAAAATTATCCCTTTCTTAATGATACCGCAGCCTGCCATCTCAACACAAGGAGGGATATGATTATTAGAAGCAAAAAAACCCGTTTTCTTATGATTAATAACAGAGCCACTGGCAAGACAAAACATCTCAAGACAATTAAGGAATTGCTCAGCAGAATTATCATCAGCTTTCATAAGCATGTTAGTGTCATCTGCAAACATCTGAAGGCCCAAGGGGGAGAGAGCTTGGGGAATATTCAAACCAGAGATGGTGCCTTGTCTCATGCAATCCTTGACCAACCACCCTAAAGCATCACTTGCAATAGCAAAAAGGAGGGGGGCCAAGGGGCATCCTTGTCTAATGGATCTGCACAGTCTCAAAGGGTTAGAAAGATAACCATTAATGGCCACTTTAGAAAAGGCATTACCAAAAAGAATACTGACATACTTAATAAACCTTTTACCAAAGCCAACATCATGTAAGGATTGAAGAATGAAGTCCCATTCTATCCTGTCATAGGCCTTATCAAAGTCAATTTTGAAGAAGTAGGAGTCAACATTAATCTCATTACAGTACTCAAGACCTTCCCATATGGTAATAATATTATCCAATATAAATCTGCCTTTTATGAAACCTTTTTGTTCAGGAAGGATAATAGAATCCATAAGAGGACTAAGCCTTCTGGCCAAAATGGCAACAAATATTTTGTACAGAGAAGTCAGGCAGGAGGTGGGTCTCCAATTGTTTAAATCATCTTTGGGACCTTTTTTGTGAACAAGTTTTATCACTCCAGTGTTTATAAAAGGAGAAAGGGAACCCCTTCTAGAGGCTTCTTGCCAGATCTTAAGAATTATGGGAACCAAAACTTCCTTAAATTCCTGAAAAAACTCATAAGGCAAACCATCATGACCAGGAGACTTTCCAGGCTTCAACTTGCTAATGGATTCTCTTACCTCACCCTCAGAAAGGGGCATGTCAAGGAGGGAGTCCATTCCCTGAGGAACCATCTTTTTCCTACAAAGGGCAATGGCAGCTCTTGCACTCCAAACAGAATCCCCTCTCTTGGGAGGCAGAGAGAATACATTGGCAAAGAACCTATGAGCCACCTGAAGATTATCTTTCATATCTTTAGCAAGGCAACCAGAATTATTCTTGAGAAGAGGGATAAAATCCCTGGCTTTTTTTTTCCTCATCAGATCAAACATATACTTATTGGGCTTGTCAATTTTGCCAGCCCAGAATTCTCTTGACGTGGCAAGGGCACCTCTAGCAAGGAGATAATCCACTTTCTTAACTTGTTCCTGAAGATCAATGATCTTAACTCTTTTGTCTTCCAAATCAATATTAGAGCACTCGATGCTATTCTTCTCCTGCAAAATCATCATCCTTCTCTTTTGTCTAATGTCTTTAGCTTTATACTTAAAATACTTAATTAAATCCTGAATATCTTTGACAGCCTTTTCCCAAGCCACAAAAGGGGAAATGCCACTAGTAAAGTGCAGCTTAAGGGAAGTGATGATTTTTTCCTTCACCAAGGGAATCTTAAAAAGGGAAGAATCCAAATGCGTCCAGCCAGCCCTATAGTTAGGATTGTTATGAAATAAGTTTATAATCAAAGGCGAATGATCAGACATTTGCAGAGAATGATCAATAGAACAACAATAATTCCACAAATAGTGACTCCTGCCAGCATTCATGTAGAATCTGTCTAATCTAGCAGACAGATAATTAGAGCTATTACGATTATTCCAAGTATGACCAGACTTAGCAGAGAGATCCACTAGATTATGTTTATTAATTAAATTAAACCAACAATGCTTTTCAAAACCAGAGACAATATTATCACTTTTACCATTCCTGTCACAACTACTAGTGACCATGTTAAAGTCCCCAGTCAGAATAATATCACCTTGGATCCTGAGAATTTCTTCCCAGCATTTGGCTCTCTGAACAGCCTGATTAGCTGCATAAACACACACAACAGTATAGTTAAGAGGTTCTTTGCACTTTACTGCAACCCACTGATTAGTGGGGCTCCTTTGCACCTCTTCAATAAGGTGACAAAGACCATTAGTAATGCCAATGGCAGATCCTCCTTTTCCATTATGATCCGTGTACACCCAACGACAGTTATTCGACACAATTTTCAGATTCGCCATGAGGGGAGAACCCCCAACCTTAATCTCCTGCAAGCAGATGAAGTCAGGAGAGTGAGAAACATCTTTGATCCAATTGTTAATCACCTTACCTCTGACCGGGTCAGATAGCCCTTTAACATTGAAAGAAATTATATTAGTACAATCCATGGAAAAAACAACCAGAGGAGGAGACACTTACTTTTTAAGGTTCTTACCTGGTTTCACTGCAGATACAGAAGACCTTACAGTATCTTTCCTCTTGGAATTATTTTTATCTTTACCTTTAGGGCTAGGGGAACTAACATTTGTCATGCAGACATCTTGATTGCTGGGGCCACCAATGTACTCCTGGACAGAAGTAATCTCATCAAAACTGTTAATTTGCTCTATAAACATTTCATCACTATTACTATATTTTACTTCTTCAGGGGAAACCTTCACAGGGATGGGACCCGACGAGGGCCTGGGGGAAGAACCAGTTACCTCATTTTGTCTTTCATCTACACAACCCGGAGATTTACTTTCTTGCTTATTTTGCTCCTCCCCAACCTCAGTTCCCGAATCATGACAGCCGGAATGATTGAGATCTTCAAGAACCTGAAAGGGATTGAGAATCCCTTTAACAAGAGGCTCAGATCTGATTCCCACATTAGGGTTTTTTTTCCTCTGCTTGTAAGGAACTTTTTTGAATCCTTGCTCTTCTTTGGGTTGACCCGAGTTAATGGGAACTGAGGAACTGGGAGACTCTTCACCAGCTCCAGACATTTTACTCTGATTTTTAACTAACAAGGGGCACTCCTTAATTAAATGTCCTTGATTATAACAGTTAAAACAAGCATTAGGAAGGTTTTTGTATGCTACTTTTTGGACATGCAGCTTACAACCTTCAGAATTCTTGATAACAATTTCAGACTTAATTTTTTTAGAGATGTCAACCTCTATCAACATCTGAGGCTCCCATTTGGGGTTGAACTCTTTTTTAGGTTTCTGTCCAAGAATTTTTCCAATTAGCGATCCAAGCTTTTCGAGCCAAGGATAGTATTCCACAGGGAAATCAGGAAATTCTACCCAAATAGGAACTTTAGTCGGCTTGTTGCTTCTAGGGTTAAATCCAGGATACCATTTATAAAAGGAAAGGGGGGTGTTTCTAATTATCCAGTGTCCCTCTGCTATAACTTTCAAAGCATCATTCACATCTTCAAAGAAGAAAAGATAAAAATTATTAGGCAGATATTGCACATGTCTAGCATAAAGACCCTTACTTTCCCAGTTAACCCTCATCCAAGATTTAAGTAAGTCCTGAGCAGGCCTAGGGCCATGACAATGAGCTATAACAACTTTGTCTTCTAAATGATTGTTCCAGCTATTGAGGGCAGAGCTTTCTATTATAAGCGTACAATCGTCCTTATCATCCACTTCAGGGTCAAGGTCAATAGAATGAGACTTATCCTTAGAATAACTGTCAACCTTAGTTAAACTGTCAACCTTATTATACCTTAGTTAAACGAGTTCTACCTCCAAGAAGCATTTTTGCAAACTTAAGCCGACGCCTTCCTTTCTCAAGTGATCGCTACTAGCTTTGTGTGAACTGATGCACATCTGGTTGAGCCACAAATTTTTAAGAACACGTTGTATTCCTTGAAGCAGAAAATAGCTTGAAATTTTAAGTTAGCCCGTTCTATGTACATACAAGGAACCATTGATGAATCTTAAACCCTTGTAACTTTTTCCTGCTAGGTTCAAGTCCACCGTGCGTGCTAGTGTTAGCCGCCGGAATGGAATTATCATATTTAGCATAGAAGAAATGTAATTCTGAAAAGTCGCACGCACACCGAAAGGGCATAGCGCAAACGTTGTAAACCTTTTTGATTAATGAAAGGAGCGTGCATAAGACAACAGGAGATGACGCCGGGCTCTTGGTCTGGGCAAGCGCCTGAAGTTGAAGCGTGTCGCATTGTGTACATCTCCGTGTATTCTTTAACCCCATTAATACAGTTCAATAATTACTTAAGCCTCTGTTGAAGTGTTAAGTTAAGACGATATTGTGATTAAGTGACATAGTCGCGCATCTACGCGTTATTGCGGTGAAGAAGTTGTAATTCATAGAGCAGAGAAGTAGTTGATAAACCGTCTAATTTAGAAGTGTTAAGCCGGTGTAGTAGCATAAAATGTATTAGTAGATTGGGAAAATACAAAACAGGGCCTCTATTTTACAGACCCCTAACCATCCCAAGAACCTAGGTCATAGTAGTTTAAATAAGTTAAAACAACAATATAACAAGGCTCATGTTTTAAGAAGATCCAACAACAAGTAAAACTCAGAGAATGAAAACAATGACTTATCAACACAAACTCGATGCCAGGCATTGAGTTGCTTGGAAAACTTGAACTTTTGAACTCTTCACATAGTAGGCAAGCATGGAGATGATGGAGAGAGTCTCATACACAGAACTTTACTCAGTTCTTCTCATAGCTATGGAAAACTCAGAATTTTACAAATGCTTTCTCACTCAGAGAAGCCCGACTATACTCAGTCATACAAAATGAACTTTTTCTCACTCTAGCTACCTCTCTTCCACACCGTGTCAGTTGATACAAACTAACTTATATAGTTTTTCTCAATCTCGTGAGTTTTTAAAAACCTTCTAGAACTAAAGTGAACTAACTTTACAAATATGATACACTTGTGAATTTTTCCCTTCACATAGGCATGTGGTTTCCTTCTAAAGCTTTGACCTTCAAATATATGTCCAATTAGCGATTGTTTCTCCAACACTATCTACCTATCTATCTATTTATCTATCTATCTATCTATCTATCTATCTATCTAGATATCTATTTATGCAATAGAAATGATAGTTAGAGCATGATTGGGTTCGCTAAGAGTCCAATCCATCATGCAAAAACCAAGCATTTTAAGATGCAATATCAATTTATTCGTGATTGTTAAGCCACTAAGTGCATAACCAATTTTGCATTAATCAAAGCTCTACCATAGGATAGCTTTAGGTATTATTATCACTTGATGGAGGCCACTCGATTCTTGTTATATAACATAGTCAATTATGCTTTAGTCAAATGTCTACCATAGGATAGCTTTAGATATTATTATCACTTGATGGAGGCCACTTGATTCTTGTTAAATGACACGCTTATCGATGGGAGGTATAAATCATATACTCAGATTTATATATCATTTTTCATTCTTTATTTTTTTCTCTCTAAAGCATATCGGGTTTTAGTTCGAGATTATTATTTTTAATATGTATACGAAAGACCACGTGGCAACTAGATGCTTTCGTATATGTTCTTTCTAATCAAACATATAGTTCCTTGGTTAGCCTATTTCGAAGCATGCATACAACAAATATGTGTCTTATGGTTCTCTTGTTCTATATTTTATGCGCGTTTATGCGTATAGTTATAGACGACGTCTGTGTCATTGTCGAAAAAGATACTCCATGCTACACGGATTTGAGAAGATCCCTTCACGTATGTCACAATAAGGACTTTTAAGTGGAAATTGTTTATGCAATCTATATCTATGCGTCTCGTTGGTACCACTCTATAGGGTAGATAAGGGCATAACTATGGTGTGGGGGAAAGAGAGGTATGAACAGAGAAATAGGGAGAGAGAGATGGTGTAGTAATACCCACGTTGGATCATTATATTACTTGGTAGATAACATGATATGCATATATATGTGGCTTGTATACTAATTTTATGCCATGCCATCAACAAAGAGGAGAAATCTATACAAATAATTCCTATGTTTTACTAAGTGTGTTGATTGGAGTGTTATTTTCCGCATTTTAGTTTCTTATATCATTGTAACAAAGGTATCCAACGAAAGCAAATTGCAAGCTAGGCTGATCTGCTTTACTTATTTTGTATTACAAGGTCCACACATTATTTTAATCATTTCTGAAGGAGGTGCATATGTCACTTAAGTCTCTTCCGAACATGTACATTATGAACATGACATAGCTTTGTGGTTTTGAGCAGCTCGGAAACGTTTTCTCTGCTAATCTGCCTCTTTCTCCCTTTTAGATAATTTATACCATCAGTATACGTAATATAGCTATCAAATAGGTGGAAGAGTACTCCGTTATAAATTGTAAGTTTGTTTAATTACTTTCAAGATATTAACATTGTATGTGCCATAAGACAGCTTTTCGTAATAACCTTCTCTGATAGAGAGGTATCGCTTGATGCTTTTTCTTTTTCCCTCCTACAATTAGGTTGTAAAATTGACATAACTTTAGAGGCGATCTCGTAAAAGCAAAAAGCAAAGATATACGTTGTGTAGACATATTTTAATGAATACGAATGTAAGAGCTTGATCTTGATTTATAGTGAGCTCACTTTATACGCACTAGATGTCTAAATTCGTCTGATGTTTCAAAGTTTTATTATTATAAGAGGAAGTTTGATTGCGGCTAGTCTCCCTTGCATGAGCTAATTGAAAGAACAACTGTACAAGTGAAGGGGCATATTGCCCAAGAGACCCGCTTATCCCACAAAGCATGGGTACAACGGAGTGAAAGCAAAGCAACATGAATGGCTTGCAGGTAGTAGGGAAAGCTTGCCTCAGCCTAGGCCTAAGAGATGGCAAGACAATCAAAATAACTAGAACAAAATCATTATAGAGAGTGACAAAGATGGTTAATCACCTTTCTGTCCCTCTCATGGAGGGCCATTTGCTTTTGAATCTTGTTGTTCTCTAAAAGAACCACTATATGGTGTTTGAAAGGAGGAGTCTTCTTAGAATGATAGATTCTTCTACCTAAAAGGCTAAGAGTTTTTTCAATTGAATAGTCTTATGGAGGATTGCTGAGGTTGGTTGCACATCTTTCTCTCCAAATCTTTTAAAGACTTTCTCCCCTAATTGTTAAAAGTCAAGCTTCAAACTACAAATTCATGGGGAATCTTTTATGGACATGTGGAGCAATCAAACGAAGCCAAAAGCCACGAGATTCCATCAAGAAAAGTCACTCAACCACTCCCCAAGTCATCTCAACTAAGTCCTCCAAGTTAGGAGGCTGATTCGGAAAGGTAGTTCCTAGATTTTAGGGGCACACTTCTCACTATAAAAGGAGCATGTATCCCGAACTCTTTTGGGCCATCTTTTTGGAGTTTTAGCTCATGTAAAGTGATCACTAAGTGCTGGAGTTGTGATAAGCAAGCCTCTTGCTTAAGCTAGCCCCTTGCTTGCTTGTTTGTTTTCTTTTAGTAGGCATATATATGTGTGTGCGCAGGCAGTGTTGCAACTCTCTACCCTTGAGTTGTTATGCTCACCAATTCTCTGGAGCATTCTCTAAGTATTTTGGGAGAAACATTCATTTTAGTGAAGTTGTGTGATTGATATCTCTCTCTGTGTGTAGGCTCTGTTGGAAATATTTTGCTCTCTGTTGTAAGGGCTGGTTCTCCTTCTCTATTTATCCATTTGCTATGATTTTGGTGTCATTGGGTATCTATTATAGTGCTCTAAAGTTGACCCAAGTTTGAGTCTCATTATCTGTATAATCTCTGAGAAAAGCTTGTTGGAGTGAAGTGAGGTCTCTGCTTGACTAGCAGTTGTGAGCATTCAACTAGCTCATGTTGCAGACATTGTTTCTCTTTGTGTAAGCCATCCATTTGAAGTGAAATTTGATTTTTTGGAAAGCCCTTGGTGTCTACTATAGTTCTACAAAAGCTCACTGGAGTTGTCTGCATAAGCTCTGAGTAAGAGCATTTTTGGTGTGCAGAGGTCAAAGAAGGATACCTATGGAGGTCATTCGTGCTTCCTTGTTGCTTAGGGGTTGAGATACTTCCCCCATCAGTGCTATCAGAGCATTTGGGCATCTTGGAGGTATCACATACAAGCAAGAAGACCTCTTGGAGTTGGTGGCTGAGGATTTGCATCAACAAAAGCTTCTTGGAGGTAGCTCACATCAAGGGGGAGCTATTCTACTCAAAGTTTCAAGAGCACAAGGTGTCCATCTAAGGAAAGCTTTGGATTGAGGTAACCTCAGAGCCTCATTTTCATTTTACACACATTGGAGCATTAGCCAAGGGCTAGGTCAAGTGTCAAAGACTAGATATGGGAGACTTCAACACTCAAATTGAGAAGCTAGAAAAAGGGAACTATCAACCATGGAGATTTAGGGTCTCCAACTATCTTATGGGCAAGGGCCTTTGGGGGTTGATTAGTGGAAGTGAACCAAGACCTAGGTTGGATGAGAATCCAACCAATGACCAGAGAAGGGCCTTTAGCGAATGGAATGAAAGAGACAAGAGGGTTATCTTTATTCTTTCCCAACACATTAGCAATAGCATGATCGGCCATATCCAAGACATGGATTCAAGCATGAAGGTATGGGAGACACTTGAAAGGCTTTATTCAACAAGCACCAAAGCAAGGAAGATCCAACTCAAGAATGAGCTCAAAAACCTTAGGAAGAGCTCAGTGAGTAGCATAAATGACTACATACTTAAATCAGATGCATTGGGATCCATTGGAAGCCACGTAGACGATGACGATCTTGTGGCTTATACTCTCAATGGTTTGAGAGATGATGAGAAGTGGAAAACCTTTACCACTTCAGTTTATGTAAGGGATAATCTTCCCGATTTTGAGCAATTGGTTGCTTTCATGGTCACCGAAGAAATGAACATAGGTGGAAGTTCAACTAAAAGCAAGGATGCACAAGTTTTCTATGCAGGTAATCAAAGGGGCAAAGGAAGACGAGGACAAGGAAGGGGAAAAGGAAGGTTTGGAGGAAGGCAAGGCCACTCAAGCAATCAATGACATGACCAAGGCACCTCATCACAAAGAGGGAGAGGAAGAACAAGAGGAAGAGGAGGAGGACATCAACAAAACAGGAATCAAGATGGCGAAGGATGTTACATATGTGGCAAGTTTGGCCACTATGCTAGAGATTGCTACCAAGGAGGAAACCAAAGGAGCTATAATCAAGGTTCTTCATACAAAGTCCAAGGTAATTATGCTTCTACAAGTTCAGAAAATGACAATCTCTTGATGATGCACATAAATGGGAATTCAAGCAAAGTAGATAACACTTGGTATATTGATAGTGGATGTAGCAACCATATGAGTTGCAATGCTTTTTGGTTTACTAATCTACATGTTCCCAAAGGTAAAGGACATGTAGAAACAGGTGATGATACAGCCCATGAGATCTCCCATGTTGGAGATGTAGCTTTGGATGACAAGGAGGAAGGAAGATGTCTCAAGGATATCTTGCATGTACCTACTATCACAAAGAACTTGGTGTCAGTTGGGCAAATGGTTGCAAGAGGCTATCAAGTAAGGTTCAACAAAGGTGGATGCTTTGTGGAGAACCCTAAGCAAGGTTACAAGGTCATAGCAAGAGGAAAGAAGCAAGGGAGACTCTTCACTTTGGAGGTCAATTCGCATTCCACTCAACATGTCTACTTCACATATGGAAACAAGAGGATTTCGGAGTTGGACTTGTGGCACAAGAGGATAGGTCACATCAACATACAAAGATTGAAGGAAATGCAATTCAAGAGGCTGGTTGAAGGTCTTCCCAACTTCCAAGGACAAGGTATGAAGCATTTATGTGAATCTTGCCAACTAGGAAAGCAAGCGAGACTTCCATTCAAGAAGAGTGGCTACATAAGCCAACATCCATTGGAGTTGATACATACATATGTGTGGGGGCCAACCAAAGAGCAATCCATTGGAGGTAACAAGTACTTTGTCACTTTTATAGATGATTGCACAAGGATGGTTTGGGTTTATTTCATAAAAAACAAATCAGATGTGTTTACATGTTTCAAAGCATTCAAGGCAATGGTAGAGAAGGAAACAGGTACATATATCAAGAAGCTAAGGTCCGATGGAGGGGGAGAATATTTCTCCAATGAGTTTTTTGATTTTTTAATGGATCAAGGCATCAAGAGGCAAGTAACATGTAGGTACACACCCCAAGAAAATGGAGTAGCAGAGAGAAAGAATAGATACATTGCCGAGATCGCTAGAGCAATGCTTAATGAGATGAATGTACCTAACATGTTTTGGAGTGATGCAACAAATACCGTCGTGTATCTAATGAATAGGGCTCCTACCTCAGGGATCCATGGCTTGACACCATATCAAGCCTATTATGGTAAGAAACCTGATCTTTCCCACTTGAAGATATTTGGATGTACTTGTTATGTACATGTGCCAAGTGAATTGAGGCACAAGCTACAACCAAAGGCAAAAAAGTGTGTGTTTCTAGGATATTCAAGTGATCATAAAGGTTACAGGTGCTTCAACCCAAACACAAAGGACTTGAGGATATCAAGGGATGTAGCATTTCATGAGCTACTCCCTTGGTATAAGAAGTATGATTGTATGCAGGACTATGAAGAAGAAAAGCATGGACATGATGAAGAACAAATCGACCTAGAGCTAAGCGGCCCAAGGTGTTCCATCAATGAAGATAGTTCAAGCATGAACTCACCATGGAGGGGGAGATCTTCATCAATCTATGAAGCACAATCAATCAACAAAGCCAAAGCAACATTGGTGGAGTTGGATGAAGAAGGTAATGAAGTTGAAGATGATGAAGGACACATGATGGAGAAAGAAGCCACGTCAAAGAAAGAGATCAAGTTCCCAAGGCGAAGAAAGGTGAAGAAAGGAAGTCTTCTAGAGTTAAGTATCCAACTCAAAGGTTTACTTATGATTCATACATGGCAACGCATTATGCATATATGAACAAAGTAGTAGAAGATCATGAGCCAGATTGCTATGAAGATGCAAACAGGTACACCGAATGGAAAGAGGCAATGCAAGAAGAGATTGACGCACTTGAGGAAAATCAAACATGGACTCTAGTGCCCAAGAAGGAGAACATGAAGGTAATAGGTAATAAGTGGGTGTATAAAGTAAAGAGGAATTCAGATGGATCTATTTCTAGGTTCAAAGCAAGATTGGTGGCCAAGGGTTTTGCACAAACCTATGGAGTGGACTTTGAAGAGACATTTAGCCCCGTGGAAAAGATGAGCACCATTAGGACACTCATTGCAATGGCTGCTAGCAAAGGATGGAAGCTTTTCCAATTGAATATCAGGAATGCCTTTCTCAATGGAGACTTGGAAGAAGAGATATACATGGAGCAGCCACTAGGTTTTGTTCATAAAGAGTTTCCACATCATGTTTGTAGGTTGAAGAAGGCACTTTATGGCCTAAAGCAAGCTCGAAGGGCTTGGAACCAAAGATTGGTGGACTATTTGATCAAATGTGGTTACAATCAATGCAAGGCGGATCCATCTCTCTTCATCAAACAAAGAGGAGAACTTGTAGTCTACATGTGTGTGTATGTAGATGATCTTATCATTACAGGTAATGATACAAAGGGCATTGACGAGATCAAGGCAAAGCTTGGAAAGGAGTTTAGGATATCTGATCTTGGAGATCTTAGGTATTTTCTTGGCATTGAAGTTGTATACAAAGAAGAAGGTATTATGCTCATACAAAGGAAGTATATTCTAGACCTACTTGAGAGGTTTGGGATGCTACATTGCAAGCCTATTTCAAATCCCATGGAAGCTAATGTAAAGCTAAGCTCCATTGATGGAGAGCCATTAGAGGATGTAATGCATAGTCCAAGTACTACACACTTGCAAGCTGTAAGAAGAATGTTACGATATCTCAAGGCGACTATCACACTTCATAAGGGAAAAGGTGATATCCAAGGAAGTTTCAGTACATCATATTGGTACCAAGGACCAAGTTGGAGTTGGAGTGTTATCACAATTTATGCATAGTCCAAGGACTACACACTTGCAAGCTGTAAGAAGAATGTTACGATATCTCAAGGCCACTATCACTTCATAAGGGAAAAGGTGATATCCAAGGAAGTTTCAGTACATCATATTGGTACCAAGGACCAAGTTGCCGAAATGTTTACAAAGGCTTTGGATGAGATGAAGATTTCAAAATTCAAGCAATGCATCAACATGAAGGAGCTTGGATGAGGACGAAGAATTGAAGCTTGAGGGGGAGTGTTAAAAGTCAAGCTTCAAACTACAAATTCGTGGGGAATCTTTTATGGATATGTGGAGCAATCAAAGGAAGCCAAAAACCACGAGATTCCATCAAGAAAAGTCACTCAACCACTCCCCAAGTCATCTCAACTAAGTCCTCCAAGTTAGGAGGCTGATTTGGAAAGGTAGTTCCTAGATTTTAGGGGCACACTTCTCACTATAAAAGGAGCATGTACGGCGATTTCTTTTGGGCCATCTTTTTGGAGTTTTAGCTCATGTAAAGTGAGCACCAAGTGCTGGATTTGTGATAAGCAAGCCCCTTGCTTAAGCTAGCCCCTTGCTTGCTTGTTTGTTTTCTTTTAGTAGGCATATCTATGTGTGTGCGCAGGCAGTGTTGCAACTCTCTACCCCTGAGTTGTTAGCATTGGTTCTCCCTCATATTGTATCCATTTGATGTAATTCTTGTCTCATTGGATAGCCACTAGAGTCTATTTTATGCTCACCAATTCTCTGGAGCATTCTTTGAGTAGTCTGGGAGCAAATATCATTTTAGTGAAGTTGTCTGATTGATATCTCTCTCTCTCTCTCTCTCTCTCTCTCTCTCTCTGTGTAGGCTCTGTTGGAAATATTTTGCTCTCTGTTGTAAGGGCTGGTTCTCCTTCTCTATTCATCCATTTGCTATGATTTTGGTGTCATTGGGTAGCTATTAGAGTGCTCTAAAGTTGAATCAAGTTTGAGTCTCATTCTCTGTATAATCTCTGAGAAAAGCTTGCTGGAGTGAAGTGAGGTCTCTGCTTGACTAGCAGCTGTGAGCATTCAACTAGCTCATGTTGCAGACATTGTTTCTCTTTGTGTAAGCATCCATTTGAAGTGAAATTTGATTTGTTGGAAAGCCCTTGGTGTCTACTACAGGTCTACAAAAGCTCACTGGAGTTGTCTGCATAAGCTCTGAGTAAGAGCATTTTTGGTGTGCAAAGGGCAAAGAAGGATACCTGTGGAGGTCATTTGTGCTTCGTCGTTGCTTAGGGGTTGAGATACTTCCCCCATCACTAATCACATTCCACAAAGTTATAGAGAAATCAATTTCTTCTTCAAGTAAGGCTTGTTTTGAGTTTATTTGAGTATGTAATAATAGAACTCTCTCCACAACCTTCCAAACCAAAAGACTCCTTGGGCACAAAAAGAAGAGGTGTCTCAAGTTTTCTCTACCATTGAGGCAATGCTTACACGATGGAGAGACGCGACAAATTTTGTTAGCTTTAACATTAGTTTCCCAAGTGGAAAATTTTGCACATCATAACAACTTTTTTATTCTCTATGAGGGAGTGGCATAGGGCAAGGAACTTAAAATTCCATGTGATACTCGACCAAATTGGACACCATTTAATACTAAGCGAGTTATCTAAGTCTAAATTCTTCTTAAAACTAGGTATTTTTTCCAAGTTGTTGCCATTGTGCCATTTTATACCTTCTGTTTGAGAGGGATAACATCGGAGTATGAGGCGAAACTTCAACTTATCCCAAGCATTTATTCTTATTCTTAACAAGCACCAATCTTTGTAGTCCACTCTCCAAGATGGGTTATTTCCTCAAATCTCATCCATTGTCTTGATTCCAAAGATGGATCAACGAATGAAACCCTTTCTTCCACAAATTCTTTACTTTGTGGAGGTTAGTAGAATGGGAAGACCTAATTCCCTTGATCAGGAACTAGATAGATTTGTTTTGCCTAATACTACGAGCCCACTTCCATTCTTCATTTATCTTGAGGTAAGGTTTTGTCTTGTTCCAACATTTCCATAGTGAACAAACCAAATCCAAGACTCTAGAAGTAATAGAGAAAAGGGAGAACAAAAAGGTGAGTAATTCATGACCCATCGACCCATGTAGATCAACAAAAGTAACAGTGCTTTGGTTTTTGAAAATTAGTTTGGCACAAGAGGTATCCATATTTCTCCAAGTTTTAATGAACTAGTTGGCCGCCAATTTATTTGCTAAACCTTCAATGTCCAAAATGCAAAGCCGTTCTGTTTCTTTTTTACTCACACAAATAATCCATATGATTTTGGGCATGCCTCTCCTATTGGGATCACCGTCCAAAGAAAATTTATGTAAATTCTTTCTAACTTTACCAAAACTTTTTTTCGGTCTCCAGCACTATGCGTTCTCTCTATGTCGATCCTCTTATTGTGACACCTACGTCCACTTTATATTTCCAATATAGTCTTATGAAGTTAAGATTGACCTGACCCATGGCACACGGAACAATAATTCGTGAGGCACACAGAAAGATCAATGGAAGAGAGAGAGAGATGTATGGGTTTGCATTTGTCGTAACTGTGGGGAAAGAATCTAAATAATGAATTTGTGTGCCATTTGTACCATGTTCAAAGACTACACATCGTAGACGACATGGAACTTGAGAACCAAGTATGTCTTAATTTGAATCATGTTCTCCCATCTAAACTCTAGACTCGATTGTACAGTTCCATACTCAACTTTCTTTGTTATTCGGAAATCATATTTGGCGAACTACACTAGGCTTACTTCATCACTTGGTCTTCCATATAAGAATAACCCAAATCCAACCCTAAAGAAAGTACACAGTTTTAATGAGCTGAACCCGTATAATGTTTTAGAAAAATGTTTATTCGATAAACATTACCTTCATTGTCTGAAAGCAAAAAAATTGCCTCTACATTTCCCACTGTAAGATCCCCCTTCTAATAAACGTGAGAATGAAGACCTGAACATTTCAAGAAAGTCCAAAATGGTAGAGGCAATGTTCGGAATTCGAAGAAGGTCATGCATGGATAACGTTTTAGGAGAAACATGACATCACCCCAGCAAAAATAGATGCACAAGTTAAAACGAGAATGAATGCCCCTTACGTAAAGACTAATATTCATGGAAGGGTTATCAACCTAACAATCATCAAAGTGCTTGAATTTGCGAGAATCCGGACATACGATGGAACTCTACTATGCGACACACAAAAGTGAAGCGTTTAGCATCCGTTGATCGAGACAAGAAGTGGTCGATGCTTATGGGGTTGAAACCACATCATTCCACGCTATTACAACTAAAAAGGCTCAAGCTTTATAGCCCACGCTGCTCAATATGTAGGAGGAGGAGGAATAAAGGAAGCTCTACTCCATCCGTTTCCCTCCCAACAACAGCGTCTCCAAATAGAAGCCGAAAGAAGTCTTTAGCCTCTTGGCAACAACAATTATGGCGATAGGTAGTGGATTGATGTGCACAACTAAAGAGGCTTTCTAGAAACCATTGTCCCAATGGAATCCATTGGCGTTTTAAAAAAGGGATGAAAATATCCGCGATTCTCTCATGAGAGTCACGACTTGTGGAGATGTCCGCCATTCTCTCATACGAGTGAAGAGTTGAAGAATGCTTTATGAACTCCTACAAGTCAGTTGTAAGGTAATTAAGAGAAAAAACTTATATGTACTTCCCCTAAGGAGTCTACCGTCTACATCTTCGATCCATTTACAAAATTTTCATGGGACTACGAGATTTTGGCATACTCTCCTTAATCTTGAATTAAATTGAAAGAAAGACTCTACAAATGGATATGCATAGTATTAAAGAGACCCTCATATCGCACAAAAAAGGCATACACAAAACAATCAGAATATTCCAGCTAAAAACTCGGCTATGCTTTTCACCCGTAATCTGACTGGATTTTTGTATTCAAATAACCATGAAATATTATTTTGCATGGCTGCATCCTAATTCGTGCATGACCTAGAGATCATCAAATTCCAACTCATACAAGATAATTCAAGCGAAACCCTAATATCGCATCACACCCCAAAGTAACACGATTATTTCATCCATGGAACGATTTGAGTTTTTCTAGTGAAGTAAGTATGAGAAGTTCGCGTGTATGGTTTAACAGGCGCACGCCAATCTCTACATGACCCAAACATCGTCAAAGTCCAATCCATGGTCCAAATACCAATATCCCGCTATATAGATTTCTGATATTAAGATTTTGCATAAGCCATAATAAAAATTGAAAGTTGATCTGTAAAGTAATGTCCTTCAATCCAGATTTCAAATTCTGTACAGCAAGCGTGGTGCACCTTACCTTACTTGTTGGTTCTTTCTTTTTTTTTTTTTTTTGAAAAAACAGGAAGTATAAAATTGATGCTTGTCAAAAATTACAACTCATGGTAGACTCATGAAAGAGCCTACAGAAAACAAAAGGGTGAATCACAAGAGGTAGGAATCAATATAATCACCAAGAAAAGTGATCATGTCTTCTCTAGGCTTAGAATACATTCTAAGGAGTTTGGATTTCCAAACATTGAAATGGTAACTTTTCAGAATTACAAAGGGGCTCTTAATAACCGATTGATCATTATTAGAAGCGGAATAACAGAGGCTGATAATTTTCCTCATACCATACATAAAGGAGAAAAAGTAATCCTTTCTCTTGTCATTAAAGATGGCACTATTTCTATTCTTCCAAATATGCCACATAGTGTGATTCCTGATAATTTGCCACATGAGAATGTCCATGCCTTTAGCTTCTCCTAGAAGAATGTCTTTGCAACTTGGGATATTAAGACCTTGACTTTGGCAGAAGGACCAGATTCCAACCCAGAATCTGAGAGCATATTTACACTTGATGAAAAGGTGATCCAAATCTTCTTCTTTACCACAAAGTTTGCAATGACCAGCATCAATCTTATACTTCCTAGCATGGCTGCCAGTCCAAATGCCTTGGTGAAGGATGAGCCAACTCAGACAAGATTGTTTGTTAGAAAGAGGGAAGGCCCAGGAACACTGAAACCTGTACTTCCACTGCAGGTGGGACCACTGCAATCCCCATTTCTTGTTCATCTTTCCAGTGATTTCTTTTATACTTCTGTAATTTCTTTTGTAGGAGTTTAACATATCCCAGGCAACATCCTGAAGGGATATCTGCTTACTCCACATGTTGGTTTCCAACTTCTCCAGCAGGAACATCTTCTTGCTCAACAGGATCTGTTTACATTGAAAAGAAAGACCATGAGTATTAAAATAGCATAATCATCAGAAACTACACCTGCTCTCATCAAATCCTTCCAGTGCCCATAACCCTCCTTCCTGCATTTATTCCATCTGATAGGGAGGGCCAACAGGGAACCAGAGTTAAACCAGCCAAACCAAAGGGAGTCCTGTTCTAAAAAAGAGGAATTATGAGAAAACCATATAGGAAGTTTATACTTGGACTTAACTAACATCCAAGCTTTCCAAAAATTGCATATAATCTGACTGCCTTTTGGCACAAAATCTACAGGAGAAGTAAGAACATCCCACAGAGAGCAGTTACTCCAGCTTTTATTATTCTTCACATAGAATCTGTTGATATTTCTTTTAATCAGACAGGCCCAGAAATCATTAGAGGAGAGGGATCTAAAAATCCATTTAGCAGCCATTTGAATTGCCATCCTAGAAGGACAAATGAGACCAAGACCCCCTTCAGACTTTTTCATACAACAAGTATTCCAGGCAACCTTGGGGATTTTAGAACCACTCCACAAAAATCTTCTAGCCAAGGAGATGGCCTGTCCCATCTGCTTTTTATTAGGCTGCCAGCAAGACAGAAAGTAGGTCAGGGAGGGGAGGATATAATGCTTCAAAATAAAAGATCTATGAGAGAGACTGTGCTGCACATCACTCCATTTATAAATTTTAGCTCTAAATTTATCAAGCATCCAATTCCATCTTTGCTCATTAGTGATGCCAAAGCCCATGGGAATACCCAACAACCTGAAAATTATCCCTTTCTTAATGATACCGCAGCCTGCCATCTCAACACAAGGAGGGATATGATTATTAGAAGCAAAAAAACCCGTTTTCTTATGATTAATAACAGAGCCACTGGCAAGACAAAACATCTCAAGACAATTAAGGAATTGCTCAGCAGAATTATCATCAGCTTTCATAAGCATGTTAGTGTCATCTGCAAACATCTGAAGGCCCAAGGGGGAGAGAGCTTGGGGAATATTCAAACCAGAGATGGTGCCTTGTCTCATGCAATCCTTGACCAACCACCCTAAAGCATCACTTGCAATAGCAAAAAGGAGGGGGGCCAAGGGGCATCCTTGTCTAATGGATCTGCACAGTCTCAAAGGGTTAGAAAGATAACCATTAATGGCCACTTTAGAAAAGGCATTACCAAAAAGAATACTGACATACTTAATAAACCTTTTACCAAAGCCAACATCATGTAAGGATTGAAGAATGAAGTCCCATTCTATCCTGTCATAGGCCTTATCAAAGTCAATTTTGAAGAAGTAGGAGTCAACATTAATCTCATTACAGTACTCAAGACCTTCCCATATGGTAATAATATTATCCAATATAAATCTGCCTTTTATGAAACCTTTTTGTTCAGGAAGGATAATAGAATCCATAAGAGGACTAAGCCTTCTGGCCAAAATGGCAACAAATATTTTGTACAGAGAAGTCAGGCAGGAGGTGGGTCTCCAATTGTTTAAATCATCTTTGGGACCTTTTTTGTGAACAAGTTTTATCACTCCAGTGTTTATAAAAGGAGAAAGGGAACCCCTTCTAGAGGCTTCTTGCCAGATCTTAAGAATTATGGGAACCAAAACTTCCTTAAATTCCTGAAAAAACTCATAAGGCAAACCATCATGACCAGGAGACTTTCCAGGCTTCAACTTGCTAATGGATTCTCTTACCTCACCCTCAGAAAGGGGCATGTCAAGGAGGGAGTCCATTCCCTGAGGAACCATCTTTTTCCTACAAAGGGCAATGGCAGCTCTTGCACTCCAAACAGAATCCCCTCTCTTGGGAGGCAGAGAGAATACATTGGCAAAGAACCTATGAGCCACCTGAAGATTATCTTTCATATCTTTAGCAAGGCAACCAGAATTATTCTTGAGAAGAGGGATAAAATCCCTGGCTTTTTTTTTCCTCATCAGATCAAACATATACTTATTGGGCTTGTCAATTTTGCCAGCCCAGAATTCTCTTGACGTGGCAAGGGCACCTCTAGCAAGGAGATAATCCACTTTCTTAACTTGTTCCTGAAGATCAATGATCTTAACTCTTTTGTCTTCCAAATCAATATTAGAGCACTCGATGCTATTCTTCTCCTGCAAAATCATCATCCTTCTCTTTTGTCTAATGTCTTTAGCTTTATACTTAAAATACTTAATTAAATCCTGAATATCTTTGACAGCCTTTTCCCAAGCCACAAAAGGGGAAATGCCACTAGTAAAGTGCAGCTTAAGGGAAGTGATGATTTTTTCCTTCACCAAGGGAATCTTAAAAAGGGAAGAATCCAAATGCGTCCAGCCAGCCCTATAGTTAGGATTGTTATGAAATAAGTTTATAATCAAAGGCGAATGATCAGACATTTGCAGAGAATGATCAATAGAACAACAATAATTCCACAAATAGTGACTCCTGCCAGCATTCATGTAGAATCTGTCTAATCTAGCAGACAGATAATTAGAGCTATTACGATTATTCCAAGTATGACCAGACTTAGCAGAGAGATCCACTAGATTATGTTTATTAATTAAATTAAACCAACAATGCTTTTCAAAACCAGAGACAATATTATCACTTTTACCATTCCTGTCACAACTACTAGTGACCATGTTAAAGTCCCCAGTCAGAATAATATCACCTTGGATCCTGAGAATTTCTTCCCAGCATTTGGCTCTCTGAACAGCCTGATTAGCTGCATAAACACACACAACAGTATAGTTAAGAGGTTCTTTGCACTTTACTGCAACCCACTGATTAGTGGGGCTCCTTTGCACCTCTTCAATAAGGTGACAAAGACCATTAGTAATGCCAATGGCAGATCCTCCTTTTCCATTATGATCCGTGTACACCCAACGACAGTTATTCGACACAATTTTCAGATTCGCCATGAGGGGAGAACCCCCAACCTTAATCTCCTGCAAGCAGATGAAGTCAGGAGAGTGAGAAACATCTTTGATCCAATTGTTAATCACCTTACCTCTGACCGGGTCAGATAGCCCTTTAACATTGAAAGAAATTATATTAGTACAATCCATGGAAAAAACAACCAGAGGAGGAGACACTTACTTTTTAAGGTTCTTACCTGGTTTCACTGCAGATACAGAAGACCTTACAGTATCTTTCCTCTTGGAATTATTTTTATCTTTACCTTTAGGGCTAGGGGAACTAACATTTGTCATGCAGACATCTTGATTGCTGGGGCCACCAATGTACTCCTGGACAGAAGTAATCTCATCAAAACTGTTAATTTGCTCTATAAACATTTCATCACTATTACTATATTTTACTTCTTCAGGGGAAACCTTCACAGGGATGGGACCCGACGAGGGCCTGGGGGAAGAACCAGTTACCTCATTTTGTCTTTCATCTACACAACCCGGAGATTTACTTTCTTGCTTATTTTGCTCCTCCCCAACCTCAGTTCCCGAATCATGACAGCCGGAATGATTGAGATCTTCAAGAACCTGAAAGGGATTGAGAATCCCTTTAACAAGAGGCTCAGATCTGATTCCCACATTAGGGTTTTTTTTCCTCTGCTTGTAAGGAACTTTTTTGAATCCTTGCTCTTCTTTGGGTTGACCCGAGTTAATGGGAACTGAGGAACTGGGAGACTCTTCACCAGCTCCAGACATTTTACTCTGATTTTTAACTAACAAGGGGCACTCCTTAATTAAATGTCCTTGATTATAACAGTTAAAACAAGCATTAGGAAGGTTTTTGTATGCTACTTTTTGGACATGCAGCTTACAACCTTCAGAATTCTTGATAACAATTTCAGACTTAATTTTTTTAGAGATGTCAACCTCTATCAACATCTGAGGCTCCCATTTGGGGTTGAACTCTTTTTTAGGTTTCTGTCCAAGAATTTTTCCAATTAGCGATCCAAGCTTTTCGAGCCAAGGATAGTATTCCACAGGGAAATCAGGAAATTCTACCCAAATAGGAACTTTAGTCGGCTTGTTGCTTCTAGGGTTAAATCCAGGATACCATTTATAAAAGGAAAGGGGGGTGTTTCTAATTATCCAGTGTCCCTCTGCTATAACTTTCAAAGCATCATTCACATCTTCAAAGAAGAAAAGATAAAAATTATTAGGCAGATATTGCACATGTCTAGCATAAAGACCCTTACTTTCCCAGTTAACCCTCATCCAAGATTTAAGTAAGTCCTGAGCACGCCTAGGGCCATGACAATGAGCTATAACAACTTTGTCTTCTAAATGATTGTTCCAGCTATTAAGGGCAGAGCTTTCTATTATAAGCGTACAATCGTCCTTATCATCCACTTCAGGGTCAAGGTCAATAGAATGAGACTTATCCTTAGAATAACTGTCAACCTTAGTTAAACTGTCAACCTTATTATACTCAACTAATTTACCTTTGCCTTTGAGATCCAAGAGCACAGAGTGAGGAAGTTGTTTACCTGACAGGTCTTGATTAGCAAACAGAGAGAAGAAGTCTTGTTGTGGTCTCTGAACCACCTTGGCATAAGACATTGGAGCATGCAGCTGTTGGAGTTCAGCCGAGTTAGCTCCCATCAAGCCTTCAGAAGCATCCCCTCGCACAGTAGCATACCTGACATCTCCACCAAGCAGAGCATCAGGAGCTTTTACGCCACTTTGAAGAGCCTCAACAGGACGGGACGAACTAGTGCTGCCATCGAACACAGGGTTGAACATCGATTTCACCATAACTTCTGTAACACCAGACCTCGAACCAGGAAGACCGTCGCACAGTGCTTCATGCAGGGCCATGTCGGGGGCCAAGGACGAAACAGAGCAGGAGCAAGGTCAGAGCCCCCCCTCACAACGAGGGGGAGGAGAAGAGCAGAAGAGCCTCCCCTCTCGACTAGGGGGAGGAGAAGAGAAAGAGGCGGCCCAAAACCCTAGGGGAGCGCATGCAGGCCCAAAACCCTCCTTGTTGGTTCTTTCGTTGTCTTTGCTATTTTCTTTTTAATCGAGGATCGGTGGAGGCCTACTCCCCCAAGCTTTAACTTTGAAATTGTAACTGTACAAGGAAAGGCATAGTACCCATGGTGATGGGACCCCCCTTATCCCACTGAACCTTCCCCCGCTTCAAGATGCGAGCAGCCTAACCACCCAGACAGCGGCTTGGACCGTTATCTTTGCTATTGATTTGCCCCTCGGTCGAACCAATTACTGTCATTTGTTTTTATTTTTTTAAATTCAAACAAAAATTTATGAGAACACATACATGGAGAGGGGGTTCACGTCGAGTTCAGGCGACATTTAAGACGATTGACCTTCGTCCAGATGTTCAAGTAAGTAAGCAAAAGCCCTTCTTATAGATTGTTTAACACAGATTGTGTCACACTTCAAGGGCGAAGAAAAGTGTATTTGGGTAACAAGTTTTATGCTGCTAGAACTTAGTGTGGATGTGTGGTCAAAACAAGATGTTCTGTAATGGTGGCCCATGTGCTCAAAACGAGGACGTCTTGGATCCATTTGGCTTCGTACTACTCTACGCTATATAAAATATTTAGGACAATAGGAATATCTTGAAGTGAGCGAAAACCCCTTTAACGATCAACCATTCATTTCCACACTGGGCTCTCTCACATATACGCTGACGCAAAGTAACAGAGATCACACTTTGTCGACGAAACTACTGAGATCGCCCGCCGCGTCCAAAGCACACATATCGCACTTTTTCTTTAGTGTTGCACATTATGCGCATTCCATTCAGAAAGAAAGGAGAGGGTCTGCTGCACAGCCATATAAATTGGGGATGGCGTTCTCTTATGTTTCGAGAGACTCTGAGTCCGCTCGGACGGACGTCCTGCCAATTTCAGTTCCCAGCGAATTCAGTGTCCCTCTTCTTCTGGCTCTACCACTTGATCTCTGCTCTTTCTTGTTTCTGGAAACCCTATCATAGTCTCTGCGTCTCTTCTCTAGGTCTGCTTCTGGATATGGGCGCGCGCGCGCGCACACACACACACACACACACACACATATATATATATATATATATATATATATATATATATATATATATATATATATATATATATATATATATATATCACGCGGTTGTTGGTGGTCCTTTGTTTTCTCCGTCCTGCTTTCGATTCAGGATCTTGCTTTGTGCATGTGTGCGTGTCGTATGTGCGCATATTCTGCTTGTTTCTGTGTTTGAATCAACTGTTTTATGTGCGTAGAATAATGTAGGTTTGTAGCTTGAAAGGACTGAGCGCCCTTCATGTGCATACATGTGTATTAGTTTTTCATCTTTTCCTCATCAAAACCAAGAACTTGAGTTGCCTCTTGATTACAAACGCGATTGACATGTGTTTTCTGTGTGTGACAGAGAGGAGAGATATTTTCATGATTTATCTATAGAAATCTTGACATCCGCGCCACGATATTTTTTTCACACATAACTTCATTTTCGTTGTATTGCATGCGATTTGTTACTATCCCGTGAATTTTTGGTATTCAATGTGCGGTATTTGATGAGCAGAATCATTGCGTGAATTCTTGTATTGAATTTGCTGTATTGAATGTGTGTGTGTTAGAGAGAAAGAGAGAGAGAGAGTTTTTTCATGATTTGTCTATAAGTAATCTCGAAATCGTTGCCACGATATTTTCCACACACAGTTTCATTTTCGATTATTGCAAATTTATTTGCATGCAATGTGTTAGTAGGCCACGACCATTTGGTATTGAATGCGCTGTATTTGATGAACAGAATCATGACGGGAACGCAACTGGAGGTCCTGACAGCGCTTGACAAAGCGAAGACGCAATGGTATCACTTTACAGCCATTATCGTAGCAGGGATGGGCTTCTTCACGGATGCATATGATCTCTTCTGCATTGCCACAGTAACAAAACTACTTGGTAGAATCTATTATTATGATCCCACAACTGCGAAGCCTGGAGTCTTGCCCGCTAACGTGTCCGCTGCTGTCAATGGTGTTGCCTTGTGCGGAACGCTAGCAGGACAATTGTTTTTTGGATGGCTTGGTGATAAACTAGGAAGAAAGAAAGTGTATGGTATCACCCTAATGTGCATGGTTCTGAGTTCCGTAGCTTGTGGCCTCTCGTTTGGTCACACAGCTAAATCTGTGATGACAACACTTTGCTTCTTCAGATTCTGGCTTGGATTTGGCATTGGAGGGGACTATCCTCTATCTGCTACAATTATGTCTGAATATGCCAACAAGCGCACAAGAGGTGCATTCATAGCAGCCGTGTTTGCAATGCAGGGTTTCGGGATATTGGGTGGTGCAGCAGTTGCCATCATAGTGTCAGCGGCTTTCCGGGGTGCTTTTCCGGAGCCTGTCTTTAATGTAGACCCGATCGCTTCAACTCCATCACAGGCAGACTATGTTTGGAGAATTATTTTCATGATGGGAGCAGTTCCTGCAGCGTTGACATACTACTGGCGAATGAAGATGCCAGAAACAGCTAGGTACACCGCCTTGGTCGCAGGGAATGCGAAACAAGCTGCGGCTGATATGAACTCTGTGCTTGCAGTGAATGTGGAAGCAGAGCAACATAAGGTGGATGAGATCGTGCGTGCTGAGTCATATGGGCTGTTCACTGAACAGTTCTTGAAGAGGCACGGAACACATCTTCTGGGCACGACAAGCACATGGTTTCTTCTAGATGTGGCTTTTTACAGTCAGAACCTTTTCCAAAAGGATATTTTCTCTGCAGTTGGCTGGCTTCCACCAGCAGAGGACATGAGTGCCATCGAAGAAGTGTACAGAATTGCGAAAGCACAGGCATTGATTGCATTATGTTCAACAGTTCCTGGCTATTGGTTCACTGTGCTTTTGATTGATAAGATTGGCCGGTTTGCCATTCAACTTATTGGATTTTTCTTCATGACAGTATTTATGTTCGGGCTGTCTATACCGTATGAAAAACTCCGTGGCTCAATATGCGATTCTGGATTTTGTGGCGGGCATCAGACAGTCTTTGTTGTCCTTTACGCCTTCACATTCTTCTTTTCTAATTTCGGCCCAAATAGTACAACATTTATTGTGCCTGCTGAAGTATTTCCAGCAAGGCTTCGATCAACATGCCATGGAATTTCGGCTGCATCAGGGAAGGCAGGAGCCATTGTGGGCGCATTTGGTTTCTTGTACGCAGCCCAGAATCCAACTGAAGGCAAACAAGAAGCAGGCTATCCAACTGGACTTGGTGTTCGGACAGCTCTGTTGATGCTAGCCGGCTGTAATGCCTTGGGATTCCTCTTCACTTTCTTTGTGCCAGAAACAAAAGGAAGGTCCTTGGAGGAGATTACAGGTGAGGACGCAGGGGAAAAGCGATCGGGATTATCTAACAGAAATGTTATTAGCCTTTCAGAACTTTGATTCGTATCGTTTAACGATCACTTGCACTCTTGTCAAGAAAAAGTGCAACTAGGATGGTCAGTGCTAGTTTTCCACATAATAATCTATATGTCTTTAGATATCCACTTTCAAATTAGGCATAGTACTAAAAAAAAAAATCAAGATCTCATAGAGGCCCATGTCGATGGCCACAAAACCATAAAATTATATGGTTACTTTATTGTAACCTGTGAATTGCCGCACTTGAATTTTGCATTTCCACAGGTCGAAAGTACAAATGTCCTGCTGTCACTAATTCCATGAAAGTTGTTGCAGCTTGCTTATTTTTGGATTGTACTATAAGGCATGAAAGTGAGGAAAATACATTTATAAACTATGTCGAGAGAATGTGTAGCGATAAACATAAATTTTTCGAATCATGGCGTGCAGATTGTATATCCGCAAATGTGTTAATTCTTGAGTTCGTATGAATACAAACAAGGTTCATATGCTTAGAAGTACGTGTGCAAGGGAGGAGCTTTCTGAGATGATCTCAATAGATTCAATATGTATCGCTAGGAGCCAATAATTTAAGTGGTATTTCCTCAAAAATTGTACATATCTCTTATTTATAGATTTACCAAAAACGGCTTTATCAACGCTTTTCATTCTTTACTTGTAACCTTCATTCACATGACTTAAATTTAAAAGGTGGCGTCATCACTCATGCATGTTAATCCGAATGATACGTGTAGGTTCTTCTCTACTTATCCTACAGCTATTTTTAAGATTAAAATTTACTTCACTTCTTCTTTTCTTGAATCTAAAATTATTTACTTTTATATATAAAACAAAGGCTTCAAGCTTTTTTTATAATTTCTTTTGAAACTCAAAATCTAATTAGACCTTGATAGCTCTTGGAACTTTCTTTGCACTTGATAACTGGCTTGCAAGAAGATGACGTCTTATTTCTTGTTTGTTGACCCTTGATATTTTACAGCAAATTTGAAAGAAGATTATAAGGTGGAGAAGTCACATTGTAATGCCACATTGTCGTAGACCACAAGCACGCACAATGAAGAAGAATGTAGTATTTATGGAGCGATCAGTCGAGAGGTATGAAAACCTATATGCGATGAGATAAAATCACACACACCTACAACAAGAACAAGACAAGCATGCAGATGGGAGCACACATACACACACACACACAGAGACACACAAGCCATGGATTTGCACCGTTCTCTTTGAATACAGAAAAGCTTCCTGTACAACAGTTTGAGTGCAGATCATGGTTCAAGTATTTGAGTGATGAAATCATCGCTAAATGTCAAACCACTCACGTTTTCATTTTCTATTCGAAAAGAAGAGATTCAAATTGAGTGACATCTCGTTTGGCAATTGGCATTAAGAGTTCCTTGCGGTCCACGTACTCACAATTATGTTGGGTGGTGTAAGGTTTACCCCTTCCTTTCACTTGGTCTCATAAAGAAGAGTTGTGGATCTTATAAAGAGCAAGTCATTGAAGGCTACTTTATTGGTACTACCGAACTTCATATTTTCTTTCTCTCGAAGTTACCACTCAAGATACCTTTAACGCCCATTCACATGTACCATTTTTTTAGCAAGATTACCATCATTATGACCACTCACTTGACACCTATATTGGCATCATCTCTTTCCAATTGTTGCACATATTTTTGGTGTACATTGCACCTACTATTGTAATCTTCAACCAAGGTACCAATCCTTATCTCTAAGGGGTCATTTTTTGATTTCCAAGCATATTTGACCTTTAGTTTCCCCCACCACTTGACATTAAGTGCCCTATTTTTGTAACATCAAAAATATAAGAGGAATCCATCGTATGTGTGTGTGTGTGCGTGCGCCTTGGTAGGCTATTCTAAGCCCCCAAAGGGTGGTATATAATGTATATTGCACTATTATAAGGCAAACCCAAAGGTTTCAATGTGTCCAAATGGCTTATCTAAGCCACCCTCCCCAATCCACACCAACTTTTGGTGCCGATTCTTTGTAAGTTTCGTGATTCATTTTTGAAGTTCTATTTGCTTCAATGGTTACAATGTCTACCATTTGGAATGTGATGTCTTCCAATATAATGTACTTTCCATTAGTTACCCCAATGTTCATGCCCAAGGATGAAAGGTTGAATGGATGAACTACAGTTTGTGGAAGGACACATTTAGGGCTCACTTATACAAAAACTTGTCATATGAAGTAGTAGATGCTATAGAACTTGAGCCCCATAAGGATAGTGACTTAGCCACATGGAATGCTTGGAATTTAAAAGATAAGCAAGCCCTAGGAAAACTATTGCCAGCTTGTGATCAGTTAAGTAAAGGACATATTACTTATCACAAGACTTCCCACGAGGCTTGAAAATGTGTCAGGATCTTATGAGGATAAGAATCCCTCTAGAACTTATGCCCTAGAAGCAAAGTTGCATATCCTCTCCATTAGGCCCCATGATCCCACCACCAAGTTCATCATCACTTTTGAAGATTACCAATGCAAACTTGCATTCTATGGTAGAAACTTATCAAGCAAACATGGCTATTAGGCTTTTAAATAATCTTCCTAAGTTATCTGAGACCTTTTTAGTAACACTTTACAGTTATAACCATGTGTTAACCCGGGAGGAAGTGCAGAGAAACTTGCTCTTCCATGAATCGCAAGCTATGTCTTCAACATCCCAAGAAGCCACCATAAAAGCTAAAGAACCCCTTAGAAAGGCTAAGAACTCTAGTAATCTCTCTAAGAATTCTCCTAAACAAAGGAGCTGGAAACTCATCTAAAATTTTTACGTGCAGTTATTGTGGAAAATTAAGGCATATAGAGAACTTTAGTTATAAGAAGAACAATTCTAAAATTTTTTGCATCTAGGAATCAAGCAAATTCCTCTATGCATAGATCTCATTGCTCAAGTGAAAATCCCTCTATCTAAACAAAGCACAATGTTGTAATCACTTCTAGCTCTTCATAGGAGTGGATATTTGATAGTGGTGCAACCTCTCACATGTGCACACTAACAAAATATACTTAGGAAATAATAAAAGTCTTCGAATTGAAGGTAAAGGCAAAGTAAAAATTATGAATCACCGAGAAGAATGCATGTTTTATATCAAACATACTTTTTGTAACAATTTATGCGTGAATATCCTCTTTGTCAAGGAAATTTCCAATCATTGCAAACAATTTCTCTTTGGCAACACATTAATGAAAGTGATTGATCCTAGTAGTAAGGACAACATATGCCAAGGCATCGAGGATTAAGGGTTGTAAAAACTTTCATGCTTTCTCACTAAGGAATCAATTTCCAACCTTGGCACGAAGGCTATGGACACACATCCTACTTAAGAAAAATCTCAACATATCAATTTGTTAAGGGATTACCCAAGATTGGGCAAGAGGAGGATATCTACCAAGATTGCACTCAAAGCAAGTAACACAAGGCTCATGTTCCCAAAGAGGCTTCCACCCGAGCAAGAAACCCTCTAACCCTAGTCCACATGGACCTCTATGGACCAATGAATACCCCATCACTTAGTGGGTCACTCTACTTATTTCTTTTAGTATGTGAGAAATGGAGGATGACATATTTAGGACTCACCTCCCAGCCTATTTATAGTCGTTGCCTACTCATCATCTAGAATTTTATCTAAGGTCCTTGTACTCATCTAGCCATCACAAGTAGGTACTTCATCTGAACTCTCTAGCTTTTGGCCTTGGATATCCTCGAGCAAGGAACTTCTCATTCCTTGAGGCATGTACATCTCAAGAATATAACACTCTCTCCCCCTTCTAAAGTTAATGGTCCTCAATGATATAGGAGTTATAAACCTTGGAATTAGATTATGTGATTCCAACTAATAAGACTAGAGTGTGCTAGGGATCTAAAATACTAGATGCTCAAAAAGTAGACAACTAGTCTCTCTGCTTCTTATCTAGCATTTTTTCCAAGAAATAGTAGTCCTTTCCTTGGGCATGCTCGAGGGATCCCTATGAGGCCCGATGAGTCCATTGTTAACCGATAAATAAGAGAGCGATCACACACTCTCACACACAAATAGAGGAGCACACATATTGAGGCTAGGAAGAATGGCCTTCTTCTTCTTTTGTTCATAAAAAGAATGTACAAGAATGACCTTATACAATAATGAATAATATACAAAGAACAATCCATAAAGAAAACCCTAACGCCTCTGAATGAGTGATTTGGAAAGAAAAAACAAATGTGCCATCACTCGCGGTAGATAAATCTGGTACATCTCACAAAAAAGTATCTCGTACATATACTGATGTAACCACTATAGATCACAGAGAATAAAAAGTGGTATATTTCATCCTCAATTTTCACATGTTGAGCTTGATATCTCAACATTCCCCCTCAATCTCAACATCATATCTTGTAATCCAAGAATCTTCTAGTTTTATGCTTCAAGTGATTTAGTGAAAATATTGACAACCTGCTCATGTGTCCTCACATAAACAAGATCAATATGACTTGCTAATACCTTTTCTCCGATGAAGTGATAATGTACCTCGATAGGCTTTGTTCTAGAATGAAAAATAGAATATCATGCTAACTAGATACTAGTAAGATTATCACACTAAATGGTTATAAGCTTTTGAACTTCCACACCTAGATCTGCAAGTAGCATCTCTAGCAATGATGCTTCACATGCTACCATTGCAGCACCTCTATACTCAGCCTCTGTACTTGACAAAGCAACGCGAATTTTTACTACTCCATGTAATAGCTACCTACACTCCCAAGTGAGAATAGAAAGCCCCTAGTAGATCTTCTATTTGTAATACTACTAGTCTAATCTGAATTGATATATCCATGAACTTGTAATTATGCACCAACTTCATGAAATAATGCATAATCCAAAGTAGCACTCACATAACGTAGAGTTTGTCTCAAAGATTCTAAATGTGGTTTCCTCCGACCTTCCATAGATTGACTTTGAATCTTACAATGTAGCTTAGATCAGGTCTTGTATTGTGAGATATATTGTTGGTGCATGACAATCATCAATTGAAGAATTATGGAGGAATGAAATCAAGGAGTCAAGAAGAAAACAAAGTCAGATGGTTGAATGAAGGACATGTTCAGAAAATCCAAAGATATGTACACATATGTACATTAGCTGACTTATATCTTTGTTTAGCCATACATTTGTATATATTCATATATAAATATGTTGGAAAATGTCGGGCAATGAGAGCAGAAGAAGATTAGAGAATAGGGAGAGAGAAATTAGTGTCATTAGACACATTGGAAGTGAGTGAATCATCCATCCTCACTTGTATGTAAATTTTTCTGAAGAAATCGAAAAAACTTGCGCCCGATGTTTAGCAGTCTGCTCCTTCTGTGTTTAATCTTTTGAGAAATCCTTCTGCACGTGTCTAAGTCCATAGCTAATCTATCTATGGCTAGAGTTTGAGAGGTTAATTATAATCAGGCTGAGAGAATTTTGATTAGGAACATTCATATGTAAGAATGTTCTAAGAGTCGTAAAATCTGGCGCACATTTCATCTTCAATGAAATGATCATTGCTCAGTCCACAGTGTAAAGTTTTACACAAGTGAGGGCTTAAAATCTAAGTTGGAAGGTAAGCCATCTATGGCTAAAAGATCTTGATCAAACGGGATTTACTTTGGGAGAACCAGTGCTAAGAAGTTGCAGGTGTCAAAGTCGCCATTGCAGAGAAGCTCTTTCAGATATAGGTAAAGTGTTTCACACATTTCTCAGTATATACTCAATCTTTTTGAGAGATTTAACTTGGCAAAGTTGCGCAACCTTAAGGCGAAGTGTTGTGCAAAGTTTTATCAAAAACTTTACAGGATTGATTAGTCAATGAGTGATTAATCTGCAGCAGACTTTTCTGAAGAAGCTGAATTTTTCAGAATAATCAATTTTCTGATAAATTGGTGAAAGTTCTCTAAGTTTGGTGGAGTCTAAGGTTAATCTTGATATAGAGGTGATCTAAATTCAAGGTTAACTTGTTCTTTTGGAGATTAACACTCTCCATCAGTGGTATCAGAGCAGGTTGTGTCAAAATTGAAGTGAAGGAGACTCCAATTACTGCAGAAATACAAATCTTTACATCTCGAAGGTGCAAAAGGTTAAAGTGTGAAGAAAGATTGAAGGAAGACATACAAAGAGTATCAAAAGGATCAGAAGGAGCAACATTCGAAGTAAAGGTACATTCATTATCTGTAAAGGTTAAAGATTTGGAAATACAGGTGAAGCAAGGATGGGAGATAGTCTCCAAATTGAGAAGCTGGATAGAGAGAACTATCCTGCATGGTCTATGAGGATGGAAGCTCATCTTATGAGCAAAGATCTGATAGGATACATCACAGGAGATGAAGAAAAGCCAGAATTCAGAGATCCTAGTGTTCCAACTAGGGAGGAGCTTGCAGATTTGAAGAATTGGATGAAGAAGGATGCTCAAGCAAGAAGTATCATCTACATGGCAGTCAATGACTATTTGCTTCCTCACATTAGAGGACTTGAAAGTGCATGTGACATTTGGAATGCTTTGGAAGAGCATTTCCAAAATACAACCAAATCAAGGAAAGCTTCACTATGGGCAGAGTTTACTACTTTTAAGAAGAAGGCCTCACAATCAATCTCTGATTATGTGACAAAGATGAAGGACATTGCAGATTCTTTAGGTGCAGTGGATGAAGATATTGAAGAAGACAAATTGGTAAGACAAATACTCACAGGGCTAAGAGGAGATGAGAAATGGAAGCCTTTCATTTTATCTACAGAACTTTCATTAGACCACTTTACTCCTGACTTGAATCAATTGTTAGGTCATATGCTAACTTTTGAGAATGATGTCAAAGGAGATGTTGATAAGAGTGCAGGTCATGCAATGTACTCTAAAGACAAGAAGAAAGCTAACAAAGGAAAGCAACAATCAGGTGAAGAAGAAGGTACATCAAACCAAGCAAATTTCATAAGAGGAAGAGGAAATGGCAGAAGTAGAGGAAGAGGCAGAAACAACAAAGATAATGCAAGAGCTTGTTGGATATGTGTTAAGACCAATCATCTATCTCATGATTGTTGGCATAATAATCAAAACAATGGTAATTATCAGAACTTTAATCAAAGAGCAAGAGGTGGTAGATTTCAGAGAGGAAACTTCAGAGGTAGAGGTGGTAGGAATTCTTTTGGAAGAGGTGGAGGAAGAAGCTTCCAAAATCAATCCTATAATAGCACCTACTACAACTATGCATCAGATCAAAAAGAAGACTCGACCCTCATTATGAATACTTGTGAAACCTCACATGAGGACATGAGAGTGTTTTATATTGATTCAGGATGTAGTAATCATTTAAGTGGAAATATTGCTTTGATGACTGACCTAGATCATAATGCTATTAATCATACAGTTCAAACAGGTGATAATACAAAGCATAAGGTAAAGTCAATTGGTTCAGTCAAAGCTAAGGATGGGAGCACTCTTCTAAGTAAGGTACTTTATGTTCCCACAATTCCAAAGAATTTGATCAGTGTAGGTCAAATTGTGGAAAAAGGTTATGAGGTAAGGTTTACCAATGATGGAGTTTATGTGGAAGACCCTAGTCAAGGGTATAAACAAATTATTGCAGGAAAGAAAGAAGGAAGGCTTTTCACATTGAAGGTACAAGGAAATGTTGGACATGCTATGTTCACATATGGAGAGCAAAAGGTGTCAGAATTGGATCTTTGGCACAAAAGACTTGGACACTTTAATGAAAGAGGTATCAAAGAGATGATTAACAATGATTCAGTGCTTGGGTTGCCTAACATTGCAGGTCAACACATGACATACAGATGTGAGGCATGTCAATTAGGTAAGGCTCATAAGCAATCCTATTCCAAGCATGGGTTTATGTATTCAGAAAGACTTGAATTGGTGCATAGAGATGTGTGGGGTCCTTCAAAGGACTTTAGTATAAATGGTTCAAGATATTATGTCATATATGTTGATGATGCTACCAGGTGGATCACAATTTATGTGATTAAAGAAAAGTCAGAAGTGTTTAAAGCATTTAAACACTATCATGCATATGCAGAAAGGATTACAGGTCAAAAATTGAAGAGACTAAGGTCAGATGGAGGGGGAGAGTATTTTTCAAATGAGTTCAATGATTATTTGTGGAATGCAGGTATAAAGAGAGAAGTTACTTGCAGGTATTCTCCTCAACAAAATGGGGTAGCAGAAAGAAGAAATAGGACTCTTGTTGAGTTTGCAAGGTCCATGATGAAAGAGAAGAATTGTCCAAATTATTTGTGGGCAGAGGCTGTAAATACAGCTACATACTTGGTCAATAGATTGCCTTGTAAAGCTTTGCAGGGTATGACACCATATGAAGCTTGGTGGGGTAAGAAACCTACCTTAGATCATTGCAGAATATTTGGATGCTTGGCATATGCATATGTGCCATCTCAATTGAGGCATAAGTTGGAGCCTAAGGCAGAAAAGTATGTATTCATTGGTTATGATGATAAGCAAATAGGATACAGGTTGTGGAGTCCATCCACAAAGCAATTTATTGTATCCAAGGATGTTACATTTGATGAGCAAGGTACTTGGTATGCAGGTAAATATAATATACATGCAGATGATGAAGAAGTAGTGGATCAAAGAAAAGGTAAAGCAAAGATTCAATTACTTGATGAAAGTGAGAACAATGAAGTGCAGGTTGAAGTTGAAGAGAGGCCAAGGTTTGATCCAGAATGTGATGAACCAGAAACTTCAAGAAGTGCAGAAGTTAGAAGGTCATCTAGGCACAAATGGCAACCTACAAGGTATAGCTATGACACTTCATTCTTAACTACTAAAGATTATGCTTATTTGGTAAAAGCAGATGAAGACCCTTCTACATATGAAGAGGCCAAAGGGAAGAAGAATTGGGAAGATGCTATGCAAGAGGAGTATGATGCATTGATAGAGAATCAAACATGGGATTTGGTTCCTAAACCTAATAGTCAGAAGATCATTGGATGTAAGTGGGTTTACAAAACAAAGAGATTTGCAGATGGAAGTGTGTCTAGGTACAAAGCTAGACTTGTTGTGAAAGGGTATGCACAAACATATGGAGTGGACTATGATGAGACTTATAGTCCTGTGGCAAAGATGACAACCATCAGGACACTCATAGCAATTGCTGCTTGCAAAGGTTGGAAGTTATCTCAATTAGATGTAAAAAATGCTTTCTTGAATGGTTACATTTCAGATGAAGTCTACATGGAGCAACGTGATGGGTTCAAAGATCAAGTGAGTCCAAATTATGTGTGTAAGCTCAAGAGAGCTTTGTATGGGTTGAAGCAGGCCCCAAGGGCTTGGAATTATAGGCTTGTAAAATTCTTGAATGATCTTGGATTTCAAGCATCAAAGGCAGATAGTAGCTTACTAGTCAAAGCAAGTGAAGATGGGTTCATTTATGTGTGTATTTATGTTGATGACATAATACTTACAGGAACAGATGATAAGGGAATACAAATGATCAAGAAGCAGATGGAGAAAGAGTTTAAAATCAGTGATTTGGGGAACCTATCATTCTTCTTGGGAATGGAGATCTCTTATACTCAACATGGAGTATATGTGACCCGAGAAAGGTATCTTAAAAATTTGCTAACCAAATTTAAAATGGAAGATTGCAGGGTTGCACCTACACCTTTGGAAGTGAACCATAAATTGTCTAGGTTTGGAGGAGAAGAGTTCAAAGATATGAAACTCTATCAAAGTTTGGTTGGTAGCTTGATCTATGCTACATTGACAAGGCCTGATTTATCATATGCAGTTGGTGTGCTTTCACAATTTATGCATTGTCCTAGAAAGGAACATTGGATTGCAGGACAAAGAGTACTTAGGTACATCAAGGGTACACTCAGAGAAGGGTTGTACTATGGATTTACTTCTGATACAAGAGTGAAGATATATAGTGATGCAGATTGGGCAGGTAATGTGGATGATAGAAGATCAACACATGGATACTTGTGCTATGTAGGAGACAAATTGATTTCATGGTGTTCCAAGAAGCAACATACAGTTGCTTTGTCATCTACAGAAGCAGAATATAAAGGTATGGTGGAAGCTGCAAAAGAGGTAATATGGCTAAAGACACTTTTGAAAGTTTTTGATGTGATTCAGAGTACTCCTATTATTTGTGGAGACAATATGAGTTCATTATACTTGGCAGCTAATCCTGTATTTCATGCTAGAACTAAGCATATTGAAATACAGTATCATTTTCTGAGAGAGAAGGTCATTGAGAAGGAGATTGAAGTCATACACACTCCCACAAAAGATCAAGTTGCAGATATGATGACAAAAAGTCTAGATGGACCAAAACTACAAAGATTCAAGGATATGGCTGGAGTAAACAAGATAGAGAAGAACCTCAATTAATGATTGAGGGGGAGCTGTTGGTGCATGACAATCATCAATTGAAGAATTATGGAGGAATGAAATCAAGGAGTCAAGAAGAAAACAAAGTCAGATGGTTGAATGAAGGACATGTTCAGAAAATCCAAAGATATGTACACATATGTACATTAGCTGACTTATATCTTTGTTTAGCCATACATTTGTATATATTCATATATAAATATGTTGGAAAATGTCGGGCAATGAGAGCAGAAGAAGATTAGAGAATAGGGAGAGAGAAATTAGTGTCATTAGACACATTGGAAGTGAGTGAATCATCCATCCTCACTTGTATGTAAATTTTTCTGAAGAAATCGAAAAACTTGCGCCCGATGTTTAGCAGTCTGCTCCTTCTGTGTTTAATCTTTTGAGAAATCCTTCTGCATGTGTCTAAGTCCATAGCTAATCTATCTATGGCTAGAGTTTGAGAGGTTAATTATAATCAGGCTGAGAGAATTTTGATTAGGAACATTCATATGTAAGAATGTTCTAAGAGTCGTAAAATCTGGCGCACATTTCATCTTCAATGAAATGATCATTGCTCAGTCCACAGTGTAAAGTTTTACACAAGTGAGGGCTTAAAATCTAAGTTGGAAGGTAAGCCATCTATGGCTAAAAGATCTTGATCAAACGGGATTTACTTTGGGAGAACCAGTGCTAAGAAGTTGCAGGTGTCAAAGTCGCCATTGCAGAGAAGCTCTTTCAGATATAGGTAAAGTGTTTCACACATTTCTCAGTATATACTCAATCTTTTTGAGAGATTTAACTTGGAAAAGTTGCGCAACCTTAAGGCGAAGTGTTGTGCAAAGTTTTATCAAAAACTTTACAGGATTGATTAGTCAATGAGTGATTAATCTGCAGCAGACTTTTCTGAAGAAGCTGAATTTTTCAGAATAATCAATTTTCTGATAAATTGGTGAAAGTTCTCTAAGTTTGGTGGAGTCTAAGGTTAATCTTGATATAGAGGTGATCTAAATTCAAGGTTAACTTGTTCTTTTGGAGATTAACACTCTCCATCATATATTAGGCTTCCCACAATCTTAAAATTATGATGTTTCACCTGATGTAGTATCCAACTTAAAATTCTGATCTAAATGCATAGAAAATGGCTTAAAATTATCCATACCATATTTTTTCAACATACTCAAGGCATATTGCCTTTGCAACATCCATATGCCTATTTCTATATGTATAAACTCAATGCCTGAAAAATAATAGAGCACACGAAGATCTTTCATGTTAAATTCCTGCATAGGGATTTTCTTTACCTCTTTAATGCTTTCTTCATTATCACAACCTACAATCCAATCATCAACATAAATAACCACAATCGTGATGCCATCATCACCCTTCCTTGCATATAATGAGTGATCTACATCACACATAGAAAATCGAGTGGTGGTTAAATAATATGAAACCCATGCATGCCAAGCACAAGGGGCTTGCTTAACCCCGTACAAAGCCATTTGAAACTTGCAAACATATTTTGGGTGCTTTGAATCCTCATATCCTTATGACTAGTCCATGTATACTTCTTTCTGCAACTCACCATGTAAGAAATCATTCTTCACACCTATCTGATGCAAAATGCATCCTTTTGCTTTAGCTAATGCAACAAGTGCTTTACGAGTAGACATTTTAGGTACAAGGCTGAAAGTTTCCTCATAACCAATGCCATATTTTTGTGCATATAATTTTTCTACCAATCATGCTTTCTACCTACTTAAGTTACCATGATTATTGTGATTTACCTTGTGAACCCACTTGTAGCCTATGGGTTTCCATCCTCATGGCAATGGAAACAACATCCATGTTTCATTTCCATAAAGTGAAGCCATCTCCTCATCCATAGCTTTCTCCCAAGATGCATTTCCAATTTCATCTTCAAACAAGGAGGTCCAAAATCTTGTATTATCTTGGTGATGTAGGCACAATGAAGAGCCATGTAACTATCATATGTCAATCATTGTGCTGAGTTCCACATCCTCGGAGATCATCTTCGTCTTGGAGCACTTCTTCTTGTTGTATCATATGCATATGCCTTTGTTACTCCTGGATTCTTCATAGAAGGCAATCCAAGTTCCTCATCAAGCCTCTTTTTTGAATCGCTTGAATCTCCATCAAATTCTCCAAAACCTATAAATGTTTTATTACCAACAAAAACCTTTTCTTTACCTTTCCTGGATGTAATCGATGAGTTTTCTAGACTGAAATTTCCATGCAATCTTCCACTCCATGGATTTGAGTTGGAGCTATTGCTTGGTGACACATCTGATCCACTCACAACCTCAGATTTTGCACTTGCATTTCCAGCATTTCCTTTTTCATTTGAGTCAAGATTAAGTCCTTCTTTGGCATCTACATAGAAGTTTGAGACTTCATCAAATACGACATCTCTGTTTACCTGCACTTGTTAGTGGGTTGTAACACTTATATCCATTTTGATAAAGTAAATACCCAGTGAAGATACATTTTTCAACTTTTGTTTCAAGTTTCATCCTCAACTCATTTAGAACATGTACATATGCAATATAGCCGAGTACTTTCATATGTGATAAGTTTGGCTTTTTACTTGTAAACTTCTCTCGAGGTTTTACTTGATGTACAACAATAGTCATATTTCTATTCATGATGTATACAATAGTATGCACAACTTCTACCCAATACCAATGAGGCATATTTTTCTCAGTCATTAAGGCTCTTGCTATTTCTAAAATATGTCTGTTATTGGGTTTTGCAATGTCATTTTGTTGTGGTGATACCTGCATGAAAATTGCATTTGAATTCCATGAATTTTTAGAGAACTACTAAACTCATTTGACATGTATTCACTTTCTCCATCAGACCTTAAGGTCTTAATATAGTTCCATGTTTGCTTTTTCACCACAGCCTTCAAATTGTGAAAGTGAGTGAATACCTCACTCTTTTCTTTCATGAAGTATACCCATACCTTCCGTGTATGTTCATCAATGAAAGTGACATAAAACCTCTCACCTCCCATAGATCTAGTCTTTGAAATGACCCCTAACAAATGTATTTACTATAGCACATTCTTACTAACATGCTTGTCATGCCAAAATGATATCCTTGACTGTTAACCGAATTGACATGCTTCATATACCTTCTGCATCTTTGTGTCAGGCCCCCGGAATTTTATTTAGAAGAATAATTGTAATTAGAAAAGCCATGCATTGAAAGGGTGTCGTGCAAACGTTGTAATGTTTTCCTAGTTAATAGAAGCAATGTGGGGGAAGAAATGACAAACGTGTCGCCGGACTGTCTTATCTAAGCGATCGTCTGGCATTGATTCTGTTGCATATTATTCAAACCATGATGTCGTGTGTCTTGTTAAAGATTCAGTATTGAATGAATAAGGTACTATGTTAACATTTCATTATTTCATGAATGAAGCGCAATTATAATAGTAATAACAAATGAATAGTAGAAGTTCTACGTACGTGGTTACAGTGATGGTTAAGAAATTGTTTTGCACTAGGAGCGTAGTTGAATCTGGTGTAATTGTTTGGAGTTAATCAATGAAGTTAATTGTCAGAAGTTAAACAGTGATTTGGGAAAATACATAAAGGGCCTCTCAATTATCAAACCCAAGACCATCCCAAGAACCCACGTGTAGAATTAAACCTTAACAAATTTAACACTGGCGACGGAAATTGAACTATGAAACCTTAACCATAGCTGTTGTCTCTTGAATTAGAACTATGTACAAGGGTTTGTGATCCACATGATCATCCTGAGAGAAATATGAAATAGAATACAATCTAAATCTACAGATTTTCCTCAACACATCTTCCTACATCAACTCTCTTACATCACTTCTATAAAGATAATAATCTCTCTCTTATATATGCATTTCCAAATTCTCTTGATTGTTATAAATCAAGCCCCTTTTAAAAAACTTTATTCTTGTGTCTTTCCGGTACTATTCCAGTGGTTTTCTAGTACTGTTCCAATAGCTTTTTTGATGGCTTTCCAATTTGATCTTTTTTCAAATTTTTTTTCTTTGAGCAATTTCTTATTCATTCTCTTGCTTGTATTCATTAATCTTCATAAACACCAATTTGTGATTGGTTTGCACCAACAATAGAGGGTTATGAGATTTCCCAAAAGCTCTATATTGATCCTCCAACAAAATGCTCTGATACCAAATGTGAGAACTGGAAATGAAATCCTTGGGACTCACCTCCTAGCCTATTTATATTCCTTGCCTAATGATCATCTAAAGTCCTCTCTAAGGTTGTTTTATTCATTTGACCATCAATAGTAGGTACCTCATCTAAACTCTCTAGCTTTTGGCCTTGGCTATCCCTCTAGCAAGACACTTCTCGTTCCTCCAGACATATACATCTCCAGAATATAATAGTAGATGATCACACAAGATACATATGGGTCTATTTCTACAAGTCTAAGGTAGATGAATTTTTTAAATTTAGAGAATGGGTCTATCAACTTGATAATGAGGCATCAAGTTCAATCAAGACCATAAGATTAGATAGACATAGTGAATCTATCAACCATGAATTTGACAACTTCTTGAAACAAAAGGGCATAAAGAGTCAAGTCATTCAACCTCATACTCCATCCCAAAATGGATTAGCTAAAAGAAAATCCAAAGCATCATGGAAATGGCATGCACTATGCTTCACAAAATATCCTTACCATTCATATTTTGGGTAAATCTTTACACATTGCAGCTCACATCATCAATAGAAGGTTCACAAGTGCAGTACATAGCAAGACTCCATTTGAAGCCTACTATGGTGAAAACCGAATTTCAACTACTCTAGAGTGTTTGGAAGTGAACCATTCACACATGTGCTCAAGGAAGATGGACATAAGTTGGAATCTAAGTGAAGAAACTTTGGCTCATGGGTTCATTACTCCTTTGAGGTGAATGCCCCAATATCCAAAAACTCAACTTGATATCATGGGTCTAAGAGGCATAAAATATTTTCTAAATGAATACTTTGTTTTTTAACACACCCTAGATCTGTATCCGTTTGGAGTTTTGGCCACCATAATCCTACAAAATAATATCATCATGTCCTATAAACACTCTCGCATGTGAGCCTCTAGTATGGGTATGTATTTTGATTCTTGAATGTGAAATCATAAAACTTTATCTCTTCCTCTCATGTACAGTTCTTCCTCAATGATTTTATATTTTGGCATTCTTCCTCAGGTGCCTTCTTTCTGGTAGGTGTAATTCCTTCATGGTACTACAAATGTTGAAGGTAATCAACAATTGACTTACTCCACTCAGATGTGGTGGTTACTTGATATAAGGTGGGATAATCAACATGTTGAACAAGTCCCAAATGCAAAAAATCTTTGAAATGATCATAAACATCTTTTTCCATGGTAGGTTAGCAAAATCCATATCGTTTTAGTTTCTCTATCATTTTTAACCTCGAATGATGTTGAATTAGCAAACTACTATGAGCCTTTTTTACAAGATCTGGCTTTTCTACTTTATCAATACAACATAAAGTCACCCTGACTATGTTTCTAGTACAAACTTCCTACAATGATGTGAAATCTGGTGATCTTGTGCACTGGCTTGGTATATTTATTGTTGATCTCATGATGAGGGCCATAAGTGAGTAATGACACCATCTTTTTCTACCTAGTTGGGAACTACTTCCAAGTTTAAGAGATAGGCATCATGTAAGTCATACATAATGCCCGTAGGTGGTTCACCATTGGTTAAGTGTGAAAAGTGATCAATGCTTACTTGAGCACCTTTTTTCCACTACTACCTCATAGTGAAACTCCATGAGTAGTAGGAACCAACACACAAAGAATCCTATGGTCCAAGCCTTTTTTTACTAAGTAAAGTAAGGATTGATGGTCAACAAAGAACTTGAGCTTGTTGGCCAATAGATAGTGGTGAAATTTCTTCACTACATACACCATTCCTAGACCCCCTCATTCTATGATAATGTAATTCCTTTGAGCCACATTTAACTACCTATTAACATAAGCGATTGGAAAATCCATGTTCCCTTAGGTGCAATTTGTGCCAAAATGCATCCTATAGCATAATTGGATGCATCCACAATAGTTCTCAACCGTTTTTTGAGCTCTATGAATAATTCTTCACATTCATCATTCCACTCAAAGTGTGAGAGCAATCCACACAATGGTTTTGCAATGACATCAAACATGTGGATATAACGGGCAATTCCAAAACTATTTCCAGTTTATCTTCGTATGTGGAGATTCCAATTTGGGACACTATGTGACCTAGGATTTCTCCTTATATGAATATGAAAACACACTTTTTTGAATCTAGGAAAACTTTGTAATTTTTTCACTTCTCAAAGATCTTTTGAAACTTGGGATCATTATTTTGAATATGAGCATAATCATCCACATACACTTCCATGCATTTCCAAAGAAACTCTTTGAACACATGACACATCAGTTTTTGAAATGTAGAGGGAGTGTTGGTCAGCCCAAAAGGCATGTCAGAAAATGGATATATCCCCCATTGAGTAGCAAAAATCCTTCTTAAGATGGTCCTCTGGCACAATGACCTCTTGGTTATAGCATGAGCAGCCATCAATGAAGCTATAGGCTTCCTTGCCAATGACACGTTCCAATAGATTGTCTGTAATTAGAAGTTGGTGGTTATCTCTAATTGAAGTAGCATTAACTGTCTTGAAATTGGTGCACTCCCTCAATTTTCCATTCTTCTTTGGGACCAGCACAATCGGTGATATCCATTTTGTGTTCTCTATCTTGTGGATGAATTCTAGAGCAAGCAATTTTTTAATCTCCTCCTTGAACTTTTTTGAGTAACTATCATTATAGGTGTATGGACTTTGTTTACTTGGCTTTGCATGTACAACCATACGAATCCTATGAGAATAGATATCGAGGTAAACACCTTTAACTTCTATGTACTTCTATGCAAAACCACCTCCGTACTCTCTTAATAGAGTTGGGAACTCTTTTTCTGTCCCATAAGTTACATCATTGCCAATGAAGGTATTGTTGATATATCAAATTCAACATGCGATGATCGAGGATGATACGTACCACTTTTCATTTCTCTAACATGTATAGTGGATATGTTGATATATTTCAAGGATACTTTTAGTGAGCTTTACCAATTTTATCTATCAAGAGTGATGGCACATTTTTTTCTTGCAAACTCACTTATTCGTGGGCATACGGGTTTTCTTTATGTATTGTTGTTTATATCTTTTACTAGTTGTATTGTTGTATTAGGTCATTCTTGTATATTCTCCTTATGCAATAGAAGAAGTAGAAGAATATCATTCTTCCTTGCCTCAATTTGTATATGCTCCTCTCTTTGTGTGTGAGTGTTTGAGAGCTCTCTTCCTTATCTTCTTTCTCTATGCATGGTAACAAAGCCAGTGTGGCTATAGAGAGCTTATGAAGAAGGCAAAAAATGAAGAGTCCATGAGAAGGCATGGAGAATGCACACTTCAGAAGGGATCTCAGATTGCTATGAAATGTGGTGTGAAATAGAAGTGTACAAATATTTTTGAGAGTTATCCCTTTAGGGTCACTTGATTTGCTTAGATTTCAGTTTGGAGCTATTTTGACCTCCATATCAAGCCCTCAAGGTAGGGCCCATGGAAAACTATAACTTGTGTTTTGTTGGAAATCTCCCAAATATTTCAGATCTAGAATTTCAATTGATTCTATGTACTGTTGATACACAAAACATGTGTTGTCTCGAGATCAAAGATAAAGTCACAATGCATCAATGTTCAAGCAGAGGTACTAGTTCTAGGGCTTTTGCTGTGTTGTAAATTCTTGTAGAAATGTCAACTCATGGATGATAAGTTGGACAAGAAAAACTTCATGCTTGGAGACTTAGAATGAAAAATTTCATGATGGGAAAGGGCTACTAGAAGTACATCAAAGGAGACAATGAAAATCCTCCATAGTTACTAGAGAGGAATAATACTAGGAACCAATTAAGAGAATATGAAGAGTGGAATCAAAGAGCACTAAACGTAATGTATTGGCTATCTATTAGCATACAAGATAGCATGTTTGGGCATATATAGGATGAAAAAAATTTGAAAGAGGCTTAGAATACTTTGGTCACATTGTACGAGACTAATACAAAATCATGAAAATTGCAACTCAAGAATGAGCTATATACACTAGAGAAATAGAGCATGTCGATAAGTGAATACACCGTAAAATTCAAAAGCATATGTGAGCCACTTGTATTTATTGAAATCAATGTAGATAATGGTGATAAGCTTGAAGTGTGCCTTCATGGTTTAGGAGTTGCATAGAAGTAGTTGAGAACTTCTATTCAGACCCACAAGATTATTTCAATATTTGCTAGTCTTATGTCCATACTAATAATTGAAGAAAAGAACCTTGGTGATGAGTTAAACCCCAAAGGAAAAGCTAGTTCTAAGAAGGTATTCTACTCTGGCAGAGGAAGAGGTTAAGTGTGAGGCTTCAAAAGTAGAGAAGAAAACAATAAGGAGGACAAAGGCCAATAACAAACTAATGAAGGAGGTAGAGGACATTTTTGAGGCAAGTGAGAATGTGCTAGAAATAGTATATATAAATTTTTGGGGTCCTACAAAGACCATATCTATGGGAGGTTGCAAGTTTTCTATCACTTTCATTGATGAACACACAAGAAGTATGTGTATACTTCATGAAGGAGAAGAGTGAGGTGTTTACTCTTTCAAAATTTCAAGGCTAATGTGAAAAAACATGTAGGGAAGTATATTAAGGCATTAAGATCTAATAGAGGAGGTGAATACATATCATATCAATTTAGTAGTTTTCTAAAAAGTTTTGAGATGCAATCTACATTAAGTGAGTGCTACTTTGGATTATGCATTCTTTTGTCAAGCTCGTAAAAATTTTTAGGTTCATGGATACACAAATGTAGATTGGGCTTGAAGTGTTATAGATAAAAGATCTACTAGTGGCTTTCTAATCTCACTTGGGAGTGTTGCTTTTACATGGAGCAGTATAAAGAAACCCATTGTTGCTTTGTCAAGTATAGAGGCTGAGTATAGGGGTGCCACAATTGCAACATGTGAGGCATCATGGCTAGAGTTGCTACTTGCACATTTACATGTTGAAGTGAAAAATATTATATCATAATTTATTGTGATATTCTTAGTAGTATAGAGTTAGCACCAAATCCTATTATTCACTCTAGAACAAAGTATACTAAGGTACATTATCACTTCATTAGGGTAAAGGTATTGGTAAGTGATATTGATCTTGTTTAGATGAGGACATATGAGTAAGTTGCTAATGTCGTCACTAAAGCACTTGGAGCAAAGAAGCTAAAGACTTTTCAAAAGATCCTTGGATTATAGAACATGACGTTGAACTTGACGGGGAGTGATGAGATATCAAGCTCAACATGTGATGATCAAGGATGACACGTACCACTTTTCATTTCTTTGACATGTATAGTGTTTCGCTATATATGTCAGGGATACTTTTATTGAGCTTTACTAGATTTATCTACCAAGAATGATGGCATATCTATTTCTTTCCAAAAGGTCAAGCAATTAAATATTAACGTAGGAGCTTGTTATTTTTCTAGCAAGATGGAAGATCTTTCTCATCTATTTTTTAACTGGTGGCATAATGAGAGCTTCTAAAATGATATGAACCTAAGATTCTTTCTTAAACCTTTTTGGTCAGCTTTCTTGTTGTTTGTGTTAAACGCGGGTCTTGCCGTGAGAAGTGCATTTAAACATCTATTCGGGTTCTTGGGAGTGGAAGGGGTCTGTAAAACAGAGGCCCTATACTTGATTTTCCCAAATCAACTTACTCACCTAACAGTCAGTTCAATAACTTTACTGATTAAACTTACTAACCGAAACTCGGATTTAGTTCTTTACCGTGTTACTATTCTGATTCATCTACTCACAGAATACCAATTCATATACAGATTAAGACTTCCTTAGTGATCAGCGTACAACGTAAAGGACTGCCATAATACAAACTCACATTGATAACTTAGCGGTACAGTGACACAAACTACGGTAAGACAACAGTGACAGTAATTGTAACTCAATCTGTAACATACATGTACAAATAATCAAATAGAACAGAAGACACACAATCACTCAGAATTTTATAACAGACCACAACAACGTTACAGATCAATCACCCAGACAGACAGTCTGGTGATCCAACTGATCGTCACCGAAAGTGTCTTTTTCATTGATTTATATAAAAGGTTACAACGTCTTCGCCATGACCTTTTGGTTCATGCGGAATATGAAAAGAGTCAGACTTTACAATTGCCAATCCGGCGGCCAGCTAATGTAGCGGGGTACTTTGATACACCCTTAAAATAATATATTTTGTTTTGCTTTTCAAGATGCAGAAGCCAAGCACAAGGCAAGTTACCTCGATTTTGAACAAAAGGAGAAGGAGAAGAAGCGAAGAGCAAGAAAATGGAAGGGGGATCCAGCTAATGAAGAAGGCCAAATTTCCCATTTCACCTCTTTTCCCAAGTTGACTAAATTCCCATTTCACCTATTTTCCCAAGTTGCCTATTTTCCCATTTCACCTATTTTCCCAAATTCACTAATTCCCATTTCACCTCTTTTCCCAAGTTGCCCACATTCCCATTTCACCTATTTTCCCAAGTTGTCTAAATTCCCATTTCACCTATTTTCCCAAGTCGTCTAATTCTCCCAGTTGTCTAATTTTCCTAAGTTGACCAATTAGTCGATTTTCCTAAGTTGTCCAATTAGTCGATTCTCCTATTCCTAAGTTGTCCAATTAGTCGATTTTCCTAAGTTGACCAAATAGTCGATTTTTTTAGCCAATCTCTAAGTTGTCTAATTTTCCCAAGTTGACCAAATAGTCTATTTTTTTAGTCAAATTTTACAAGTTAGTCGACCTACCCAAAAGTTCACCAATTTTATGAAGTTAGTCTACTTACTTCAAAAGTAGTCTAATTTTTAAGAAAAGGGTGTACTTTTGAGTTAGTCTACTTTTTCACTTGAAAAAGCGACTAAATTTCCCAGATCTCCATATAGTCTAAATTTTCAGCCTCTTGCACGCGGAGAACTCATGGACGGTGGACGACGCCGAATACAAAAATTTGGAAGATAGTGTCGGCGCAGGAAAAGTGGACCAAGAGGTGTTGGTGCAGATCAATCACCAATTGAATGTTTGAAGACTAAAGAATGAAGGATGAGATCAATTCTTGAAGCTTTGAAGGAAGATACATTCAGAGTATGTGAGGAATGTACACATATGTACATAGTTCACTTAGATCTTTGATTAGTCATAGACTTGTACAAATTTATCTATAAATACCCTGAAAATGTCGAGGCATGATATGAGAGCATATGTGACAATAGATAGAAGTCAAGAATGAGGAAGATAGATGTCAAGAGACATGTGAAAAGTTAGTTGAGTTTCCTCTCATCACTCAACTGTAACTTTCTGAGTAATTGAAGAAATATTGCGCCCGATCTTTTCGTGTCTGCTCCGTCTGTGTTTGATCAATTGTGAAATCCTTTTGAGGATATCTAAGTTGGTAGTTAATGAGCCTGTGACCTGAGTTTCAGAGTCTAATTGTAAACAGGCTAGGAGAATTGTTAGTAGGAACATTCATATGTGTTGAGTGTTCACAGTTCTCTGAAACAGGCGCAAATTTCGATCTTAATATTTTGGTCAGTTCTCACTCCATAGTTTAAAGTTTTGTGCAAGCAAGCACTTAATCTTTAAGTTGGAAGGTAATCTACTTGTGGCTAGAAGCATTTGCTTAAACGGGTTTTGTACTGAGAGAATTGAAGTTAAGAAGTTAGGGGTGTCTAAATCGACTTCTCAGAAGTGCAGATTCAGACATAGGTAACTTGTGAAGTTGATTTCTCAAGTTATACTAAACCTTTTGAAGAACTTTAACTTGGAGGAGGTGCGCAATCTCTAGGCGACACTCCATACAAAATTTCATAGAAAACTTTACATGTTTGATAGGTCAATGAGAAGAAATTGTGCAGTAGACTTTCTGTGTTTCATCTTCTTCACAGAATTTTTCAACTTTTGATAATTTGGAGATTGGACCTCTAATTTAGTGAAGATTTTGACTTACTCTTGATATAGAGGTGTTCTAAATTCAAGAGTAGGTTGTTCTTTTGGAGATTAACACTCTCCATCAGTGGTATCAGAGCAGGAGACATCAAATCAAGGAAAGGAGGTCCCGACTGCTGCAGATTCAAGAAATTCAACAATTGAAGAACTAAAAGGTGAAAGTTTGAAGGCAAAGCAAGAGGAGGAGACCATACGACATCAAGAAGGACAAAAGGAGTCTAATTCGAAGTAAAGGTACATATATTGTTCATAAAGCTTGAAGATTTCAATACACAGGTAGACACAAGATGGGAGATTCTCTACAGATAGAGAAATTGGATAGGGAAAACTATCCTGCATGGTCAATGAGGATGGAAGCTCATCTTATGAGCAAAGATTTAATTGCTTGCATCACAGGAGAAGAAGAGAAGCCACAGTTCAGAGATCCTAGTGTTCCAACTAGGGAAGAGTTAGCAGATTTGAAAAATTGGATGAAGAAAGATGCTCAAGCTAGGAGCATTATTTATATGGCAGTCAATGATTACTTGTTACCTCATATTCGAGGTCTTGAAAGTGCAACTGATATTTGGAATGCTTTGGAGGAGCATTTCTAGAATACTACAAAGTCAAGGAAGGCATCCTTATGGGCAGAGTTTACAACCTTCAAGAAGAAGGCCTCTCAATCTATTTCAGACTATGTAACAAGGATGAAAGACATTGCAGATGCTTTAGGAGCTGTTGATGAAGACATTGAGGAGGATAAATTGGTAAGGCAAATCCTTACAGGTTTGAGAGGTGATGACAAATGGAAGCCATTCATTTTGTCTACAGAATTATCACTTGACCATTTCACTCCTGATTTAAATCAGTTGCTAGGTCATATGCTAACATTTGAGCAGGATGTTAAAGGAGATGGTGACAAGAGTGCAGGTCATGCAATGTACTCAAAGGACAAGAAGAAAAATAGCAAAGGAAAGCAACAAGCAGGTGAAGATGAAGGAACAACTACTCAAGCCAACTTCCTAAGAGGAAGAGGAGGTGGCAAAGGTAGAGGAAGAGGCAGGAATAACAAAGATGGAGGCAAAGCTTGCTGGATTTGTGGTAAGACAAATCACTTAGCTAATGATTGTTGGCATAATACTCAGAGTAATAATGGATATAATCAAAATTATAATGCAAGAGGAAGAGGTGGCAGAAATCAAAGAGGTAATTTCAGAGGTAGAGGTGGAAGGAGTTACTTTGGAAGAAATGCAGGTAGAGGATTCCAAAGTCAACAATATAACAACACATACTACAATTATGCTTCAGATCAAAAGGAGGATTCAACATTGATAATGAATGCAACTTGTGAAAGGCAGAGTGAAGATCAAAGAATTTTCTACATTGACTCAAGGTGTAGCAATCACCTGAGTGGGAACATATCTTTGATGACTGATTTGGAGAGTAAAGTGTTTAATCATGTTGTTCAGACAGGTGACAACACAAAGCATAATGTGAAGTCAATTGGATCAGTGAAGGCCAAGGATGGTAGCACCTTATTGAGTAAGGTCTTGTATGTTCCTACAATTCCTAAGAATTTGATAAGTGTAGGACAAATTGTTGAAAAGGGATATGAAGTAAGGTTCACTAATGATGGAGTATATGTGGAAGACCCTAGCCAAGGGTATAAACAGATTGTTTCAGGGAAAAAGGAAGGAAGATTATTTACATTGAAGATTCAAGGCAATATTGGTCATGCTATGTTCACATATGGAGGACATAAGATCTCTGAGTTAGATCTTTGGCACAAGAGACTTGGACATTTCAATGAAAGAGGTATTAAAGACATGATTAATAATGGTTCAGTGCTTGGATTGCCTAATGTTGCAGGTCAACATATGACATACAGATGTGAGGCATGTCAATTAGGTAAGGCTCATAAGCTTTCCTACTCCAAGCATGGTTTTATGTACTCAGAGAAGCTTGAATTGGTACACACAGATGTGTGGGGACCATCAAAGGATTTCAGTATAAATGGGTCAAGGTACTATGTGATTTATGTTGATGATGCTACTAGATGGATCACTATCTATGTGATCAAAGATAAGTCAGAAGTGTTTAATACATTTAAACACTATCATGCATATGCAGAAAGAATTACAGGTCATAAGTTAAAGAGATTAAGGTCAGATGGAGGGGGAGAGTATTTCTCTAATGAGTTCAGTGATTACTTATGGAATGCAGGTATAAGAAGGGAAGTTACTTGCAGGTACTCTCCTCAACAAAATGGTGTTGCAGAAAGGAGAAATAGAACACTTGTTGAGTTTGCAAGATCCATGATGAAGGAGAAAAATTGCCCTAATTATTTGTGGGCTGAGGCTGTAAATACAGCTACTTATTTGGTCAATAGGTTACCATGTAAAGCCTTGCAGGGTATGACACCATATGAGGCTTGGTGGGGTAAGAGACCTACCTTGGATCATTGCAGAGTTTTTGGATGTGTGGCATATGTATATGTGCCATCACAATTAAGGCACAAGTTGGAGCCTAAAGCTGAAAAATATGTTTTTATTGGTTATGATGATAAACAGATGGGCTATAGATTGTGGAGTCCATCTACAAAACAATTCATGGTTTCTAAAGATGTTACATTTGATGAGCAAAGTACTTGGTATGCAGGTACAATCAATATCAATACAGGTGATGAAGAAGAAGTAAGCCAAAGGAAAGGTAAATCAAAGGTTCAAATATTTGATGAACAAGAGAATAATGAAGTGCAGGTTGAAGTGGAAGAAACACCAAGATTTGATCCTAAATATGAAGAACCAGAAACCTCAAGAAGTGGAGAACTTAGGAGGTCTACAAGGAATAAATGGCAACCTACAAGGTATAGCTATGATACTTCTTTTTTGGCCACAAAAGACTATGCTTATATGATGAAAACAGATGAAGACCCTTCTACATATGAAGAGGCAAAAGGTAAGGAAAAATGGGAGAAAGCTATGGAGGAAGAGTATGATGCACTATTGGAGAATCAAACATGGGATTTGGTTCCAAAACCAAATAGTCAGAAGATCATTGGATGCAAATGGGTTTATAAAACCAAAAGGTTTGCAGATGGAAGTGTGTCTAGATATAAAGCTAGACTTGTTGTCAAAGGGTTTGCTCAGACTTATGGTGTTGACTATGATGAGACTTATAGTCCTGTTGCAAAGATGACAACCATCAGGACACTTATAGCTATTGCTGCATGTAAAGGTTGGAAGTTATGTCAACTTGATGTGAAAAATGCTTTTCTGAATGGTTATATTTCAGATGATGTATTCATGGAGCAACCTCAAGGGTTCAGAGATAAAAGGCATCCAGATCATGTGTGCAAGCTCAAGAGAGCTTTGTATGGCTTGAAGCAGGCCCCAAGGGCATGGAACTATAGACTTGTGAAGTTCCTAAAAGAACTTGGATTTCAGGTGTCTAAAGCAGATAGTAGCTTGCTTGTCAAAGCAAGTGATAATGGTTACATATATATGTGCATATATGTTGATGATATAATTCTTACAGGTACAGATGAAGAAGGAATACAAAGAATCAAGAAGCAAATGGAAAAAGAGTTCAAGATAAGTGACTTGGGAGACTTGTCATACTTCTTGGGCATGGAGATTACATATACTCAACATGGAGTATTTGTGACCCAAGAAAGGTATTTGAAGAACTTGTTGATCAAGTTTAAAATGGATGATTGCAGGGTAGCACCTACACCAATGGAGGTGAATCACAAATTGAGTAAGTTTGGAGGTGAAGAATTCAAGGACATGAGACAATATCAGAGTTTGGTTGGTAGTCTTATCTATGCTACTTTAACTAGACCTGATTTATCATATGCAGTTGGAGTTTTGTCTCAATTCATGCATTGCCCAAGGAAAGAACATTGGATTGCAGGTCAAAGAGTATTGAGGTACATTAAGGGTACACTCAATGAAGGTTTGTATTCTGGGTTTACCTCAGATACAAATATCAAAATTTATAGTGATGCAGATTGGGCAGGTAATCCAGATGATAGAAGGTCAACTTTTGGATATATGTGTTATGTGGGAGATAAACTTATCTCATCGTGTTCCAAGAAGCAACATACAGTTGCTTTGTCTTCTACAGAAGCAGAGTATAAAGGCATGGTTGAAGCTGCAAAGGAAGTAATTTGGCTCAAGACTTTAATGAAGAGTTTTGACATTGTGCATGGGGTACCAATTATATATGGAGATAACATGAGTTCATTGTATTTAGCTGCTAATCCTGTTTTTCATGCCAGGACCAAACATATTGAGATTCAGTATCACTTTCTAAGAGAGAAGGTGATGGATAAAGAGATTGAAGTCATACATACTTCAACAAAGGATCAGATAGCTGATATGCTTACAAAGAGCTTGGATGGACCAAAGCTATAGAAGTTTAAAGACATGGCAGGTATAAAGAAGAAAGAAGAAACCTCAATTGATGATTGAGGGGGAGCTGTTGGTGCAGATCAATCACCAATTGAATGTTTGAAGACTAAAGAATGAAGGATGAGATCAATTCTTGAAGCTTTGAAGGAAGATACATTCAGAGTATGTGAGGAATGTACACATATGTACATAGTTCACTTAAATCTTTGATTAGTCATAGACTTGTACAAATTTATCTATAAATACCCTGAAAATGTCGAGGCATGATATGAGAGCATATGTGACAATAGATAGAAGTCAAGAATGAGGAAGATAGATGTCAAGAGACATGTGAAAAGTTAGTTGAGTTTCCTCTCATCACTCAACTGTAACTTTCTGAGTAATTGAAGAAATATTGCGCCCGATCTTTTCGTGTCTGCTCCGTCTGTGTTTGATCAATTGTGAAATCCTTTTGAGGATATCTAAGTTGGTAGTTAATGAGCCTGTGACCTGAGTTTCAGAGTCTAATTGTAAACAGGCTAGGAGAATTGTTAGTAGGAACATTCATATGTGTTGAGTGTTCACAGTTCTCTGAAACAAGCGCAAATTTTGATCTTAATCTTTTGGTCAGTTCTCACTCCATAGTTTAAAGTTTTGTGCAAGCAAGCACTTAATCTTTAAGTTGGAAGGTAATCTACTTGTGGCTAGAAGCATTTGCTTAAACGGGTTTTGTACTGAGAGAATTGAAGTTAAGAAGTTAGGGGTGTCTAAATCGACTTCTCAGAAGTGCAGATTCAGACATAGGTAACTTGTGAAGTTGATTTCTCAAGTTATACTAAACCTTTTGAAGAACTTTAACTTGGAGGAGGTGCGCAAACTCTAGGCGACACTCCATACAAAATTTCATAGAAAACTTTACATGTTTGATAGGTCAATGAGAAGAAATTGTGCAGCAGACTTTCTGTGTTTCATCTTCTTCACAGAATTTTTCAACTTTTGATAATTTGGAGATTGGACCTCTAATTTAGTGAAGATTTTGACTTACTCTTGATATAGAGGTGTTCTAAATTCAAGAGTAGGTTGTTCTTTTGGAGATTAACACTCTCCATCAAGAGGAAGCTTCCAAAGTACCAAAATTGTCAAAAGTGTCAAAGAGCATACCAAAGAAGAAACTAATTTTGTCCCCTTTTGCTATCCTTCACTTCTAGGAAAACTATATAAGTAGACCTCTTCTTCAACAGGGGGGGAGGAGGGAAGACAAGCTCAAAGAGAAGCTCAGAGAGAGACTTGAGGAAGGAATGCGGAGCTGAAGCTTTTCCTTCTTTTGTGTGTGTAGAGCTCTTAGCTTACCACTAGTGCTCCACTTGGTAGATTTGGCATCAGCTAGCTTGGCACTCTGAGTGAGTAGTGGGCAAGGTTTGATTGGCCAATCTTCTCGTGAGCAGCTAGTTGGAAGACTAGAGTCTTCAACATGTATGTTTAGAGAATCGAAGTGCAGCTTTTAGAGTGAAGGTGTATGCTTATGTCTCCTACTGATTGCCCAGAATTTGTATAATCTTCTTTTGAGCTGTTAGACTCATAATTTCAGCTTCTCCCTTTCATTTCACTCATAATCTCAGGTTCTTTTTCATATTTCACGGAGTCATTGTATATGATATTTTCCTTCCCCATTGAGTCTTCAAATTGCAACCCACAGTGCATATTGCACTTAAGAGGACACACCACATCGAGCACATAGATCAAGAAATTGATCTACAAGTGTTCATTTTGGCACGCCCGGTGGGACCTTGGTTGCAATTTGAACTTGTAAAAGTTCAGCCTTTAGAAGTATCGAGTTCATGAAGAGCGTTAGAGCGATAGTCTATGACTCATACTCGCTCCTGTCATAAGGAAGGATCCCTTAGTCCTGTAAAGACTCCCATAAAGAGTTATCAACGGAAAAGATTACACTACATCCCTCCTAGAGCTCCACCACTTCCATTTCCATTTCCTGACGCATCATCGTCGGGAGGCATCTCGGATCGACACTCAATGCCTCCAACGGACATGGCAGCAATGGGGGACAACTTGACTAACTTGCTCTCTTGGATCAACATCAAATTTCCTTCCTTCAAGGCAGCCCCTCATGAGGATGCGGATGATCATGTCAGGAGGTTTCTTTCCCTATGTAAGAGTAGGGGTTTACATCAGCGAGAAGATGCCTTCCTTGCTTTGTTTCCGGCCACTCTTGAAGGGCTCACGGATCAATGGTACAATCAACATGATGAAGCATACTTCACCACCTAGGATGCCCTCAAAACTGCCTTCACTACTACGTTTACCCCAGGTAACTCCACAGAACGCATTCTTGATCAATTGGAAAATCTGAAACTACAAAAAGGAGAGGCATTCTTTGAATTAATGACCAGAGTGAAGTCATTAGTTTCTCGTCTTCCTCACAATCCTAGGGATTTTCTAGTCAAGAAATGGGTAGAGAAGGCTCTTCCAAAAACTTCTCAGCAAAAGCTTAGAGAGTTGCTACAAGTTGATGCATCATTGGAGGAATTCAAAGCTGTAGCCTCAAGGATCGAAGCAGCAAGAGTCCAGTTCAAAGAACACGAAGGTACGGATAAATTCACAAGTGATCCTCTTGCACAACTAAGAAGAGAGTTAGAAGCCTTGAAGTTACAAAAGACCTTGCAAGAGGAAAAAGCTGCTTGGCAAGGAAGGGATGAAGCACTAGCTCTACTACGACAAGAATTGGAGGAGCTTAGAACGCAAAAAGAGGTAAAAACATTGATTTGGTGCACCTTATGTAAGAAATCAGGACATTCTTCTCAAGATTGTCCGGAGAGATTGGTGTGTCAATTTTGTGGAAAACCAGGCCATGAAGCAAGAGATTGCTATTTTCTCAAGGGGATGCAAGCGAATTGGGCGTCACCAAGTGTATCCGTACATCAGGCCCTATTACCAACTCCAAGATTTCAAGTTGAAAGCATGTATACCACTCCTCAGGTAAACTCCTCTAACAAACGAAAACCTCCATTTAGAAGACCAGCTCGTCCTATCATGTGCTACAGATGTGGCGAATATAGGCATTTTCAAGGAAAATGCTCCCTCCCAGAAGGGTCTCCACCATGCAGGTTTTGCCTGGATACAATGGATCATTATTCGAAGGACTGTCCGAAGCAGACGGCTTCTACAAGCGGATCAGCTCCATCCTACCAAGTCAATGTTATCTCTGTCGATAAGGGAAAGCAACCAGCAATTCCTTCAAGTGAGAGAGAAGAGAGCAGCACTCTTAAATATCCAGGTACCCAATTTTCTCCTGTACACTCACGACGGTACCTATCTGAGAAAGAGGACCCGAATGGGTGTGATGCCCCTGGGGAATATGGACGATTTGTTTCACCTAAAAAAGTTGACTCATTCTTTAAAAATGGTCAAGTTCAGCAAGTCGACTTAAAAGAGGAGCAAGTGACTAAAAAATTTGACCAATTTTGTAAAGTTCAACAAGTTGACTTAAAAGAGGAGAAAGTGACTAAAAAATTTGACCAATTTTGTAAAAATGATCACGTTCACAAAGTAGACCAATTTTTGGAAAATGGTCAGCTTGAAGTTGCCCAAACTTTTAAAAATAGTCTACTTCAAAAAGGTCAAATTTTTGAAGTCGACTTATTTTCCCAGGATGACTCAATTCAGGAAAATAGACTATTTTTTGAAATCGACTCTTTTGCCCAGATTCATGCCACTCCATTAAGTGATCTTGGTCAACTTCATGGAGATGTTTCCCTGCACAATCATGGTCCAGAAACAGAAACCCCAAGCTATGCTCCAGAGTTAGAACCTGATTCACAATTGAGAGAAGAAGGAAATCAAGAACTCAATGCAAGCCCATCCTTCAGCTCAAGTCCAGAAGCTAGAGTGGTGGCGTTGCACGAAATGGATCAAGAACAAGGAGTGCAGACTAGAGCCCAGAAAAAGAAAGCAGAAGTAAGGGTCCTCCAAGAAAAAGACTCAGGTACAAAAAATTCTGAAATTTTGCAGGAAATAGACAAAGTTTTTGAAGAAACGATGAGGAAACTCCATTCAAGTAACGAGCCTCCTCTACCTTCGCCAATACCATCCATCATCAAGATGGAAGAAATATTAAAGAACACCTTCCAGCAGGGATCATAGAGACATTTTCTCCTCCGACAATGCTCGCAATAAGTGGTGGGCACACTCCAACGAACCTGATGAAAGCTTCGATTTCCAAGAACTTCACAAAGGTATCAACCAACTCTCTAACTGACTTCAGGAGTCCATGTTTATCAGTCACTATATATGGAATAACTATAAATGGAGTAATAATCGATGGAGGTTCAGGCATAAATCTCATGCCAGATTTTACCCTCAAATCACTTGGACTCCAACTTTCAGGTGAAGCAAAGTTCACAATAACCTTGGCTGACTAGAGTCGAGTTGAACCTCTTGGTATTGTAGAAAAGGTACCGGTAGAGATGGACAGGCTGACATTCTTTCTAGATTTTGTAGTGTTAAATTTATCGCAGGTCAGTGGAGGCTTTCCTTTACTCATAGGGAGGCCATGGCTAAGGCACATCCAAGCCATGCATGATTGGGGAAATGACACTATTTTAGTTAACTTGAAGGAAAGTACAGAAACAAGTACACTTAGATCCGAAAGGATCTCATGGAGGTAATGCTCATTCTTTCACTATTCTCGAAGAACAACACATTCCTATCGCGGAAGCATGTAATGAAATTGAAATAAATGATGACCAAGATCTTTTGGAATGGATGGAAGCCTTTCCCTGTTATGGCATATCTATTTGTGAAGGAGACTCTGAACAGGTATAACCTCTTGGGCTCGGAGAACCTGTCATGGACTTGAGGAGAGGAAAGAAAGGAGTCTCAAAGCATTTGACCCAAGGAAAGGAGAAAAGAGCTTCAATAGACGACTTACAGATACCATCCGACATACCGTGGATGAAAGAGCTTTCACCTTCATGGATGCAAGAAAAGGAATCCAAAATCAACATAGAGGAATCACCGGCCTATCCACAATGTATTTTTGAAGACCAAAACGAAGAATCAGCCATGACCTCTCAACCTGTAAGACAAGTCAATCTTGGAGCCGAGGAGCATTCACGACCAATCTTACTTGCAACATGGCTTTGGGATCATCCGTCCTTGCTCCATCAGGTAACCACTTTCATGCAAAACTTCAAGGATGTGTTTGCATGGAGTTACCATGACTTAGAAGGAATTCTGGTTCATCTTGGAGAGCATTCTATTCCATTGATTCATGATGCTAAGCCAGTAAGAGGATGGATTTATCGACTTAATCCAAAGTATGCAAAAGCGATCAAAAAAGAAATAGAAAAGCTAGAGGATGCGAGGATCATTGTCCCAGTGGAGCATTCGGAATGGTTATCATCGATGGTAATAGTCCAAAAGAAGCAATCCAACAAGATATGCGTTTGTGTCAATTTTCGGGCTCTCAACAAGGTTACAATTCCCGATGGGTTTCCAACCCCATTTTCAGAACAATTTCTGGAAGACGTGGCTGGTCATGTTTTATACAGTTTCATGGATGGATTTAGCGGATACAACCAAGTGTTCATCCATCCAAAGGACCAAGCTAAAACTGCATTTGTAACTCCATGGGGTACGTATGTATACACTAAGATGGCTTTTGGATTATGCAATGCTCCTTCCTCTTTCAATCGAGTGGTTTACTCAATCTTCCGATCGTTGTTGCCAAAATTCCTGAGAATCTTTATGGACGAATTCTCCACCTTTTCAGGCACTAGATGTTCTACTCCAATAGAAAACTTCACTAATCATCTTTGTCAATTGGAACAGGTTTTTAGTGCTTGCAGAGAAGCCAAATTGAAACTCAATCCAAACAAATGTCACTTTTTGGTGACAGAAGGAACACTCTTGGGTCACATAGTCTCAGCAAAAGGTATGGCTCCCGATCCTAACAAAATCAAAGCAATACTTCATATGCCCAAACCAATTAATGCAAAAGAAATCGAGAGTTTCTTAGGACATACCGGATATCACCGCAAGTTCATAAAAATGTATGCTGAGATAACCAAGCCCCTCTCTAGGCTCGTTAGCAAAATGGTACCCTTTCAGTGGACTGAAGTAGAAGACAACGCATTTACCCTTCTAAAAACCAAACTTATCAGTGCACCTATTTTAGTAGCACCAGATTGGAATGCTACCTTCCACGTTCATGTGGATGCAAGTTCTATAGCGGTAGGAGCCATACTCACACAACCTAGCAAAGAACATAAACTTGACCGACCCATTTACTATGCTAGCAGAATCTTAACCAAAGCAAAGTGCAACTATAGTACTACTGAAAGAGAAGCACTCGCTATTGTTTTCGCCCTCAAGAAGTTCCGTCATTATTTGTTGGGAATTCACTTCACAGTCATCACCGACCATCAGGCAATCAAACCCTAAACAAGCCGAACATCTATGGAAGAGTGTGGAGGTGGCTACTCTTATTCCAAGAATTCAACTTCGATCTAGTTCAACGACCGGGGAAGCACCATGTGATGGCAGATCACCTTTCAAGGATTAACGGACATCCGGAACAAGTTACGGGCATAGAAGAAAACCTCCCAGATCAATCTTTATTTCAAGTAAGCACTGACCCTACTTGGTACCAGGACGCTCATTATTTGTTAACCACGAGAACCTGCCCACCTAACCTCACACCACTCGAACGAAGAAGATTGCTCCTAAAAAGTAAGAATTTTTCAATTGTTCAAAACACTCTTTTCCGAGTAGGATATGACGGGGTCTATAGGAGATGCGTCCTACCACATGAAGTACAGCAGATACCAGAGGAAGCCCATGGAGGAACAGCTGCATGCCATTATCCAGGTCACATTACAACACATCGGATTTTACATGGAGGATTATGGTGGCCTTATCTTTTTCAGGATGCAACAGAATATGCAAAGACATGCGACACTTGCCAGCGTTGTGCACCGAAACCAAGTAAGCTCAACAACAAACCCTTGCAAATTTCTTTATCATGGAGACCATTTGAAAAATGGGGATTAGATTTTGTGGGACCAATCTATCCCATCACTTCTTCTGCGAATGTGAAGTACTTGTTGGTAGCCACTGATTACGCCACCAAATGGGCAGAAGCTCTAGCGACAAAGGATTGCACTTCTCATACGGTAGCCTCTTTCTTGTATGAGAATATTTTCAGCAGGTATGGTTGTCCAATTGAAGTTACAAGTGACCAAGGATCTCATTTTATCAACAAAACCCTAACTGAAATATTTGTGAAGTACAAAATTTTCCACAAAAAATCATGTGCTTATTACCCACGAGCCAATGGTCAGGCGGAAAGCACCAACAAGGTACTCATCTCGCTCTTGAGGAAAATATGCTATCTCCATCCCTTGACATGGGGCACTACCTACCTAGGTGTGGTATGGGCATACATGACGGGATCCAAGGTAACCACGAAACATACTCCCTTCCAGTTAGTATATGGTCTTGAAGCAATAGCTCCTTTAGAATTTCTAAACGGATCAAGCAGAGTGGGACATCCAAGGATTGATAATTTACAAGTCATGAGTAACATCAATATGAACAGATTACATCAACTGGAGGAAAAGAGGACAATAGCAGATTCAACTCTCAAGAAAGAGCAAATAAAGCGGAAAGCATGGCACGACCGAAATTTGTGGAAAACAGAAGTCAAGGAAGGATCATTGGTCCTGCTATATCAACCAAGGTTGTACAACAGGAAGGAAAAGAAGTTATCCACTGGATGGACAGGTCCTTACAAGGTAAAAGAGATCTTTCCCCAAGGTGCGGTACGTCTCTCTACTCTTGAAGGGACCCAAATTCCTTTGGTGAACCATTCACGTCTCAAACCCTACCAAGAAACAAAATGAGATAGTGAATCACTACTATAGGAACTCTGTAAATACCATGTCCCATCTTGATGCTCTATTACACTTACTATAGTCCCCATCAATAAAACCCATCATCTCTATCCACTAGATCTCTCAATCATATGCATGTCCTTTTTGACATCTGAATTGGAGTCCATTTCTTTTTTTGATCGGTGTCAATTTTATGAATAGGTCATTTGTTTTCCCCTTAAAAAAAAAAAAAGAAAAAAAAAAGTCGATTTTTTAGGCCGAAAATTTAAGAAAAGGTCGATTTTTTTTTTCAACCTAAAAAAAAAGTCGAATTTTTTAGTTGATTTTTACCTTTTTTTTTTTTAAGTCGATTTTTTAGATAAAGGTCAATTTTTTCCTCCAAGTTTTAGTCGATTTTTTTTACTTCAAAAAAAAAAAGTCGATTTTTTAGGGAAAGGTCGATTTTTTTCCTCTCAAGTTACAAAAAAAAAGGGTCGATTTTTTTTGTGTTTGAGTCGATTTTTTTTCCAAGTTTAGTCGATTTTGTTTTTAAGTTGGTAGGTCCATTTTTTAAAGGAGAAGGTCGAATGTTTTTAGGGTTTAGGACATTTATGTTCTTTATATGTCAAAAGACGATTTTTTTACTGTTGTTAAGTCAAATTTTTGTTTTTTCGTTGTCTAAATTGTCAAAGTCCATTTTTAGGGGTCATAAAGCGCTTTGTGGTCATAGCATAAGTCGATTTTTTCCAAGATAGTCTAGTTGAGAAGTCGATTTTTGAGTTAGTCTACTTGGAAAGTCGATTTTCTCCATTTCCTTCCTTGCTTCTTGCGCATCCATCCATGGCTCAGCCGATCTCTCCAGTCGCCTGCTCACTTGTCTGCTGATCTCTCCAGTCCATCGACTTGCTGCTCACTTGTTGTTGATCTCTCCAGTCCATCGACTTGGAGAGATCCATCGACTTGCTGCTCACTTGTCTGCTGATCTCTCCGGTCCATCGACTTGCTGATCCGCTGCTGATCCAGCTTCCGGCTTTACGAGTTCTTGGATCTCAAATGAAGCAGATGAATCTTACTAAAAATTGATCTTACATAGTAGCAAGGTCACAAAAAATTCTACTTCTTATGCAAGTAAAAAAAAAAAAAAAAAAATTTGCAAGGTGAGCATTTACCAAAAAGAAATGAGCAGCCAATCACAAAGTCATGTCACATTCATCATCTTCAAGGAACTCAATGGGAAGCAATGACTCCGATGATCAACCATATGAGCAAGATTCCGGTTCAGCCCAGTCATCAAGTGATGAAGAAAATTCACTCACTTTGATCGCCCACGATGCTCTTCCACCAGCATCTTTGGAAGTGATCTTCACAGCAGATGAGTTGCACACTCTGCACCTCACAGAGATTGCCAAAGTACCACTTACCAAAGATATTGCAACGGATGAGGTGATTGACTTCTTCGAGTCCTTTCCCCACTTCACTACAGGAACCCTTACCAAGAAAATGCTAAACAAGGTTGTGGGGATGAAAGAGTCAGAAAGGCTTCTGCCTGGGAGATCATACTCAGGAGTCGACGTAAGCAAGGTATGTGAGGAATGTGCAAAGTTGTTCACCGCCAACGATCTCTCAGAAAGGTACTATCACATCCTATGTGCATCTCAGTATTTTATCCTCTTAAGAAGGGTCGGATCCAAGTTCCCGTTCAACAATGTGGCTGCTTGTGATGCACTTTTATGTCTTGCCTGGGTGCATCCATATCCCTTTCATCATCTAATATGGGCATCCATCATGGAAAAAAGGAAACGATATACAGTATAGGTACAAAAAGACGCAAAGAAATTTCATGTCTACTCTTCTGTGATACTCTTGTGGCTAAAGGATTTACCATCGAGACTTACAGAAATACCAAAGAATGTGGGTCAACCATCTTCCATGAAGCGCAATACATCCACTCCTGTGAGAAAGAAGCTCCCGATAAAACGAGCACGAGTAAAAGGTGATGCATTAGAAGACATCCGAGCCCTTCCAATTGGTGATCAAGGTTATGCTACAGCAAAAGGTACTCATCCCCCTTCCTCTTCGCGTACATATGCACGGAAAAAGACTCCCAATCCTCAGGCTCACACTCACCATAGTGCTTCATATAATCCACCACCACCATCTCCTCCTATTTCCACTCCACATGCATCATCTCCTATCCACATTCCTTCACCGTCACCTTCAATCCAACCTCATCATACACCTATCCATGTCCCACCTATCCCCATACCTCCCATACCTCCTCCTATGCCATCACCAAGTTCACCTGCTCCCATCTTAGTTACCCCTTCCAGTTCACATATGCACTCCACCTCCACCCAACCCATGCATTCTAGCACACCTCCACTCGCACCTTGTTCGTCCACTTATGCACTCCCCGCATTAGAAAACATCCATATAGCAAACCTTCATGCAAGAAACACGTTAGAATCTCTCTCACTACTCCATGACTATCACAAAGGGATCTCCTCATTTGTGGGGGAGGCAAACCAACAAGTACTTCAGCTTCACAGACAGATCGCAGACTTAGAAGACAAGAACAAGCAACTAGAGAAGAACAACCAGGAACTCAAAGAGGAGAACGAGAAGTTGAGGAGGGAAGCAACGTTCTATAAGGACATCCATGACAAGGCAAAAACTCTCTTTATGGCGGCCCAAAACGCACCCTAGTTAGGAATGGAAGTGGATAGCATTAGATGTTTCTTTTTACTTTGTATCCGCCATCTTTTTGTCTAGTTACTTCCTTTTTTAAGAAGCATGTATGCATTTTACTTGCAAATGTCTTCCTTTTTCCGTATTATCTCTCACTTATATTCTTTCAAAAAAAGAAAAAGAGAAGAGAGAAGAAAAAAAAAAGAGAGAAAAAGAAAAGAGAAAAAAAAAAGAAGAAGAAGAAAAGAAAAGAGGGAGAAGAGACAAAAGGAAAAAAAAAAAGAGAGAAAAGAAAGAAAAGACATCCATATTTTCTCCAAGGACGGAGAATGTCTAAGTGGTGGGCAACCTGTAGCGGGGTACTTTGATACACCCTTAAAATAATATATTTTGTTTTGCTTTCCAAGATGCAGAAGCCAAGCACAAGGCAAGTTACCTCGATTTCGAACAAAAGGAGAAGGAGAAGAAGCGAAGAGCAAGAAAATGGAAGGGGGATCCAGCTCATGAAGAAGGCCAAATTTCCCATTTCACCTCTTTTCCCAAGTTGACTAAATTCCCATTTCACCTATTTTCCCAAGTTGCCTATTTTCCCATTTCACCTATTTTCCCAAATTGACTAATTCTCATTTCACCTCTTTTCCCAAGTTGCCCAAATTCCCATTTCACCTATTTTTCCAAGTTGTCTAAATTCCCATTTCACCTATTTTCCCAAGTCGTCTAATTCTCCCAGTTGTGTAATTTTCCTAAGTTGACCAATTAGTCGATTTTCCTAAGTTGTCCAATTAGTTGATTTTCCTATTCCTAAGTTGTCCAATTAGTCGATTTTCCTAAGTTGACCAAATAGTCGATTTTTTTAGCCAATCTCTAAGTTGTCTAATTTTCCCAAGTTGACCAAATAGTCTATTTTTTTAGTCAAATTTTACAAGTTAGTCAACTTACCCAAAAGTTCACCAATTTTATGAAGTTAGTCTACTTACTTCAAAAGTAATCTAATTTTTAAGAAAAGGGTGTACTTTTGAGTTAGTCTACTTTTTCACTTGAAAAAGCGACTAAATTTCCCAGATCTCCATATAGTCTAAATTTTCAGCCTCTTGCACGCAGAGAACTCATGGACGGTGGACGGCGTCGAATACAAAAATTTGGAAGATAGTGTCGGCGCAGGAAAAGTGGACCAAGAGGAAGCTTCCAAAGTACCAAAATTGTGAAAAGTGTCAGAGAGCCTGCCAAAGAAGAAACTAATTTTGTCCCCTTTTGCTATCCTTCACTTCCAAGAAAACTATATAAGTAGACCTCTTCTTCAACAGGGGGGGGAGGAGGGAAGACAAGCTCAAAGAGAAGCTCAGAGAGAGACTTGAGGAAGGAATGCAGAGATGAAGCTTTACCTTCTTTTGTGTGTGTAGAGCTCTTAGCTTACCACTAGTGCTCCACTTGGTAGATTTGGCATCAGCTAGCTTGGCACTCTGAGTGAGTAGTGGGCAAGGAGTGATTGGCCAATCTTCTCGTGAGCAACTAGTTGGAAGACTAGAGTCTTCAGCATGTATGTTTAGAGAATCGAAGTGCAGCTTTTAGAGTGAAGGTGTATGCTTATGTCTCCTACTGATTGCCCAGAATTTGTATAATCTTCTTTTGAGCTGTTAGACTCATAATTTCAGCTTCTCCCTTTCATTTCACTCATAATTTTAGGTTCTTTTTCATATTTCACTGAGTCATTGTATATGATATTTTCCTTCCCCATTGAGTCTTCAAATTGCAACCCACAGTGCATATTGCACTTAAGAGGACACACCACATCGAGCACATAGATCAAGAAATTGATCTACAGCTAACACTGGCACGCACGGTGGACTCGAACCCGCAGGTATACAAAAAATCTTAGGGCTCATCAACTATTCCTTCTAGATACATAGATCTGGCTAATCTAAAAGTCCGGGCAATTTTCTTCTTCAATGACTCTAACATCTGCTTCAAAATTTCTGGTTCAACTAGTTGAGCATCTGTTCGTACTGAGCTTAAAGAAATAACTTGACTTATTAAACTCTCTGCCTGGGTCTGCAGAAAAGCTTCTTGTAAATAAAATTCATTCGCGAGAGCAGCATCCCTGATCACCTTCATGTCGGCAATTTGCTTATCAATTTTGGATAATCTTTCTCTCTGTGTATCCAGTTGATACTCCCTTCTTTCCAACTCTTGATTCTGAAACTGTATTGTTTTGTAATAGGCATCTCTTTCTCTTCTGGTACTTGCTATCTCTTTCTGTAATTGAGCTTCCATGGTCAATTTGCGTTTAAGAATATTGTTTACTTCATATAAATCAAAATTTCTTCTCTGGAGTTCTTCATTAGTCTTCTTAACCAAATCGTGCATCTCTTGTCCGCATTGTACCACTTCATCTAGCTGTTGTCTGGTTTCCTCTAACAGATTGCCCAAAGCTATACGTGCATCCTCTTTATCCTGTAGTAATTGCTTTAACTGCAGAATCTCTGCATCAGCCGCACATAACAAATCATCTTTTGCTTGAAACTCAGTTAACGCCTCATCTTTTTGATTAATTAATGCTTCCTCTTCGGTAATTGTAGCCTGTAACACTTTAATCTGTTCATGTAAGGCTTGATTTTCAACTTTGACTATCTGTAATTCTTCTTGGAGAGGGCTAATGTCTGCCTCCAGCAGATCGACCTTATGCTGGAAATCATCTCTGATAGTATCAGTGACTTCTTTCATCTGTACTAGTAATTGGTGCGATAGCTGGATAAGCATTTGTCCCATGGATGCAAGCTCAGAAAATACAGGGAGTGAAGGAAAGAGAAGGGAAGGCCGTGGTTGCGATGAAGAAGTGGTGAGGAGCTGATGGGAATTTGGGGGAGAATAGTTTGGTGACAAGGATGATGAAGCGGTAGGTTCCTCAGGGACAATGGGTGGAACAGGGATAGTGGGCTTAATTGGAGGTTCAGGTGGAGGAGTAGGTTGCAGAGTGTTAGTTTCTAGTACCTGTTCGGTTGTTTGTATGGTAGTGTCATAAAGGTTGGTAGCTGCAAACTCCACTACTCTAATTAGTTCTTCAGAAACTTCTTTAATAATATGTTGCCCATCTTCGTTCTTTTCCTGTTCGGATTGTTGTTGTCCTTGGAAGAGATGCCTTTATCATCATCAGAAACATTTTGATCATCTTGCTGGTCTTGAGATGATTGTGCTGAAGAATCCTGGTGCATGGATGTTGCTATGTCATGGAAAGTCTCATCTTCATTATCGTTGTCTTCTTTTCCGGTGGCCAATTTCTGTACTTGACTGTCAGATGAACTAATTCTGATGTGTTTTCTTCGTAAAAGCTGGAAGATCTCGTCGTCGTCCTCTTCGTCATCTTCCAGGATCTGCGCAGATTCTTCATGGTGTAATACCGGACCTTTGGGTGGTGGTTGTGCTGCTTGTATTGCCGGAAAAAGGAAAGTTAATATATGCGGTAATCATGATCGGGGCATTTCTCCCTTGTTGACCTGTTTAATGATGGAAACGCATTCTCTGTGAATGCGACGGAAATAGTAAGATGCAAATTTTACAAGTTCTCTGGCAGCCATATCTATTGCTGAATAAAAAGGGCGAGATATGCCATATGTACGCTTCTGTAGGTTGAGGATAGCGACTAAGAACTGTAATGTTGATCGTTCAGGCTCAGGGCGACAAAGGATTGCATATTCATTAGAAGAATATCTAGGGAATAACTGGATCATGGTAGCAAGCGGCAAATTAGGTCCATTCTCTCGACCTTGCGGAGAGAGTTGGAATGCTTCAGCAAAAGTCCGAAAAGTTATTACGGTACGAGATGGTAAGGAGGTGATTGGCCAACTCTGCTCTATAGCAGGTGTGGCAGCGATGGCAACGATGATTTGGGCATAGAATGGGTGACAATCCACTGAATGCCAAGGCAATTCAGCGAAATTAGCCAACCCACGGACACACAGGAACTCACCTACATTAGCAGGGAGTCCCTCACAAAACGCAGCAAAGTTTGTTAACGCTTCCATGGTGCGCACACGAATAGCAAGCACAAGAACACAATTGCACAGGGTATACAGATAGCACAGACACATAGAGCACGCAGTCACAATAGCGATTAACAATGAAACGAAAAAGGTTAAGTAGATGCGTTGCAGCGGGAAGCAATTGAAATTATTAATCATCGCGGGATGTTGAGATGATAACCATCATAACTACGGTGTGCATGCATGAACAGAACGATAATGTCGGGTGGCTGTTAATCATAATTAGGTATCAAAACGAGGATATTTACAGACTTATTTTATTAAGCACGCAAAAACAAAAAAGAAAGTAAATAACACGAAAAAACGTAGAACACGTAAGTGAGAGTCAGATGCTTGATGATACAGCCACAACTTTGAACCATTGATGACTTTCGAAAGAGGAATTCCGGTCAAAGTAGTCAACCAAAAAGTAGCTCGACCTACTTGTTCAGTAATCCGGTAAGGACCAAACCATCGTAACTTGAATTTTCTAGCCGAGCAATTTGATTTTGCATTATAAAATAACACAAGCTGTCCTACCGTAAAAACTGGAGTTTTAAGATACTGGTCATGAGTACGAGCTTGTCTTAACTGCACTTCCTGAATAGTCAGAAAACTTTCCCAATGATGCTCATCTAGTTCTCTGAGTGTATCCAACCGAAATGACAGAGATTCTTCAGGTAACAATTTTTGAGTGATGGCCACACATAAACTTGGCACAACAATCTCCATTGGTGCTATGGCTTCCAGTCCGTAAGCCAGTTTGAAAGGTGTTAGTCCTATTGCTACCTTGTATGTAGTCCGGTATGCCCATAATACTGCAAGTAACAGCTGATCCCATCTTTTCAGTGATTCCAGAATCAGTTTACGAAGCATATTCAACAAAGTCTTGTTTGTACTTTCGGCTAAGCCATTGGCACGAGGATAATAAGGGGAATTGAATTTATGCATAATCTGGAAAGAGTGTGTGAGTACTTTCATTAAATTATTAACAAAATGCGTACCTTGATCTGTAACAAGCTCTAGAGGTAAGCCAAAACGTAGAAAAACATCCTTCATTAGACACTTTACTACCGAAATAGCTGTAGCAGACCGTAAAGCCCAAGCTTCTGCCCATCTCGTAACATAATGTGTACATGTCAGAATATAACGATTATTACTAAGTATTGTTGGAGGTGTAATAGGTCCAATAAAATCAAGACCCCATTTCTGAAAAGGCTCCAATGGTAATACAGGTTGGAGAGGGAAAAAATGGCATTGCAAAGGTTGTCTAGACCGCGGACAATTATCACATTGTTTGATAAACTGAGATACATCCCTGTACATAGTAGGCCACCAAAGTCCACTTTGCAGAATTTTCCGGTGCGTTAAATCTGCTGCAAAATGCCCACTAGAGGTATTGAATGTGCTAGAGTAATAACTAAATTTACTTCATGCGGTGGAATACAATGAAGTAAAATTCCAGTATGATCCACATAATACAACTCTCTAGCAATCAACCGAAATTTGCGACTGTAAACTGCAGTTTTCCTACACATTGCAAGAGAAGTCTGAGCAGGAAGACATTCATCAGTAAGAAAAGTTAATAACTGATCATAGTAATTAGTTGTCACAGAAGGATCTGTAGATTCATCATTAGTTGGTCAGTAACATAAATTGCAGGTGTGGTGTCATCAACACCGACCGGAGCTTCACCGGAATCCAACCGAGAAAGAAAATCTGCTAATGCATGTGTAGTTCCTGGTCAATGAATTACTTCATAATCAAACTCTTGTAACAGTAGAACCCAACGCGCTAAATGACCACCTAAATGCTGTTGTCGAACCAGATAGACAAGTGTAGCATGATCTACATGAAAAATAAATTTGCGGCCCAGTAAATAATGCCGGAATTTTTTTACAAAATATACCAAACCTAGGCATTCTCTTTCAGTTACAGAGTAATTCTTTTCAGCAGGAGCAAGCATTCGACTTGCATAGTAAACAGGTCTGAACCACTTATCAGTTTGTTGCATTAAAAAACTTCCAATTGCTATATCTGATGCGTCTACAAAAACATGAAATGGGCATTCCCAGTCAGGAGGTTGTAGAATCGGAACTTGTGTTAACAATCCATTTAGACAATCAAAGGCTGTTTGACATTCCTGAGTCCAAGCAAACTATCGAGGAGTACTACTTATTAGCCGATTTAGGGGTATTGCCAAATGAGCAAGCCACCGTAAGTGTCGACCATGCCATCGGACTTGACCCATGAATCTCATCACTTCTTTCGGCGTAGTAGGCACAGGTGCTTCTAACACAGCTGCAACCTTATCGGGGTCAACTTGTATGCCTTGTGCAGATACAATATGACCAAGTAACTTACCCCAGGAAACCGCAAACACAGATTTGTTTGGGTTCAGTCAGAGTCTGTATTCTCTACATTTCTCAAAGCAACACTGTAAATGGAACAAGTGTGCTACCATCTTACCGAATAAAGAGAAATCATCTAGATATACTTGCATAAAAGAAGTAAGATAGGGTGAGAAGATTTCTTGCATACATCGCTGAAAAGTGCTAGGAGCATTTCTTAATCCAAACCACATAACTGTGCAAGCAAAAACACCCCAATTGGTAATGAAAGCTGTTTTCGGTATATCTTGTTCAGCCATTCTGACTTGATTATACCCACTGTAACCATCTAAGAAGGAGTACATTTCATGTCCTACTACTCTGTCAAGCATTGTGTCAAGAAATGGAAGAGGAAACGGATCAGGCACTGTAGCTGCATTCAATTTCCGGTAATCTACACAAATTCGTAGTTGCTTATTCTTCTTAGGAACAATAATAATTGCAGATATCCACTCTGCATGTTCTATTGGTACAATGAATCCGACTTTGAGTAACCTATCAAGCTCTACCTTAACCTGTGCTGCATAGTTCGGATTCATACGGTAGCTAGGTTGTTTGATTGGTTTTGCTTCCGGTTTAAGTACAACTCGATGCTGATAGATGCGAGGGTCCAGACCCTTCATATCACGGTAATCCCATGCAAACACATCTGAATACTCACAAAGAAGCTGGGTCAAATCTGCTTGAAACACTTCAGACAATCCTTCCTTTATCTTGACAGGTCACGGATTAGCTTCATCTCCTAAAGTATAAGTGATCAATTGATCTTCTGGAACATAAGAATTGTCGGGACTTCTCTGTATCATCAGCTGGCTTTAAAAGCTGTTGTAGATCGGCTTCATCTATAATAGCAGTATCTTCGGTCTTGACTTCTTCAGTCACAGGCATCACCGTATAGGTTGCCGGACTCTAGTTATCTACAACAGATTGCAAATCTACAGTGCCTAAAGAGATCAAATCAGTGTTATTTTTCGAAAATTCTTCTTCTTCATCATTGGATAAACCATCCAACATGTGGACTGGTTCTGCTACATAAGGTCTAGCATGTAGTTCACAGGGCTGAATAGCATCCAACTTGACAATGTACTTACGGTGGTTATCCTTAAAAGTAAGTTCTTGTGCTGACCAATCTTGTATGACTTTAGCCTGTTTTAACCAGGGTCGACCGAAAAGAAGATTATAATCAAGACTAGACTCCGGTAGTTCTAAAACTACGAAAGTCATCTGAAAAGTTGTACCCTGTAAAGTTATTGGCACATTTCATACGAGTCCCACTGGATGGACTCTAGACTGATCAGCCATTCTTACAAAAAACTGGACAGGCTTAATTTTCGTCCATCCCAACTTTTTACACAGTGCGGCAGTAGCAATGTTTACACCAGACCCTCCATCAATTAGTACTTGATTAATCTTATGATTTTTGTACCATACCGTAATTAATGGGACCGAATGATCCACCGTAGAGTCAGTTTCCGGTTGAACTGTCGTTGTTGCTGGAATGCAAGCGGACTCAGGACTGAGCTGTTGCTGGAATTGTTGACGAACTCCTGGTACTAATGCAAGTAATTGGCCAAGAGGAAGAGTAATGGAAGCCTTAGATAATATTTCCCATGCTTGATCTGCTTGAATTGTACCTTTTACTGATCCTGAAGATGATGCGCCTGTTACTGGATTAGAATCTTGTTCTTGTGTCCCTTCCTTGGGTAACGGAACCTGTCACCGGGATAGGATCTGGGAGCACTCTAGGCTCTGTAATGGTCCATTGACTAGCCTTATCATACATTCTCTATTGTTCACGAATACCTGGTTCAAATATCTCAGCTGCTAGTTGTAGTTGCTTACTAGATCTTGTTTGAATTACTGTAGCTTGTGTTTCTACTGGTGTGATATGAACCATGTTGGTCATTGGGTTCTACCGTTCTTTTTTCCTCTGATCATATTCAGCTGCATCTTTACAGAATCTTCTGATATGACCAAACTCACCACAAAAATGGCAGCGAGGGGGTGGCAAAGCATTTTCTTGTGATGTTCCCGCCTGCCAACGATTTGTATTGTAATTTGTATTTGTCTGTCCTCGATAATTTCGGTATCCTTGCTGCTGGTTGTTTCTCAATTGAGGAGGTACATAGTGAGTGGCAGGTTGTCTAGGTTCTTGTATAATAGCATTTACTGTTGCTGTTCCCTGCACTTTGGCGTTATATGCACAATTTTCGGTGGAGTGTCCGGTCGTATTGCAGATAGCGCAAAACAACTGATTAAGGGCACAAGTGGCACTGGTATGCCCTGAATTCTTGCACTGGTGCAGTACATCTGTCTGGCTGGATCTTCTGCAACATTTTTACTGGCTTTTAACCATTCCAGGTCTTTTGTAAATCCTCCAACCTTATTTTCGAGCTGCAAAGCCATTGCAATAACTGCATCTAGGGTCATAGCTCCTACACAATGAATAATCATAATTTGTCTGAGCTACGGAGTCAAACCATTAATAAACCATTGGGTGATGACATCATCTGGCAGATTGGCATGAGCCGGCGGTAATTGTCTCAGATGTGTTCTAAACAAGGTAGCATATTCCTGCACAGTCTGGTGCAGTTTCTGTTTGTTGTTGTGTAAATAATCAAAAATTTCGGCCGGGTTTTTCTTCAACCGGAATCTCTGCAAAAATGCATCCCTTACTGCTTCATAAGTCACAAAATGATTAAAATCATATTCTGTAAGCCATCTGGCTGCTTCATTAACCAATGTGGACTTGAATACAATGGCTTTGTATGCCGGATCAGGGGGATGATTTAATACTGCATAACTAATTTCAAAAGTACATACATGGGCATCAGGATCATCACCTGGAAACCCACCGAATTTGGTATAGTGACTCCTATTGGAACCGGCCGAAGTGGAAGCGGTTGTGGCTGCTGCTATTGTTGTTGTTGTTGTTGCCCACTCATCGTGTTGGCTGTTGTACTATCTCTTGAGTTCCGAGGTGAAATTTCTTGACCGTCGGAATCTGTATCGTCAGCCTGTGCACTCTCCGACTTGATAATATCATTCAGTCTCTTTTGGATTTCAGCTTCGAATAAGCTACCTTCCTCCTTGATATCAAATGTAGGGAAGCTTACTCCGAATAGTGGTGACCGGAATGAAGATTCACCAAGAAATGGTAAACTGTCTCAGGGAAACTATGAACTCTCTGTAATTGTGACCGAAATATCACCGGAATTTGACAAATTTTCACCAAAACAAGGTATTTTTTACCTTCACTGATTTCCTTGGCCAACACGCTTCTATCCTCAGACAAATTCGAATCTTGACCAGATGGTGTTAAGTTAACTGCATACTGCATCCTGGTAGACTCTGGAGTTACTATATCTTCGACAGACTGTGCCCAAATCGCACCCGAATCTGCCAAAATTGTAGTACATTCCACCGAAAATCTACCGGAATCACTACTAACGTTCTTCAATTCCTTGACAATTGGGTTAAACTTATCTGCGCTTCTACCTCCTGGAGGCGTCCTTAGCAAATTAGGTATCGCCCAAGACTGTTGATTTCTCCTATACTTTGGGTACGACTCACCAGAATGAGTAACCGGCATATATCTCGTTTGCAATACTTTGCGTACTACTCTTCCTTACTGTCTCTTCACAATCTATGACCACTTTCTCACAATCAGTTTACAGCACTCTGGTGCCACTTTCCCACAGACGGCACCAGTGTTAAACGCGGGTCTTGCCATCAGAAGTGCGTTTAAACATCTATTCGGGTTCTTGGGAGTGGAAGGGGTCTGTAAAACAGAGGCCCTATACTTGATTTTCCCAAATCAACTTACTCACCTAACAGTCAGTTCAATAACTTTACTGATCAAACTTACTAACTAAAACTCGGATTTAGTTCTTTACCGTGTTACTATTCTGATTCATCTACTCAGAATACCGATTCATACACAGATTAAGAGTTCCTCAGTGATCAGCGTACAACGTAAAGGACTGCCGTAATACAAACTCATATTGATAACTTAGCGGTACAGTGACACAAACTACGGTAAGACAACAGTGACAATAATAGTAACATAATCTGTAACGTACAGGTACAGATAATCAAATAGAACAGAAGACACAGAATCACTCAGAATTTTATAACACACCACAGCAACGTTACAGATCAATCACCCAGACAGACAGTCTGGTGATCCAAGTGATCGTCACCGAAAGTGTCTTTTTCATTGATTTATATAAAAGGTTACAACGTCTTCGCCATGACCTTTCGGTTCATGCGGAATATGAAAAGAGTCAGACTTTACAGTTGCCAAACCGGCGGCCGGCTAACATTTGTTTGACTTTAGCTTGTTTTGAAATTGAGGATAGATCCACCTGTAATAGTCAAATTTGGCTAGAAGGCCTTTAGGAGAGCTACTCTACCCATGAAACTATCCATCTCTTGACTTCTACAATTCTTTAGAACTTGGATAATTCATTAGATAGTTCATTTATATCACTTTTGTTTTTTGGTCATGGTATAAATGTAGCTAGATGCTCACTATATGATATGTTTGCATCCGAAATCAATTCAGAGAGTTTCAATCAGACTTGATATTTTATATGAGTGAATTTTTCCTAAGACCATATATATGGTATACATAGCACTAATGTCCATCGTGCTTGATAGTGAACTCTTCTATCGGGGAGGAATTACCACCAAATAATTTCTGATATCCACTCGAGTTATACAAGCAAGTTGATAGATGGTATAGATTTGATGCCGATTCTTATATGTTATTCTACATTTTATTTAGCTCGTATGAGGGCTTTGTCCTCCATGTTTTCCGTCATGTATTATGACCTAAGCTCTCCACGAGAACTTAGTTTTCAAAACAAAGTTTTGGATCATGAAAATTGGTTTTTAATTTATTGTTTGGAGGTGTGATTTTCATCATTATTTTTCATTATGCATATTCATTGAGGCACATGGTGTCTTTGATAGTGTGGATGAATTAGTAGTTCGATGTTTATGCTCTTGTCTATATCTCGAGGTCGATGATGCAATTGGAAAAATAGGAGGTGTGGTGCTTAAGAACGTGAAAGAGGTGATATCTTGAAGTAATTCGATGGCGATGCACCACAGTTTGCTCTACTTCTCGAGACCTTCATGACGATATCCTCGGAGTAGAAAATTGAGCTCCTAGGGCTGCACACAATACTCTGCAGAGAGGCTACATAATATGCAAGAAAAACACAGTACACAGGGAGCATGAAAATAGACTTCTTAGGTATTACAAATGTGGTCGAACATACAGTCTGTGACTAACCAGACCATTATATGTTTTATTAAAGAATATATACAAAGAAGTGTCGAGTGGCCATTTGGCCTTTCACATGGACACTAACGGTAGTAATCTCCCACTAAAGGCCAATATGGCCAAAGTAACTATGGGAGAAAAATAAAGAATGATAAAGAGTACCTGAGTGTAAGTATACAAACTATACCTCCCACTTGATGGGCATGTTACACAATATACAAGTGACTATGTAAGATCATGAATCAAGTAACCCCCATCAAGTGACAGCACTATTGAAAGCTATCTTGTGGTAGATTTTTAGTCAAAGCATATGCAATATTATCTCGAGTGTGAACCTTTTCATTAATAATGTGCTCGGTGGCTAAGCAATCTCTAATGAAGTAATACCTTACCTCAATGTGTTTGGTCTTTGCATGATAGACTAGATTCTTAGCCAAAGCAATGGCACTCTAACTGTCACTAAGAAAACGAGGTACATGCTAAGGCAAGCCCATATCACAAGCAAGACGAGAAAGCCACAATGCTTCCTTAGATGCCTCACTTGCTGCAACATACTCTACTTCTATGGTGGAAACAGATGTACATTCTTGAAGATGAGATCTCCAAGAGATAGCACCTCCAGCAAAATGAAAAATGTACCCTGATGTAGATTTACAATTGTCTACACAACGAGCATAGTTAGAATCTCTGTAACCAATAATGGATGCTTTCCCTATACCTATGCATAGAAACTTGTCCTTAGTGCCATTCAGATATCTCAAAATCATCTTGACCGCTTCCCAATGTTTCTTGCCAAGATTTGACATATATCTGCTCACAACTCCCACTGCAAATGCAATGTCTGGTCTCATAGCTACCATAGCATACATGAGACTACCAATGGCAGACCGATAGGGAATTTCGGTCATGAATTCCTTTTCCTCATTTTATTTGGGGCAATCATCCTTGCTCAATTTCACATATGTGGGTAAAGGTGTACTCAATGCTTTCCCACCCTGCATATTGAACCTGTGAAGTACTTTCGATATGTACTCACTTTGAGACAAGTACATGCATCTTTTACTCCTATCACGAGTAATGCGCATGCCAAGAATATGTTTGGCATCCCCCAAATCCTTCATGTCAAATGTCTCTCAACTTCCTTTTGAGAATTGACAAGTCATAGGAGGACTTCCCAGCAATCAACATATCATCAACATAAAGTATCAAGCATATCAAGCTGCCATCTGAGCATCTCTTTGTGTAGAGAGAATGATCCTCATTTCTTCGAGAATAGCCTTGGGACTTCATAAACGCATCAAACTTTTGGTACCATTGTCTAGGAGATTGTTTAAGTCCATACAAGCTCTTCGTGAGATTACAAATTAGAATTTCCTTGCCAGGAACTACATAACCCTCTGGTTGTTCCATATAGATCTCATCTATAAGATCTCCATGCAAGAAAGTTGTTTTCACATCCATTTGGACTAGCTTCAAGTCCTCCATTGCAACGAATCCAAGCAACATGCGCAAAGTAGTCATCTTGACCACTGGAGAGAAGATTTCCTCAAATTCAACACCATGTTGTTGCTTAAAACCCTTTGCAACAAGTCCTGCTTTATATTTTGGAGAAGCAGTATCTGATGTGAATTTCAGCTTATATACCCATTTACATGGTAAAGCTTTCCTACCCTTTAGTAAAGGTACTAAATCCCAAGTATCATTCTTATGAATAGAATCCAACTCACTCTTCATGGCATGCTCCCACTTGACATGGTCCTCTGTCTGCATAGCCTCTTTATAGCAAGAAGGCTCATCGACATCTATTAGCATTACAAAATCTAAACCTAGAACATATCTATCAGGTGGATGTGAGACACGTGTAGAACGTCTCGATGCTTGCTGAACAGGAACATGTGCAGACTGATCTGAATGGACATTCTCTTGAACATCCCTATGTGCAACATTTTTATGCATGCTAACTGGAGGACTAGTATCCTCAAACACCACTCTTCTCACTTCAACCTCCTTAATGGGTTGTTTATGCATCTTAAACTCATTAAAAAATGACATCACTACTTTTGATCACTAACCATGTGTTTCAAGATCCCATAAGCGATACCAAATTGTCCTTCTCGACCATATCCAAGAAAAATGCATTTGTTTGACTCATGGTCCAACTTTTGTCTAAGATTCTTGGGTATATGAACATATCCTTCACACCCAAAAACTCGAAGATGATCATAATATGGTTAATCACATGAACTGTAGTCAATACTACTTCTGCCCAAAAACCTTGTGAGAGGTTTGCATGATGCAACATAGAGACTACTCTATCTTGAATAGTTCTATTCATCCTCTCAGCTACACCAGTCTGTACTAGGGTATAAGGAGCTATAAACTCTCTACAAATCCCTCTAGACTGACAAAAAAGGTTGAATTCATGTGAGGTATACTCACCCCCATTATCTGAATGTAAAGCCTTAAGCTTAGTTCCTTTTTGAGTCTCAACTGAAGCAAGCCATTTTTTAAAGTAGAGAATACCTCATCCTTTGATTTGATAGGATATACCCAAGCTTTTCTAGTAGCATCATCTATGAAAGTGACAAAGTAAAGAGAACCACCTAAGGACCTAGTGGGCATAGGACCACACACATTTGTATGTACAAGATCTGAAGGCTGAATTGAAGAGTGAATGTGCCTTCTATGCACATTTCTAGTTTGCTTTCCATATTGACAATGCTCACAAAATGAAAAATCAGAGAAAGATAACACAGGTAAGTAGCCAAAACGAGAAAGATTTTCCATTCCACTACGAGATATATGGCCCAAAAGACCATGCCAAATACAAGCCATAGGTTGTTCAATAACAGCTAACAAGTGTTCTTTCTGTGATACAAATAAAGGATAAAGTGAGCCAAATTTGCCTCCTTCTACAATAACCATATTGCCCGTTGATATATGAAAGGGCTGAGCATAGAAGACCACCTTGTAACCAAGGTCATCAAGTTGACCAACTGACATCAAACTGCATGATAAGTGAGGTACATGATGTACATTATGCATAGTAAATTTTGAACCATCAATGAACTGCACAATCACATCTCCAATCCCCAAAACATCACACTGGTAAGAGTCATCAAGTTTCACGATACCAAGAGACATTGCTGCATAATAGAGAACCATTATCTATGTGGTGTCACATGGAAAGAAGCACCAGACTCTAGCAGCCACGTGTGGGAAAGAGAATCAACCATAAGCGCCTCAGTTGGCACAGTACTTTCAAGTGTCAACACATCAGCATCATCAAAAATAGCATTAATTTTTCAATCTTCACAGTGGAAGAAGATGGTGCAGATAACTATTTAACATGCCCATCAACATTTTGTCCTTTACCTTTAGTATTCTTTAATGCATAACAATCTTTCTTCATATGTCATTTCTTATGACAATAATGGCATTTGATATCCCTCTTCCTTGATTTGCTTCTACTCTTATTCTGTTACCATTCTTTTCCTTATTCTTGCTCCTGCCACGTTGCTGATTCTTTCCTTGGTAAGAATCACGAACATTATATGCATCTCCACTTTGAGTGCCAACCATAGATTTTCTACGAATCTCCTCACTCAGGAGTGCTCCACCTATGTCATCATAGACAAGTTTACCACCAGATGCACTATTGCTATTCGCTGTGCAAAACGTATCCCATGATGATGGTAGGGTGCATAACAACAATACTGCTTTCATTTCATTATCCATATCCATTTTCTAAGCCTGTAATTGGGAGAATATAGCATCAAAATCATTCAAATGAGTAGCAACACTATCCGTGTCCTTCATACGAAGGTCATATAATTTTCTCATCAGATACACTTTATTTGATGTCGTCTCTTTTTCATATGTATTGCATAACTTCTTCCAAAGCTCCTCTACATTTTCACAGTCTAATACTGTAAAGTAAACATTATCTACCCAGTGCAAGCGAATGGTAGACCTAGCCATTTCATCTGACTCATCCCAATCATCTTCATCCATGTCAGTAGGCTTCTTTTGTCACGAGGAAGGAGATAAGGAAGAGATCTCACACACACACTCTCACTCTCAAGGAGAAGCACACACACAGATTGAGGCAAGGAAGAATGATCTTCTTCTTCTTTTTCTATTACATAAAAGGAATGTACAAGAATGACCTAAAAAACAAGAATACAACAAGTGCAATATATAAAGATCAATACATAAGGAAAAACCTAATATCCGTGAATGAGTGAGCTGGCAAGAAACAAATGTGCCATCACTCTCGGTAGATAAATCTAATAAAGCTCAATGAAGTATCCATGACATATATCGGTATGACCTCTATACATGTCAGAGAAACGAAAAAACTGGTACGTGTCATCTTGGATCATCACATGTTGAGCTTGATATCTCAACACTCCCCCTCAAGCTCAACGCCATATCCTGTAATCCAAGCATCTCTCGAAACTTCTTTAACTTCTCAACTCCAAGTGCTTTGGTGAAAATATGAGCAACCTGCTCATCTGTTCTCACATAAACAAGATCAATATCACCTGCTAATACCTTCTCTCTGATGAAGTGATAATGTACCTCGATATGCTTTGTTCTAGCATGGAAAACAGGGTTCCATGCTAACTGTATGCTGCTAAGATTATCACAATAGATAGTGATAGGCTTTTGCACATCCACACCAAAATCTGCAAGTAACATCTCCAGCCATGATGCCTCACATGCTGCCATTGCAGCACCTCTATACTCAGCCTCCGTATTCGACAAAGCAACAGTGGGTTGCTTCTTGCTGCTCCATGTAATAGCTACACCTCCAATTGAGAAAAGAAAGCCACTAGTAGATCTTCTATCTAGAGTACTACCAGCCCAATCTGCATCGGTGTATCCATGAACTTGCAACTCCACACCAGCTTCATAAAACAATGCATAATCCAAAGTAGCACTCACATAACGTAGAGTGCGCCTCAGAGCATCCAAATGCGGCTTCCTGGGAACCTGCATAAACTGACTTTCAAGTCCAACAGTATAACTTAGATCAGGCCTTGTAATTGTGAGATATGTAAGACTTCCCACAATTTTCCTGTACATAGTAGCATTTTCCAACGCTTCACCTGATGTAGTATCCAATTTCAAATTCTGATCTAATGGCATAGAAATTGGCTTACAACCAGCCATACCATACTTTTGCAGCATATTCAAGGCATATTGCCTTTGCGGCATCCATATACCTGTTTCTGTATGTATAAACTCAATGCCCAAGAAATAGCACAGCACACCAAGATCTTTCATGTCGAATTCCTGCATAAGAAGTTTCTTTACCTCTTTGATGCTTTCTTCATTATCACCACCTACAATCAGGTCATCAACATAAATAGCCACAATAGTGATGCCACCATCAGCCTTCCTTGCATATAGTGAGTGATCTGCATCACACATAGAGAACCCAATGCTGGTTAAGTAATCAACAATCCTTGCATGCCATGCACGAGGGGCTTGCTTCAGCCCATACAAAGCCTTTTGCAACCTGCAAACATATTCTGGATGCTTTGAATCTTCATATCCTTGTGGCTGGTCCATATATACTTCTTCCTGTAACTCACCATGTAGGAAAGCATTCTTCACATCCATCTGATGCAAAGTCCATCCTTTTGCTGTAGCTAATGCAACAAGTGTTCTGACAGTAGACATTTTAGCTACAGGGCTGAATGTTTCCTCATAATCAATGCCATATATATGTGCATAACCTTTAGCTACCAATCATGCTTTATACCTGCTTATGCTACCATCAGCATTATGCTTTACCTTGTAAACCCATTTGCAGCCTATGGATTTCTTTCCTTGTGGCAATGGAACCAGCTTCCATGTATTATTTCCATAAAGTGCAGCCATCTCCTCATCCATAGCATTTTCCCAATCTGCATTACCAATTGCATCTTCAAAACAAGAAGGTTTAGCATCTTGTATTACCTTTGTCATGTAGGCACAATGGCGAGCCATGTAACTATCATATGTCAATCATTGCACTGAATTGCGCATCCTCCCAGATCTTCTTGGTCCTGGGTCACTTCTTCTTGTATCATCTACATGTGCCCTTCTTACTCCTGGAGTCTTCACAGAGGGCAATCCAAGTTCCTCATCAATACTCTTTTCTGAACCACTTGAATCTTCATCAACATCTTCAAAACTTGCACCTGTTTTACTACCAGCAGAAAGCTTTTCTTTACCTTTCTTGGATGTATTTGATGAATTTGCTGGATTGAAATTTCCATGCAATCTTCCACTCCATGGATTTGAGTTGGAACTATTGCTTGGTGATGCATCCGGTCCACTCAAAACTTGAAATTCTGCACTAGATTTTTCATCATTTTCTTTGTCATTTGGTTCAAGATTCAGTCCTTCTTTGGCATCTGCATAGAAGCTTGACATTTCATCAAATACCACATCTTTGCTCACCTTCACCTGTCGTGTGAGTGGGTTATACCATTTGTACCCCTTTTGCTCAAGGGAATATCCAATGAAGACACATTTTTCTACTTTCAGATCAAGCTTCGTCCTCATTTTATCTTGAACATGTACATATGCAATACAGCCAAAAACTTTCAGATGTGATAACTTTGGCTTTTTACTTGTAAACTTCTCTTCAGGTGTAACTTGATCTACAACAACAGTCGGAGTTCTGTTCATGATGTATACAACAGTATGCACAGCTTCTACCCAATAACAATGAGGCATATTCTTCTCAGCCCTCAAGGCTCTTGCTATTTCTGCAATATGTCTATTTTTGCATTCAACAACACCATTTTTGTTATGGTGTGTACCTGCATGAAAACTGACGCCGAATTCCATGATTTTTTAGAAAACTGCTGAACTTGTTTGACATGTATTCACCTCCTCCATCAGATCTTAATGTTTGAATGTACTTCCTTGTCTGCTTTTCCACCATAGCTTTAAAATTCTGGAAGTGAGTGAACACCTCGCTCTTCTCTTTCATGAAATATACCCATACTTTGTGTGTATGATCATCAATGAAGGTAACATAAAACCTGCAACTGCCCATAGATGTGGTCTTTGCTGGACCCCAAACATCTGTATGTACTACTTCTAGTACATTCTCACTAACATGCTTGTCATGTGGAAATGATGCTCTTGACTGTTTACCAAATTGACATGCTGCACATACCTTTTGCATTTATGCAACTTTGAAATTCGGTAGTCCATGGACAATCTCCTTTGACTGCATCATTTTTAGCCTTTGCAAGTTTGCATGTCCAATCCGTTTGTGCCATATCTCTATATTTGCAATAACTCCTGCACCTTTTGCAAACATGGCTGCATTCATTTCAGGAATCTTCACATTTAAGGTGAACATCCTACCCACTTTGTTTCCTTTGGCAACCAATCGTCCATCCTGCTTGTACTCTTCTACATATAATCCATCAGCATTGAACCTGACTTGTAATCCCTGGTCAACCATTTTTCCAATAGAAACCAGATTCTTTGTTATATTTGGAACATGCAACACATCAACAAGATGATTTACCTTCCTGTCCTCCATAGACAATGCTATGTTTCCTGTATGCTCAATAGGATGCCATGTATCATCACCTGTTTCAACATATCCAGGAACTGGCATTTTCTACAAACTACTAAACCATTCTGCATGACTAGTCATGTGATTTGAAGCACCTGAATCAACATACCAGACATTATCATTCGATTTTGAAACACCAGCAGACATCCTATTCATCATGTGATGTTGAACCATAAACAGCTTCTCAGAATCATCTACACTTGTGGATGCATAGTTGTTTTGCTGCCTTCTGTTATTTTGATTCTTTAACCTGCAATCACGTTCAAAGTGTCCAGGTTTACCACAATTCCAACATCCTTTACTATCATTACCTGAATCATTTCTTTGGAAATTTCTGCGCCCTCTTTGGCTCCCCTTGCCTCGAAACTGTCCTCTTCCTCCTGCATGATTCTGTTGTTGACCTTGGTCTTGGTTACTGTTTCTTCTTCCACTTCCAAAACCTCTACCTCTGCCTCTTCCTCTGCCAGAGTAGAATACCTGCTCAGAACTGGGCTTTCCTTGGGATTTTGAGTCCTCACCAAGATTCTTTTCTTCAATAATCAGCATAGATACCAGATCAGCAAAATTCGGAATATTTTCCCTGGTCTATATGGAAGTTCTGAACTGCTTATATGCAGCTCCTAAACCATGAAGGCACACTTCCACCTTATCATCATCATCTACATTCATGCCAATAGATGCAAGTGACTCACATATGCCTTTGATTTTAAGAGTGTAGTCACTTACCGACATGCTCTTCTTTTCCAATGTATGCAGCTCGTTCTTGAGTTGCAATTTCCGTGCCTTTGTATTAGTCTCATACAAAGTGACCAAGCTGTTCCAAGCCTTCTGGATCTGGAATATATGAGTGTCGCCGAACACAGCGCAAGTTACAGTTTCTGAAACTGAGTTGGTCTTTCTGTGGGCCCCACCTTGCGAGCTCAAAATGGAGGTCGAGATGGCTCCGAAACTTCGATCTGACGGCGATTTTCGTAGCAAACGGAGGCCGTTTGTGAAATCACGTTTTCTCCACACCTTGCCACGTAGTCTTCACCGTCGCCTTCTCCAAGAGCTCTCTACAGCCATGCTGGCTCTGATACCATGTCACGAGGAAGGAGATAAGGAAGAGAGCTCACACACACACTCTCACTCTCAAGGAGAAGCACACACACAGATTGAGGCAAGGAAGAATGATCTTCTTTTTCTTCTTCTATTACATAAAAGGAATGTACAAGAATGACCTAAAAAACAAGAATACAACAAGTGCAATATATAAAGATCAGTACATAAGGAAAAACCTAATATCCGCGAATGAGTGAGCTGGCAAGAAACAAATGTGCCATCACTCTCGGTAGATAACTCTAATAAAGCTCAATGAAGTATCCCTAACATATATCGGTATGACCTCTATACATGTCAGAGAAACAAAAAAGCTGGTACGTGTCATCCTAAATCATCACATGTTGAGCTTGATATCTCAACATCTTTGAAATCCCATTTACTGGCTTCCATTGCCTCCTTTGAATCAGCATATCTTTAATCTGATTCTTCCATAGAGCAAAGTTTGTGCCATCAAATTTTCCTTGCAAGTTATAGCTCCTCCTCCAAACACTGGCACTAGACCCTGATCCACTAGATGTGCCTGAGACCTCTGATGCCATGATGGTAGAGAACTTAATAGAATGATAATGGAGCTAGAAGAGTCCAAACACCAACAAATAAGTGTATCAAGGAGTAAATCGACCATTGTATAGTTGACTAAACCAAAAATCTGGAAAATTTTTGCCAGAGTATCCTCTAAAATGAGCATATGACCAGTGTCAAAGTATCATAAAACTCCAAGTACATACATGCTTACCTGCATAATGAATCACTGACTCCACTGTATATAACTAGTTACCCAATAGAAGCCAACTAGGCTTATGGAGCACCTATGAACAACTATCATACATCTCCTATGGTGAGGCTAGGTAAGTCTTCCACCTGCATCTACGAAGAGACCCCGACATCTGGGTGTCTCCCAATTAAGAAAACCTCACCATGATCCTCTTTTTCAAATGTAAAAGGCTTTATGCAAAAACATAACCACTATATCAATGACCACATGGACGTACATTAGCGGTATCCACAGAAGCATACATGGTGTGTATGTGCTCAATATATGCAGTAAAATGACACTAAAAGGCTGAATGCATAGCCCAAAAACTATCCAACAACACTTGCAAGTATCTGTCAACTCTGATGTTTTGGGCCCAAAAACGTGCATAAATTTGCAGCCGCCACTCCCACAAAACTAGAAAACTTTTGCCAAACCTATATTTTTACGAGTGTGGCTGAAAAGGTAGCCTCAAAGCTTGATATTTGTTGTTGGATAAGTACAAAGAACACTCTTCTTGATGTTTTTGGACCTGTATGAAGAGAACTATGTGTGAAAGCTCTCCAAAATTGCTCCAAAAGACACCCCAAAAATGCTTCAAAAACAAGCCTTGAAAGCAAAGAATGAAGCTTTGAGGAACCAAAACATGTTCAAGGTAATGTTAACCTTAGTCTTTCCCCTTCTTCAAACACCACAAGAGTGTAGCTTAGTGGCAAGAGATTGCCACGGTTAAGCGGGATCCGACGGGAACAGTACTGGGATAGGTGACCTCTCGTGAAGTACAGGGAACCTCTATCTTCCTTGATCGTTGAGTTCCTCCCTTGCGTGCATCCAATGGCACCAATGGTGACTTCGGTGACTCGGATGACAAGGTACTCCAAGATCTATGCCTTGGTCGCCACCTTAGTTGTAAGCCTTGGAGAAAGCCGAGAGAAATCTGAGGAAGGGTGCTCGCTTTGCTCGCACAAAGGGAACAAAGCTTTTGCCTCGAAATGCTCTGATACCACTGAAGTAATTCAATGGTGATGCACCAGAGTGCGCTCTCCTTCTCGAGAGCTTCACGACGATATCCTCGGAGTAGAAAACTGAGCTCCTAGGGCTGCACACAGTACTCTGCATAGAGGCTGCAGAATATGCAAGAAAAACACAGTACAGAGGGAGCACGGAGATAGACTTCTTAGGTATTACAAATGCGGTCGAACTTACAATCTGTGAGTGACCAAGTCACTATATGTTTTATTAAAGAACATATACAAAGAAGTGTCGAGTGGCCATTTGGCCTTTCACATGGACACTAACGGTAACATATCCCAAGCATATGGTGTGGCTAGATAGGTTCTTGAAGTTGTGAAATCTATTGTTTCAGACTTAGAGGTTAACAATCTTGTTGAGGCTACTAAAAAATATTATTCCCTTTAATTTGGAGTGCTTATTTGTATTTGGTGAGGGCTTTCCCCTTGCATAGTTTGTAACTCTTCCGTATTAATATTCCATTTTTTGTTCTCTCCAAAAAAGGTGTGGCAGCTCACCCCCTCGAAACAAAACTTGCACCCCTAGAAAAAATGAAATCAATGGTTTTAAAGGTTTTTCCCCTAAATCCAATGATCACAATAAGTTAGCTGGAAGGAAATACCATCTATGTACCACTGTAATAGTTTGAATGCACCCATAGAATCAAATTGGTTAACATGTAAATAGGTAACATTTGAATGATATAGCTAACAAATGGATTAATATAGCTAACAATCTTTATAAGATCAAATTATTTAACATGACTCTATAATAGTTATTGTACACAATGTTTTTTTATCTGCATACTTAGTGTCTTTGTCTATGATCTTGACGTATTTCATGATAAATAATTGAGCTCTCTTCATCAAGAGGAATAACTTTAGAAATAATATCTACATACTTAGTACGATTTGGGGCTATTAACCATTTCCAAAGTTGACCATAGAGACTTCTCGACAAATAATTACATTTTTTTATTGATTGTCAACTTTGGCAGTGTGAGACGTCTTCTAATGTTGTAAAATAACATGTAAGTAGCAATATCAATTTTGTTTTTCTTTTGAGAGTACAATGAATTTGGAAAGACACAGACACCCAACCTCATAAGGTAGAGGCACCCATGTTGGGGAACTCTGAGGCATTGAGCCTCGAGCAGTATCAATTATTAATGTATTGTCAAGCTTGTACTCCACATTCTTGTCCCAAAAATGATCCAAGCTCATGAAATGGATTGAAAAATTCCATAAACATTGATCCCTCCCCAAATACCCATAAATTTCTCTCTGAAATCCAAGAAGATCGTATCAATATATTTGTTGACGTCATCTAGATCATATGCACTCTAGATCTAGACATTGCAATGTTCAAGGCACCATTTTAGAAAAGGCTTAGAGTCAAGAAAACCTTGGTCTTTGTGGGTGTTCATAAATACATCAACTTTTATAATTAGAATCATAGGTTCAAAATCCTTGTCAACAGGTTTCAATTCTTGTATTTCCTCATCTCTCTAACCATGTTGAATGTTTGGAGGGTCCCTTTCTATCTCAATCAATTCAGGTTCCATTACCACATGATCCAACCTCTTTCATTTTTCTGACTTGCCCTGTATCCATTTAGGCTCTTGATTCCCTTGTGGTGTAAACACTAATACATGATTACTTTGAGTTGAAACTGACACTTTGTTCTACTTTTTATCTTCTTGGACATCTTTGTGCTCGACTTCTATTGCAATAGGATAAGTTTGAGTTGAAACTGATACTTTGTTTAGTTTTTTATCTTCTTGGGCATCTTTGTGCTCAACTTCTCTTGTAGCCTGACATTGATTTGTTGAAGATGGAGCATTATCTTTTGCAGCAGCAGTGGATGGAACTTTTTTTTTTATCTAACCTATAGCCAAACATCATTACAACTTGTAATCAATGACACTATTAATCTATCAAAAAATCTATAGGGTGTATAATATAAATCATAGAATACAAAATATTTTACTAAGATCATTACAAAATAGGCTAAATACAGAATCTTATGAGAGCTAATAGATTTGGACAATTTCACATGTGAGTAAGCATTACAAATGAGTGTAGTAAAAGGGTGAACACTATTACTAAATAATTCTATAAGTTTCCTAACTTTGACCATTACTTTTAGGATGAAATGAAGAACTAGAAATTATTTCTGATCCTAAACTTTTTTTTAATAGTGCAACCCAAAATAACTAGGAAACAAATATCACAATCCAACAAAATAACTTTGGTACAACTAGGATGTGAAAAATTGCATGTAATAAATGATTCAATAGATCAAGGTGTATTCATTCCTAAAAGTACTAAAATATATATTTGTTGAAAATATTTACTATTGTTTGAATCATATCATTGTGAAAAGACATAATCATAGGAACAATTGTAACATTCATATAAATGTGTTCCTAAATTTATGATAAAATTCAAATTATTTCTAAATTGCTACTTAACTTTTAGACAAACATCACATTGTGGAATGCGTTGTCCAATGCCTTTTCCATATAATACCAAAAAGAAGAATCGTTTACATGAAATAATGGTATTTTGTATGTGAAAATGTCCCATGCATGCAAGTTAACGTATTCCAACTATAGAGTTGTGACTAAATAGATGAATAGGGTAGATAACTAAATAAATTTTTAGCTATTGGATAGCTTTTTAGCTTCATATGTAGATAATTTGATAACTATTAGCTATTAGGTATCTATTTAGATAGATAGGTAGATAGTTGGATAACTATTTAGCTATTAGGTAGTTATTTAGATGGATAGGTGAATAGCTAGATGACTACTTAGCTAAAAAGAATCTATTTAGATAGATAGGTAGATAGCCAGATAACTATTTAGCTAGATAGATACTTGGATAGCTATTTAACTAGATAGGTAGATAGGTAAATACGTTTTTAGCTATTGGATAGCTATTTAGCTTCATACTTGGATACTTAGATAAATATTTAGCTACTGGATAGCTATTTAGCTAGATAGGTAGATAGGTAAATAAGTTTTTGGCTATTGGATAACTATTTCGCTAGATAGGTGGAAAATTGATTTTTTTTTTGGCTATTGGATAGCTATTTAGCATCATAGGTAGATAGTTGGATAAATATTTAGCTATTAGGTAGCTATTTAGGTAGATATGTAGATATCTTGATAACTATTTAGTTATTAAATAGCTATTTAGATGGATAAATGGATAGCTAGATGACTACTTAGCTAATAAGAAGCTATTTAGCTGGATAGGTAGATAGCTAGATAACTATCTAGTTAGATAGATGTTAGCATAGCTAATTATCTAGAAAAACAGATATTTTAATAACTTTTTAGCTATCAGATAGCTATTTAGATTCATAGCTAGATAGCTAGATAACTATTTAGTTATTAGGTAGCTATTTGGATGGACATGTGAATAGCTAGATAACTATTTAGCTATTGGATATCTAGTTATTTAAATGGGTAGATAGGTGGATAATTTTTTAGCTATTGGATAGCTATTTAGCTCCATAGGTAGATAGTTGGATAACTATTTAGCTATTAGGTAGCTATTTAGATAGATAGGTATATAGCTTGATAACTATTTAGCTATTAGGTAGATATTTAGATGGTGTAATAAAGTAATTCTATGATCTAAGCATCTGGGTGGTTCAAAGAGATCTAAAATCAAACATTGTTTGGCCCCTCATGTGTATGGCCTTGAAACTAGACTTAATAATAAGTTTATGTGCTCTCTTAAGCAAGTGATCCACTTAGCCTAGTGGTTAAGTCTTAAGGTTTTGAAGGAGGTCTTGGGTTCAACCCCCATGGGCATTTTGCCCAAGGAGCTCTAGAGCCTTCTAACTCAAGTCTAGAGAGACTTAACGCGATTGGGGAGTACACCAACCACTAGTGGACTCTATTGGAAGGTACTAAAGCAATGGTCAAGGTCAGTCCAACCACTAGTAGATTCTAGTGGAAGATATTAAAGGAGTAGAGGAGATAGTACATGCACTTGTGGACTCTATTTACATTTATGGTCCTCCTTTACTCGAGTAGCTATTTATACATGCATAAGTTTGGGAGGAGAGTCATCTCTCTAGCACATGGTGGTCATAATTTATCAGTTTCTCTTGCATTAGTATTAGAGCTAGGCAAGATTTCATGGAATCCTTGCACCTTGCATCATCATCTTCTTTCTCACACTGTAGATGCTCCTCTCTATATTTCTCTCTCATTAGAGATCGTAGCCATGAGTGTGTATACCCAACAATGGAGAGGTTATGCTCATGGGAATTTTCTGAGCTCCCTCTCTCCACTTCACATTCTGATAGCAAAATGAAAACAACCCCGATATACTCAAGTGCATCATGGTAGGCTCCCAAATATACACGTGCAGCATGGTGGGCTTGAACCCATGATCTCACAATGAAGAGAGCCGAGCTCTACCCTTTGAGAAACAACTTCTTGTTGTCTTTATTTCAAAAGCAAAGCATAATGAAGATATTTAACTGTGGATATTCCTCTTCAATGGACAAAACAAGGATCTCTCTTGGAGAGATGTGAGCATCCCTATGAAATTTAGCTCTTCTTTAAGGAGATCCAAAGGTAGCCACAAAGCATGAAAAGACTTTTTCGAGGATCAAATGCAGAAAAATAGATCTTCTTGAGGAACAATCGAAGGATATAGCAGATTGGAGATAAGCATTTTCCAACTGATGATTGTTTTGAATTCACATTTGATCTTTTTTTCTTTACCTTGCACTTTATCTTAAGAAAGTTGAAGTAGAGCAAATATTTTCATAGATTAAGTTTAAATCTAGTCCAAGGTGATGTAAGCAGCATTATCATTCAAGTATGAGAATCATTACATGCACTTGGTGCATAACATGGAAACATGATCTCATGCATGGAAATGGATGACTATTTGTGTATTTCTCTATCAAAAAGAATGTTTTATGCACAACATAAACTTTCTTATTGCTTGAAAAAGATACTAAATGCAGTCAAGTCTGTGCACATGCATGGTTATATCGTTTCGAAAGGTATCAAAGTAATATGTTTGTGCATGGATGCATGACATGCATGTATAGCAAGCTCAAGAACTACTTGAATTAAGTTTGGTGCATGAAAAGAAAAACATGCCAACACATGCATGCGCTCACATGCATTTTCATGCAAGCACATGCATTTGCATATGACATGCACAATTTTTTGTTAAGTAGATGAATAAGTACTTTCCTAATAGTAGCTTACTTTTAAACACTAAAGATAGAAATTAAGAAAGAAGGAAAACTAGTTAGTTGCAACAATATGTTAGCTATCTTGCAACTCAGCTAACCAGTCCATTCTTTTCCTAGGCGATACTTGAGTTACATTAAGTATACTCGATGTATTTTAGTCAAAGTAGGCATGATGAAAGTCAAGCATTCAATTCTCTTGCCATCTAGATAATCAAGAAAATAGGACCTTGTAAACTTTTATGACGACCCTAAGTTTAGGAGATACTTAGATAATCCTAAAAGCCAAGCTTAGAAAGAAATTTTACACTTTCTTGTGTAAAATTCATGCATACAAGTATGATGATGACTTAAGAAAAGTTTTCTTAAGATCCTTGAGCACTTGCTAATGAATGCTCTAACTTGATTCTATCCCAAGACTTGATAGAAATAAAATAAAGCTAAGTGGAACCTACACTATTTGAACTTTTAATCTTGAAAAGGTAGTTGTTATGTTCCATGCATTGCATCTTCAGTAAGGATGCAAAGTCATAAGAAAACATGGAAAGCTTGAAAGAAATCTTCCTTTTGGAAGGATTAAAGAGTTATTTTTTTGGGTTTCATTTAAGCTAATTGTGGCTTATGAGGAAACCATACTTAAGTGACCTTTAGGAGTTGGGATACTTCCTAAGAATAGGCTATTTCATAAAATAGTCTAGTTTTCTATTTGATTAACCACATATTGTTCCTATCATATTCAAGATGAATTCTTTTAGCAATATAAGAGTAAACATCTTCAAGATATAGATGTTTATTCAAGTTTTTTATCTAGAAAATAGCTTTTGATATGTTAGAATCTAGGAAAGGTGGGATGCCTAACCCTAAACGTGATTGTGGTTATAAAATGCCCAAATTTTACCTCATACAAGGAGCAAAGCATTAGTTTTCATGAAACTTCAATATGCATGCACTAATTCAAGTTGAAAAAGTGTATCCTTTGGATAAGCTATTTGTAAACCGCAATCATTAAGGTCTTCCAAAATGTTGATAAGCTATCACTTCTAGGAAAGAATCCCGATGATTCTTAAGTGATAAAGAAGAGAATGAAGCGTTCATAGTACAATTATTATACATAGGTTCAATCATCCAAGATGCTTGTACTTAAAAACTTTGCAATCTAAGTGGATTGTCAGATTATGTTTAAAGTATTCTAGTAACATCACACGATTGAACAATCATAAGAACTTTTCCAAACTCAAGAATATGAACAAATGTAAATGGAAGTTCCCGTCAAACTTTCTTTAGGCAATAGGAAACCATGTCTGAAGGTGATTGTTTAGTTTGATACTCGAGACGTAAACACCATTGCAACAATAAAGATTTGCGAGTCTTTGTCCAAAAGTCAAGAATTTCTTTCAAAAATCATTGCAGTAGTGCAATGGATTGCATGATGAATCATTTTCTTAGGTTATTTGGTTACTTATAAGGAATCTCAAGTATTGGAAGAATAAATTTCTCCATAGTAGTTAGCATAAAATTCTCCAAGATCATTAGAAAACAAGTAGTTTGAAAGAAGTCTCAAACCACCAGTAGTGGTACTTGAATCCAATGATTGGTATAAAATAAAGGTGTTTCATCATTGATAAGATTCTTAGCCTTAGAATCTAAAAAGGCATTAGCATATGCTTATACTTGACTTGAGGGAAAGATCTCTAAAATCCCATAGGTAAGCAAAGAAACTAAGTCTTTATTCTTGTCCTGAGGTCAACTGGATTTGATCAAGCTTGGCAATGTTTGTCCAAGGACTTGTGAATGGAACTACTTTGAAGTTTGCCCAAGTATCAACAATCCAATTCCTTTTAAGAATTTTTTCACTCAAGTTCCATTTCTCCAATGGAGAAATGTGAAAAGAGTAAGTTGTTCCAAGTCTAAACAGAGTAAAATATTCCAAGTATGTAGTCTACAACCATGATACTAGTAATTAAGTGTGTGGAAGGTAAAACGTAAAGTTTACCTATCCTTAAAGGGATTTCTTAAAGGTGAAATCCAAAAAAGCATGAGTAGATGGTTAAACTTAAGCAATAGAGGATAAAGTCCCGATCGAGGTAACTTTTTAAAGCTTTGGTAAGAAAGGAATCTAAAGACAAGAAGTGAAACACTCTTGTCACTACAAATTGATCAAGTATAACCAATTGAAATTGAATTTGAGAATTTCAAGACCTTGGAATTATAAATGGTTTTTTCTAGAAAAAACCTAGAAAAGAAGGATGGATGTTCCATCCAAAGGTTTTTAAGTTTCTAAAGTAAAAGCACAAGATCATGGAATGATCATGTGAAGAAATCAAAACCTAGAATATCAAGCTAGAGATAATGCCTAAAACTTCCTAATTCTTTTGAAGAATTGAAGTAAGATGGTAGTCTATTCAGATATGTTTAGAATTTAGGATAAGTATCACTCACATTTCATCGTGAATATAAAATAGGATGGCATGGGACACTAGATTTTATACTCAGATTGATGTAGGAAAGATGGTATGGGACATCAGATCATGGGATGATAATTATCTTTTAGTCTTAGAATGAATCTTGAAGATTAGATTGATGCTCAAGGGAATTAAGCACTTCTAAGAAGCATTTTGAATCTAATGAGGATAAAAGCATGATCTTAAGACACTTCAAGATTAAGAAGATACAAAGTTAGTAACGTCCAGATCTTATTTTTCAAATAGGGCAAAGACTTATTCTTATTTGAAGGAACACTTCAAGATAAAGTGTTTTTGAAGAAGTAGGACTTTGACATTGAAATGATCCTTTCAACTAAGGAATAGATTGACTAAGTCAAGCACCAAGTTCCTAGTGTAACTCGGTAAATTCAATCCTTTGACTCAAAGCCATGCACAAGAATTGCATTCCCATGAAGTAGTCATGAAGATTGAATATGGACATGAACTTTGTCTCCAAGTGAAGCATAATTTGAGTAAAAAAAATCATCAATAGAACCTCATTGGATCAACACAATGATGTTGGATACCACACTAGTTTCTTGTGGTTGGATATGTTTTGGGTTTACTCTATGAATCTTTTTGAGAATCTAGTTTATTTCTATTAAAGATAGAAAAAATTCTTCAATACCTTGTTCAAATAAATCTTTGCATAATTAAAGTCTTGAATCATCTAGAAATTGACTCCTCACAAGTTTACATATCTTCCAAGTTTGAATTGGTTATACATAGCTTTACTTCTTTCTTTCCGCTTTTTGAATCTTTTGGGTTTCACTCAAATACCGTATCTAACTCTTTTCACAAAAGTCTAGGATTAGCCAGTTGGAACCAAGTAACTAAATTAAGCATCCCAAATAGATGTTCAGTATAAGAACCTTTTCAATCTTCAAAAGATTATAAGTCTAAGTTGAATTATTGATTTGAGTTTGCTTCAAGTTATTTAGCATAACTGGCTTTCTAGAGTTTAGTACACTCTAAAACAAAGAAGTTACGAATTGCATTAGAATCACAATTCCCAAGAACTCAAAGCAAAAGATTTTTGAGAAAAGTGTCCTAAATTGGATAACTTTCATTTTGGACTTGATTTGGTCAAGTTAAAGTAATTTGGACCCAAAGTAAATGGCAAAAATTTCTCCTACAATTTACATAGGAATTTTTAAGCCTCTTAGGACAAAGTAGTCGTCCACTCGGGTGAAAAAATCAAGTAAATTTTTGTTGAAAGTAAACCATAGTACAAACATCCAAGTTCAATGTTTGGGACAACCAAACTTTTCGTTTTCCAATTTAACTTCAAAAGGTCTGAAAGTCATGATAGGGATAAGAATCCTACCTTAGTTACTAAGTCCATGCACCACTCATGCCTAGAAATGGTCTAGTAGTTGGACTCCCCATATTTCATATGTTTGTGCCTAGATCCCACATTGAGAAACAATGAAGTGGTTAGGGATGTTTTTGGATCCACCCTTATTATTCATTTACTACTTTTTATTTTGACTAGTTCATCAAATTACCTAGCAAGATAGTGATTTGAATCATTTGGGCAGGGATCCCACCACAAAGATGAGAGATGTTCTTTCGGTTTAAGAACATGAGGCTTGAGGTTTCCTACAATTAGTACATATAGCTTTATCTTTGAGGACAAAAATAATTCCCAAGGGGGGAAGAATGCAATAAATTAAGTCTAAGATCTACGGGTCCGAGTAGTTGAGATGGATCTAAAATCAGACACCCTTTGCTCACTTGTGTGTATGGCCAAAGATGTCGAGACTACACTTAGTCATAAGTTCATGTGCTCTCTTAAACAAGTGATTCACTTAGTCTAGTGGTTAAGTCTCAAGGTTGCGAAGGAGGAGGTCTTGGGTTCAACCCCCATGGGTAGCATGGGGAGAGCATTTTTCCCAAGGAGCTCTAGAGCCTTCTAACTCAAGTCCAAAGAGACTTAAACTCAAGTGGTGAGTACACCAACCACTAGTGGACTCTAGTAGAAGGTACTAAAGTAGTGGTCTAAATCACTCTAACCACTAGTAGATTCTGGTGGAAGATATTAAAGGAGTGGAGGAGATTGCACATGCACATGTGGACTCTAGTTACATTTGCAGTCTTGGTTGATTCGAGTAGCTATATATACAAGCATAAGGTTGGAAGGAGGGTTATCTTTCTAGCACGTGGTGGTTGTAACTTATTAAGTTCTCTTGTAGATGGATAGGTGGATAGCTAGATGACTACTTATTTGACAAGAATCTACCTACTTGGATAGGTAGATAATTGGATAACAATCTAGCACATAACTAGTATGATAGCTATTTAGATAGAAAGGTAGGTAGTTGAATACATTTTTAGCTATTGGATAGGTATTTTGCTTCATAGGTAGATAGATAGATAAGTATTTAGCTATTAGGTAGCTATTTAGATGCATAGGTGGATAGCTAGATAACTATTTAGCTAATAAGAAGCTATTTAGCTTAAAAAGTAGATAGTTGGATAATTTTTTTGCTAACAAGAAGCTATTTAGCTCCACATGTATCTAGCTAGATAACTATTTAGCTATTGGCCAGCTTAAGAGCTAGCTATATAGATAGCTAAATAAATAATTAGCTAATAGAAAGCTATTTAGCTTTGGCAAGTAGCTAGCTGGATACCTATTTAGCTATTGGATAGCCATTAAGCTAAATAGGTAGACAATCGAATAATTATTTATCTAGATAGAGAAATATTGATTTGTTGATTTTTTGGGAAGTATGGAACTAGATGATTGTTAGCTAAATCAAAATGAACAAAAGCTATATACATCTATTTAGTGACATCACAAATTACATATAGAAATACCTTATACTCTAAAAGTGATTAGAAGCCACAACTATGGATAAAAAGAAATATTGTTAATATTTTTAGTACTTACAAAGCCTTAGGAATCCATAAGTAAAGATTTTTATGTTAATACTTAAGAAGCTAGCAACAATGCTATATTTAATAAACTAGACAAGCTTACCTCTATGGAATATGAATCCGTGGTTAAAGCATCCAGAGAATGTTTGCCGCATATGTCATGGTATTCAGTACCACATTCACCTAAACAATTGACTAACATATGACAATGTGCTACAAATCAAATGTAATGATATGAATGGTTGCATGGCATAAGATGCACCAAAATTTCACCCTCTTCTCAATATTCAAACCACATGCTATGCACATGGATGAAACACTTAATGAGAGGGAATGGTAATTGTGGGGAAGGTAATTGCAATGAGGGTGATAAGTCATGTGATTCCAACATGCTTAGCATGTTTACAAATGATAGATGTCGATTCCGATTATTGAATCGATCCTCTTGTAGCTTGTATATGCAATAATCCACATGATCAGTATTCAACCTTTGAAAAATCCTCTAACCAATTTCAATAGAGCTTATATTACCTCTAGTTCATGCATCTTGTTATTTCCATCTGGTTCAACCCCTAACAACTCCAAATTGAAAGTATATATCTGGATTTGTATCTCCAATTGAATCTTCCGCTCAGAAGCCAGTCCTAGATCACTTTTCAATTCCTCTAGAGATAATTATAATTTTTTTCTCATCTCAATGATTGTTGTACTGACTTTACACTTATTTGCCTTCAATACCTTGGCTTTATCCAAATGAAACTTGACCCTATCCAACTTAACCTTTTCATTATCATCTCATAGTTCTAATGTAGATATAAGCTTAGCACCCTATTAGAAAATCATTTTCCTGATTTTTGAATATCTACATGAATGATTGTACATCGAATATAGGATATTTTAAATTTTCTTTTCCCATATTTCAAACAACTTTTGAAATAGATAAATCACAATGTGCATAAAAATGGTAAATAGTCCTAAAGTGTTCACATTCACATGCTTTCACCCCTCTTCCTTTCATCTCCACCTTCACCAAAAATTTCAAATTTTGGGCCTATAGCTAGCTCGCCCTTTCCTCATTGCATGTGTGTGTGTGAGAGAGAGAGAGTGTGTGTGTGTGTGAGTGCTTGTGTGCTTGTGTGCTTGTGTGTTTTCTGTGTTCTTTTTTTTATAGGGTTGACTCCATCATCAATTCTAGCATCATCTGCAGGTACGATAGACTCTATGCATGTCTCGAAGTGACAATCTCTATTTGTCACGATAGATAGAGAAAGTTTGTATTTTCATTTTGCATCTATAGCATGATAGACACCTCCTAGCACCTTCACAAAGGGCTAGATGCAAGAAAAGTGTTTTTTCTCTATATATGGTGATAGATAATATGTATCATGACATATGCACTTCATGATAGATGCTAGAGGCTATCTATCACCATAAACACACCATCTATCACAACACATGCTTTTCACTATAGACGATACAAAGATGATGTGTCTATCATGATAAACAAAGACATCCCATGACAAATGACAAAACCCATCTATTATGGTAGACAAATGATCTATCACATCAAACATCCATTATGCTAGATGATAGAGTCCATCTATCATGATAGATAGATTGTCTATAATGAATTACATGATAGATTATGTCTATCATGATAGACATCATCTATCATGATAGACATCATCTATCATGATAGACATCATCTATCATGATAGACAGAAACTACAACAGACATCATCTATCATGACAGATAGTCAGATGGGGAATTTTTGTTTGCAAATAAATTTTGTTGAGTTTAAGGGATAATTTTGTGCTTTTTGGAAGAGATTCTTAAAAAAATTGGTTGCATCTAGAGGCTGAACAAGGTGTGGCCATTGAAGCTAGACTTGGGAGAGCCTCATGAGAACTAGAGCAAAGTGAAGAGTTTGTGACTGGAGGTTGGAAAACCACTCACCCCTCTCAATCAATTCTAGCTCAAGATAAGAGTGTTTGGGTGAAACTTATTAATTAGGGTGACAATAGGAATGGAGTAAGCTCAAGAAACCCTAATTCACTCAACTCAAGAATGATAAGTAGAGTAAAACATGATAACCTCAAGTGAAGAAAAATACGCAAGCGAACAAGTAAGGAAAACTATGAAACTAAAGTTCCTCCTGATGGTGTGATAGTTTCCACACAAAGAGAAGTTAAAAATTACAAATGATTGATACATGAAAGAATCTTGCAATGTATGTGTGTTGTAAAGAAATTTGAAGGGTAAGTGGACAACTTCATGAAACTTAGATCAAGAAAACACGTAGGAAAGGTTGACCCACAAAGAGTCAATTCATCTAAAGCTACAGAGTGAGCTAAAAAACTAGCCATTCAAAGATTTCATTTAGTGTGGGAAGATCTTAGGTAGTTCAAGACGAGCATATGTAGAAACACCAAAACGACCCTCCAAGACTCAGCTTGAATACATCCGAACCAACCACTGATGTGCATGTATCTATGAGGATGGTTTAAGGAGGACAATGATCCAACTTAGAAATCTAGAACACCCCTTTGTGTTTGATCAGCCTCTAGTTAAATTCAAATAAGGTTCATACATAGACAAGAAAGGAACCATGTATGTGATAACCAGTTTACTAAATAGAACAGATGACTTTGGATCAATTATACTTGAGTCAAAAATAGGAGATCTTGAGAATGAGAACAAAGAACAAGAATCTAGGACCATGAGAGGAAAATTAGTCTAGACTAGGATCATAACAATTGATCAAACTCCACAAAACAAAATGAGCATAAATCGTTTCACTAACAAAGAGACTAAGAATGCCTTTTGGAGGTTCAAACTATAATAATCTAGTTAGGTAGATGGGATCATCATATATGAGTTCAAGGACCCTGCCATTCTAGGCAAGGTTATATACTTGGACAACAATTGGGAAAGAATGCACATTGTTATAGAGAATAGTAGGCAAGCGTACACTTGGAAATGTGAAAAGACTTTTCCTCATAGAAGCCTATTACCACTCATGTGCACATAGGAGAAAGATCTTCACATGTCCCTAGGAGCACTGAAAGAGAAGTCTAAAGAATGGCCTAAATTTAATTTTTGTACACACCACAAGAAGAGAGAGATCACGATTAGATAGGGATAAAACTGAATGAGTGAGAGCCAAAGGGCATAGGAACTAGAGAGGTATGGAGGATTTTTCTCTCCCTAGACCTAGAGAGCATCCCAAACTTTGAGACCTTTGCAAGTGGTAGAAACCATGAAAAATTACTTAAATGGGATGCAAGATCCCTATGGTCACATGAATGAATCTAAGCAAGTGTTGAGGGTGGAACAAGTGGAGGATTTGTTCACTCAATATGAGGATTTTGGTCTAACCATGAAGAATATGGAGCCAACCTAGTTTCAACCCTTGCAATAAGGTCAATTTAGAAATATCACATAGTAGCTAGAAGCTTTTGTGGTAGAGTTTTTCAAGAGTGGAATCAGACACAATACCTCATATTTGGTCCATAGTTCAAATAAATGACCCAAGAAATAGTGAGGTTAGTAGGATGTAGGTTCAGATAGTACATTGAAAGGTGCCCTATCCCAAAGTTAGCTATAAACAAGTCTTCCTGTTTCTAGATGAACTACTAAATGGGAAGCGATGTTCATATGTTTACTTGAAGGAGCCACATTCCTTAGAGAAATGCTTAAGAGTGTGTATCAATATCAAAGACAATCTATGAGATGAACTAGAACTCTCAAAAATCTACAAGGATGCAAAATGTTCCACTAGTGTAACATCCAAACCCATGATGTTAATAGATGGATGAGAAGAGCAAGGGGCCCAAAAGTTAGGAGTTCAGAATAGAAAAGCTCACAGAGTGGTCACAATGAAGCATAGCTATACTTGTGGAGATCATCACATGGCCAACACATGTCCAATGCAAGCAAAGAAATTAGGGAACCTAAGTGTCCAATATTCCATGATAGAGAGGAAATACACAAACCATATGGCTCAGGATTGCCCCTACAACAAACAAGCAATTAAGTAGAACTACTAGTAGCCATACCAACAACCAAGTAGGTATTAGAATCAATACTAGCATCAGCCCCACTATAGGCCACACCTATAGTATCCAGTTCAATCTTTACCACATCCAATGTTAGGACAACAAAGGCCACCCCTTGGAAATGTAATATCAATCAACATGCAACGGCAAAATATAACCTAAATAGGACATTAGTTCCAGCATCTCCACTAATCTCAAAAATTGATCCTGATGCTTAAAGGTTTGAGTCTTTATATGGAGATAGCCCACCATGTTAAGAGTGATGGATGGATGCACTCAGGAAATCAGATGGTGCTGCAACTCCTGCTTCACACCTGCCCTCCTTTCTCTTCAGATATGCTTAGGAGACTCCTTGAGCTTCCAAATGACACCAAGAAACTATATATGTGCTTTACAAGTTGAATGTGTAATGACCAAATCAAAACAGATGACTTTGAATCTTCACAAGTTCAAAAAACTTTCTATTCCTGTAATGACACCTGCTCAGTCTGAAGCTTAGTGTGTCCAGCACACTTACAATTGGATCAATTCCTTCTGGGAGTATTAAATTAACTTAACAAGCTACCATTAGCAATTTAAATCACTTCAATTAACAAACTATGCACTGAGAATGATCTTTAGCAAAATCAGAGACACTCCCGACTTTTTAGGAACTACTCAGAAAAATACCAGTGACTGCCTCGACTGCAATTTCTCCCAAATGGCTGAATGGAATGCTTTGAGATTTTGTATGCTTGTAGTAGACTTTGAGCTGGTTCCAATAAGCTATAGATCACTTGGTTTGGTTCAGTAGATCCAGAGATATGCCCTGATGAAGTTGACAGACTTGGAGTAGGAAGTTCAGAAAAAACCAGAGATGATGAATGTATACTTCTATTGATAAATGTGTTTGTACAATCTCATTAGCTTGACAAGCACAGCTAAATGAGGTATTATGGTGTTGGCTATGAAGTAGCCTTCACACACAATGAGTTACAATGAAAAGTATGCCTCGGGGAGTGAGCTAGAGTGAGAGTGAACCCGCGACTTTTCTTCTTCACATTTTATAGAAGTTTGCTCTTCATTTGAATTTGAAATTCAAACTTAGGCTCCCTTGAATCTCTCCTCTAAAAGTAAGGAGATATTCTCTCCATCTCAACATTCAAATTTCCACGACTTATGAAGTAGGTGGATGACTTAAAGTGATTACAAACAAATGATAAGTCAATTAGACTTTTACAAGGGGTAAAGAGGTAAGAACATATAAGCATATGTTCATATGAGCCTTGCTTTATGTGAAGCCTTGATAATCCTTTATCCATGCTAATCTTCAATGAGTCCAAGGCTCCAAGCCAATGTGTGTAGGCTTGTTTTGCACCAATAGCTCCCCCTCAAGCCAAACACTTTGGCTTAAGTCTTCTTCTTCATTCTTCAATTACTTCCTGCAATCCAATCATAGATTTGAATCTGCATAACTTGTTTCCATCCAATGCCTTTGTAAGTAAATCTGCACATTGCATATTAGTAGATACATATGTCAATTTTATATCTTTACTTAGCAATTTCTCTCTCACATAGTGGTAATGAACCTCTATGTGTTTAGTTCTTGCATGATAAACTGGATTTGTTGCAAGGTGAAGAGAGCTAGTGTTGTCTCCAAAGATAATAGGTGGTCTTGTGAATAGACCTAACTCTGTATATAGAAGCTTCAACCAGATAGCTTCTTGAGTTGCATTGGCAAGCCCTCTATACTCTGCTTCAGTGGATGACAATGCCACTGTAGGTTGCTTCTTGGCTGACCAAGAGATAGGCTTATCTCCTGCAAAACAAATGTAACCTGAGGTGCTCCTCCTATCATCCTTGCATCCTGCCCAATCTACATTTGAGTAAACTTTTATGTCAATATCTGATGTATAAGGAAAATACAAACCATGACTTTGAGTTCCCTTGAGGTACTTCAAGATCTTCTTTGCTGCTTCTAGGTGGGGTACCCTTGGTTTGTGCATGAATTGACTAAGCACACTTACTCCATATGCTATGTCAATTCTTGTCAAGGTAGCATAGTTCAAGCTACCCACCATACTTTGATATCCTGTAATGTCTTTGATTTCTTCTCCTTCATGAGCACTTAGCTTTTGGTTAACCTCCATTGGAGTAGTAGATACCTTAGCATCCTGCAAACCAAACTTCTTGACCATATCCTGTACATACTTCTTTTGAGTGATGTAGATACCTGTATTTGTATATATCAATTCAAGACCTAGAAAATATTTTAGTAATCCAAGATCACTAATCTTGAATTCTTTCATCATTTGTCCTTTGATGTGTCTAATTCCATTGACATCATTACCTGTAATGATGATGTCATCTACATAGACACATAAGTAGATTACCTCTGTACTACTTCTCTTTATGAATAGAGAAGTGTCTGCTTTGCTCATCACAAATCCTTGGTCTAGGAGGTAGGTGGTCAATCTGTAGTTCCATGCTCTAGGTGCCTGCTTCAAACCATACAGAGCCTTCTTCAATTTACAAACATAATGTACCTTATTTGGATCTTCATAGCCAGGTGGTTGTGACATGTAGACTTCTTCAGATATCCATCCATTCAAGAATGCATTCTTCACATCCAATTGGTACATGTTCCAATTCTTGGATGCAGCTATACTCACCAAAACTCTGATAGTTGGCATCTTGGCCACAGGAGAAAATGTCTCCTCATAATCAATGCCTTGGGTTTGTGCAAAACCCTTGGCTACCAACCTAGCTTTGTACCTGTTAATTGTTCCATCTGAATTCTTTTTTAATTTGTAGATCCATTTGGATCCTATTACCTTCATAGAATCCTTCTTGGGTACCAAGTCCCAAGTATCACTTTCCTTGAGAGCTTCTATCTCTTCATCCATGGCTTCTCTCCATTCTGGCTTTGTAATTGCTTCTTCATAGGTACCTGGTTCTTCATTCAACAAGTCTTTTGCAAGATATACAGAATGTTTAGTTACAAGTGATGTGTCATACCCAAATCTGATAGGCTTCTTCTTCTCTCTCTGAGATCTCCTCATTGCTTGAGTAGAAGTTTTTGGTTTATCCTCTAATTGCTTCATCTTCATCTTTCCTTTGGACTTCCAAGCCTTGAACTCTTCAAGGTTTATTGTATCATCATCTGAGCTTGAGTCTTCTTGCTGAGTTGGCTCTTCCTTGGTAAGCTTTGGGAAATCTTCTTCCATGTCATATGGTAGACTCACTTTCCTGCATTCATTCTCATACCAAGAATCATTTTCATCAAATATGACATCTCTGCTTACCTTGAACCCTTTGTTTGTGGGGTTGTAGAATCTGTATCCCTTTTGGTTCAAATCATAACCAATGAAGATACATTTCTCAGCCTTGGGGTCTAGCTTTCCCCTTACCTGTGAGGGAATATGCACATATGCTACACAACCAAAAATTTTGCAATGATCCAGAGAGGGTCTCTTACCATGCCAAGCTTCATATGGTGTAATGCCATCAAGTGATTTGGATGGCAGCCTATTGATGAGATAAGTGGCAGTGGATACACTTTCTGCCCATAAGTAATTTGGCAACTTTTTCTCATTGAGCATAGACCTAGCTGTTTCTACTATTAGTCTATTCCTTCTTTCTGCTACCCCATTTTGTTCAGGTGAGTACCTTGTAGTGATCTCCCTCTTGATGCCTCTTTCCTGCAAGAAATCTTCAAACTCATTGGAGAAGTACTCTCCTCCACCATCTGACCTTAGCCTCTTCAAGCTTCTACCTGTTTGATTCTCAACAAGTGCAAGATACCTCTTGAAACAATTAAACACTTCATCTTTATGCTTCATAAAGTATAAAATGGTCCACCTCCTATAGTCATCAATGAAGGACACATAATACCTTGAACCAGAAATGGAAGGGTCCTTGCTAGGTCCCCAAACATCTGTGTGTACCAAGTCTAGGTAGTCTTCATGCATGAAACCTTTCCTTGAGTAGGGTAATCTGTGAGACTTACCAAATTGACATGATCCACATTTGTAAATCATGTGTTGCTTGGATACATTAGGTATCCCAAGCACACATTGATCCCTGCACATTTGCTTAAGAGTTCTTTCTCCTATGTGCCCTAATCTTTTATGCCATATCTCTAACTCTGAAAGTGTCTGATCCTTGTAATTATACAAAGCAATATTTTTTGTATCTTCTAGCTCAAATGTAAATAATCTACCTGATTTCTCCCCTTTGGCTATCCTTCTGAATCCTTGTTTTGGGTCCTCCACATATGCTCCATGTTGTGTGAATCTGACCTGCAAACCTTTCTCCACAATCTGACCAACACTCATTAAATTCTTAGTTATTGTTGGTACATAGAGTACTCTGCTTAATAGGTTCTGATTACCATCACATGTCTTCACATTTCCAATCTTGGCAACAGAGTGTTTAGTGTCATCACCTGTTTGTACCTGATGTTTGCCCTTGGGCTCTTCCAAATCAGAAAGTAGTGCCACATTGCCAGCTACATGGTTAGAACATCCTGAGTCAATGTAAAATAAATGATCATCATTTGTACCTATCTTGGAGGTCATATTCATGATCAATAAGGAGTCATCTTGCTCCTCTGTGTAGTTGTTGTAGTCTCTTCTATTTCTGAATCCACTTTGGTAGCTTCCATTGTGGTTGTTGTTGTAGTTGTTGTTGTATTGGTTGTTGTACCCATTGTAGCTTTGATGTTGGTTGAATCTACCTCTTCCTTGAGAGTATCCTCCTCTTGAGTAGCCTCTTCCTCTCTGATTTTTGTAGTTCTTGTAGCATTCATCTGTGGTATGATTGGACAATCCACAAATGTTGCATGGTGATGAGTTGTAGGGTCTCCCCCTACCTGACTTACCTCCTCTGCCTCTTCCTCTAGATGACCTACCTCTCCCTGCATAATTAGCTTGAGAGGTAGAGCCTTCTTCATCCTGTTTCTTCTTGCCTTTATCTTTAACTTTCTTATCAGTATAGAGAGCAGAGGGGTTATTACCTTTTGATTGATCTCCAGCTTTGGTGAACTTTGCTTCATGTGTAAATAGTTGGCCCATGAGTGTTGTGAGATCAGGGGTATGCATGTCCATGTAGAGGTCCATTGCAGTGGTGAAACTTTCCCACTTATCATCTGCCTTGAGTCCATTTGTCACTTGCCTGACTATTTGCTCCTCTTCAATTTCCTCTCCAATGCTTGCTAGTTGGTCTGCCACATCTTTGATCTTTGTCACATACTCTGAGACTGATTGCTTGGGCTGCTTCCTAACGGTTGTGAACTCAATCCATAATTGGTTCTTCCTAGCCCTTGTGTTGGAAGAAAAATAATTTGACAAGGTTTCCCAAGTCTCTTGGGAGGTCTTACAGTTCCTTACATGAGGTAAAAGAAAGTCAGATATAGAGTTTAAGAGATAAGACCTTGCCAAAGCATCCTTTGCACACCATTGGTTGAGTCTTTCATGTTCATCCTTTGTAGGTAGTCCTCTAGTCTTGAATGAGGGCAACTCCTCATCTCCTGATATGTATCCAAATAGACTTCTCCCTTGTAGATAGGTCTTCATTCTTAATGACCAAGCTTGATAATTGTTTCTGTCCAATTTGTCAATGAAGGAAGGGAAACCATCACCCATGTTTACCTTCTTTGCTCTGATACCACTGTTAAGAGTGATGGATGGATGCACTCAGGAAATCAGATGGTGCTGCAACTCCTGCTTCACACCTGCCCTCCTTTCTCTTCAGATATGCTTAGGAGACTCCTTGAGCTTCCAAATGACACTATGAAACTATATATGTGCTTTACAAGTTAAATGTGTAATGACCAAATCAAAACAGATGACTTTGAATCTTCACAAGTTCAAAAAACTTTCTATTCCTGTAATGACACCTGCTCAGTCTTAAGCTTAGTGTGTCCAGCACACTTACAATTGGATCAATTCCTTCTGGGAGTATTAAATTAACTTAACAAGCTACCATTAGCAAGTTAAATCACTTCAATTAACAAACTATGCACTGAGAATGATCTTTAGCAAAATCAGAGACACTCCCGACTTTTTAGGAACTACTCAGAAAAATACCAGTGACTGCCTCGACTGCAATTTCTCCCAAATGGCTGAATGGAATGATTTGAGATTTTGTATGCTTGTAGTAGACTTTGAGCTGGTTCCAATAAGCTATAGATCACTTGGTTTGGTTCAGTAGATCCAGAGATATGCCCTGATGAAGTTGACAGACTTGGAGTAGGAAGTTCAGAAAAAACCAGAGATGATGAATGTATACTTCTATAGATAAATGTGTTTGTACAATCTCATTAGCTTGACAAGCACAGCTAAATGAGGTATTATGGTGTTGGCTATGAAGTAGCCTTCACACACAATGAGTTACAATGAAAAGTATGCCTCGGGGAGTGAGCTAGAGTGAGAGTGAACCCGCGACTTTTCTTCTTCACATTTTATAGAAGTTTGCTCTTCATTTGAATTTGAAATTCAAACTTAGGCTCCCTTGAATCTCTCCTCTAAAAGTAAGGAGATATTCTCTCCATCTCAACATTCAAATTTCCACGACTTATGAAGTAGGTGGATGACTTAAAGTGATTACAAACAAATGATAAGTCAATTAGACTTTTACAAGGGGTAAAGAGGTAAGAACATATAAGCATATGTTCATATGAGCCTTGCTTTATGTGAAGCCTTGATAATCCTTTATCCATGCTAATCTTCAATGAGTCCAAGGTTCCAAGCCAATGTGTGTAGGCTTGTTTTGCACCAACACACCAACCTATTACATCAAATCTAGAAAATATAACAAGACATATCAATTTGATACACAACTGATAGGACCTAGTTGGGAGTCAGATTATACTGAGGTAATGTACAGAAATCCCAACCTCGGACCTCAACTGGAACTATATAGGAAACAAGGATCTAGAAGACCATGTTATAGATTCCAAGGAGATGATTTTATTTGTGAATGTCCACATCTATCACTAGGACAACCTCAATCCATAGTGATTCAAGGTTTTGTCTTGATTGTGCAAAGGAACATATCCTTTGAGATTGTCCTAAGAATCAAGCCACTACTCAAAAAAATACCCCAATCAATGTTATTGGATTAGTAGTAGAACCAAGTTGAAGTGTGGCCACAGATGCCTCCATGCAAGTAGACCCTAGAGCACATGCTTTACAAAAGACATAAAGAGAATCCCGAGGTTAGTGACTCAGAGGGCACTAGCAATAAGATTTCTAGGACTTGAAAAGTTAGTCATGAAAGGATAAATAGACAATGGGCCATGAAATTATTCGAGCTAGAAGAAATCCTTAAGGAAACAAAAACTAGAATAGTAGAACTTTCATCTCAAACCCCCTTGTGCCTCACACACACCATCCAATGCATCGCTCCACACCCCACTACCCATTTCTCTTCAACCATGAGCAAAATCGGTCTTAGTGAATCCTACTCCATAAGGTTTGGACATGATGTTCAAAGCTTACGAGGCTTGACTTCAAGGGGGGGGGGGGCAAATGTAGTTCAGTTGGATAAATGCTATCCCAAAGTGGACTTAGAGATTTGAAATGACTAAGCTATAAGAAAAGATGGTTGAATTAGCTCAGGCAATGTTCAAAGCAATTTGACTTTTCAATAAGAAAAATTGAGTGAGACCAAATTACACTTCAAAGGACTATCAGAGAGATTAGAGCAATCGGTGGCTAGACGACAAACTTTAGCAACACTAGAGGCTCAAGATAACAAAAGTAGGAGAAAGAGCTTACCTCCACTAGAAGCCTATGTTCCTAAGTCTACAGAGAATGGAATACCTTCCTCTTCAAATTAGTACTCTCAAGAGTTCTTGGGAGAAATACAAGAGGAGAAATGGTCCAAGGAGAGAGAGAGAGGATCCTCCTCAAATATAGGAGGTAGATGATTTTCAAGATTGATTTCCTCAAGACATACCCTCTATTTATAGAGAGTAGGAAGATGCACAAACTATAGACTTCAAAATCTAATTCCTTATAGGAATTGCCTCATTTCACAGGCACTTGGGAATATAATTCTATTAAGATGAGAGCTCACATGATAATGATGACAAATAGAAAGTCATTGATACCTAGGAATGCGGAAACAATCAAGAATTCTAAAGTGAAGTCTCATCTCACTTTAGAACAACTACTTAAAATCAAACTAGAATTTTGGAAGCACCTAACAAACCAATTTCTAGAAATTGCCAGTTCCCACTCTGATGTAGGATCACAAAAGAAAGTTCCAGAGATACCCATAGATAAGATAGGAGATATAAGTGAAGGAGAAGAAGAAAACACTTATCTCCCTATTAACTACCAAGGATACACAACCAAGGCAATCTTGACTCAAGAGCAGGAGTTGCCATTACTACCACTTCCTTATGGACATGTTGGGGAAAACTAGCTTTATGACCCACATTAATGAAGCTGCAAATGGTAGATGGAAACATGAAGAAGCCCCTAGGATTGTTAGAAGAAATCACTATCACTACTTGTGCTATAGAGTTTGAACATATCTTTGTCATATGCAAATTTGGAAAGAACCATGTATATGAAATGATTTTGGGTAGCCCATTCATGAGACAATCACAAATAATGTAGGATTGGGGAACTAATACTTTGCACTTACAACATTTAGGGTAAAAACCAAGGTCAATCTCAGTGACTATACACATCAAGATGTACCACCCTTAGAGCGGAACAAAATCCATAAAACACTAGAAGATATTGAATCAGTGCACTCCACAGGATTAGATCCTTCATGGATGTACGAAGATACACACTTATGGATATGCAAGCTTGTCATGGAAGAAGAGAAGAAATTCAAAGCTAGAGATACATAGGAGCCTCAAGAAACCATAGATCACATCAAGACCCAACCTATACACCTATGATCTTTCCAAATAAAGAGTTTGGACCCCACGGTTGGGGGAAAATATTAGCGACAATGGACATAGTGGTAAATGAAGAACAATGGACTCCACATTGTGATGAGGATGGCTATGAAATTTCACTACTCATGTGTGAACCACTAACTCAGGAATATGAGCCTAGTACATATGACCTAGAAGAAGAGAGTCATGAAGATTTGGAGTCCAACATCATGGATCCCTTTTGTGACTCAGAAGAAGAGTACCCATACTTGACGGAGGCTAAGAGTCAGGAACATAAGGGCTTTATGAATGATGTGATGTTATCAACACAAGTACACACAAAGAGTAAGAAACTGAAATGTAAAAAGAATCCCCCCACAAGAAGAAGAAGAAGAACAATTCTTGTTTGAGGTACTAGAGAAGTTCATGAAGTATGAGATAGAACATAGGAGAATAATGGTAAGAATGCCAAGATGAGAAGCTATCATGGGGGAAGCTTATGAAAATAAAGAGCAAACCAAGAAATTAGTAGTGAATATAGAAGACAAAGAGGAAAGAAGCACGTTTATAGGATATGACCTAACTTAGGAAGAAGAACAAGAGTTGACAAGACTCGTAAGAGAGTATATGGATGTATTCGCTTGAAATTACAAGGGCTTGAAAGGGTTCAATGTAGACATATGTTCCCATAGGATCCCCATGAATTTAGAAGCCAAGCCAACAAAATAGAAGCCACACAAATACAATGACACTTATGCAACCAAGATAAAAGAGGAAATCGATAGGGTGATAGAAGCACAATCTATCTATGAGATTGAGCATATAGAATGGGTATCCCGCATACTTGTTGTGCCCAAGAAAAATGAAAAATCGCATGTATATTAACTTGAAAAAGTTAACACAAACACTAAGCGATAGATATCTGCTTCCTATCATGGAACGTCTACTAGAAGGCATAGTAGGCAAGGAACTTCATACTTTCCTTCACGTGTTTCTAGGTTACAATCAAGTAGCCATAGCCATGAGGATTAACATAAGATGGATTTTTCCATAGAGTGGGGAATCTTTGCATTTCATGTGATGCCATTTGGGTTCACAAATGCACCTACTACCTTCCAAAGGCTCATGTGCCATGTATTCAAAGAGTTCTTGAGAAAGAATTTAGAATTTGATGTAGATGATTTGTGTGTTCATTCCCACATGAGACAAACCCACATCCTAGACAAGTGTGTTTTCATAATCAGAGAAGTCAAGACCTTAGGTCAAATCATATCAAAGAATGGGATATCACTAGATGAAGACAAAGTGAGAGTGATAAACAAATTATCGAGACCAAGAATCATTAAGGAAATACAAGCTTTTATGGGCCACTATGAATACTATTGATGTTTTATCCACATGTACCCAATCATTGCAAAACCTTGTACAACATGTTGATGAATTTTGAGTGGAATGAAGAGTGTGAAAAATTATTCTTAGAGCAAAAACAATGTTTGATCTTAGACTCTATATTCACAATGCTAGATTGGAGTAAGCCATTCCATGTCCATGTGGATGCCTCAAATTTTTCTACTGGATGTGTGCTAGCACAACCAACAAGTGAACAAAACATTGAGCTTCCCATAAATTATGCAAGTAGACAATTGAATGCCGGATAAAATTATTACACAACCATTGAAAGAGAAGGATTAGGCATGGTCTATGCAGTAAAAAAAAGTTTGAAAATTATTCTCTTGCAAATAGGTTCAAATCTTTTATAGGCCATCAAGCCTTATTATACTTGGTGAATAAACCTTGCAATACTGGTAGATTACTATGAGGTTTTCTATTACTTATGGAGTATGATTTTGAAGTAGTTGTTAGGAAAGAAAAGTCCCACCTTTGGCGAGATTACCTTTTGTGAGTCACTTCAAGAGAATCCCTGCAAGGTGTGTCAAATAAACTTCGTGATGCCTATATCCTCAAACTTGAAGTAGTTTCGACTTGGGTAGTGCAATTAGTACCTATTCTCACATTTGGACCCAAGAACCCTATGATAATAATGAAATACAAAGAAATATTCAAGTCACAAAAGTATCACATACTCATAGGGAGTATTTACAAGAAAGATGATCAAGGAATCCTAACTTGTTGGGTGGAAGAGGAAGAGCATGACAAATGGTTCCAATCAGCATGTGTAGTTGCATTAGGGAAACATAATTTAGAGCATAGAATCCTACAGACATTGAAGCATTTTGGAATATATTGGCCAACTATGCAAGGAGATGTCTATAGGTTGCTCATGGATTTTCCATCTTGTATTTGCGGAACTCGAGTTGAACATGCAACTTTATATCAAGTGTGTCTGATACCTAAATGGAGCAATCCTCTACTTCACTTGCTAAGAATAATAACCTTTCCCCAACACATGACTTTAGTGTGACAAAGAATTCTAATGTAGGAAGCTCAAGACTATAATCTCATTGGTGATAGTCTGTACAAGTGTGGAAAAGAAGGATATTTGAGATTATGCGTACATGATAGTGAGTATTTGAAAATATTGGAAACTGCACACAATGGTGTTGCAAAAGGGAGCTTTGGGCCCGATCGTGTGATCAAAGTCATTCTATTTTCAAGTCAGTGGTGGCCTACCCTCCATATGGATGCATGTACCTATGTCAAGAGGTGTGATACTTGGCAAAGAGCTCAATATCCTATCTGCAAAGATGAGAAGCCATTGAAACCCATGATGGGAGGACATGCATTCTTCAAGTGGTATAGACTTTGTAGGTCCCATCAACCCCCCAACTAGGATCTCCCATGCAGAATACATCATTTTGGCCAGAAACTCTCTTACCAAATGGGTAGAAGTGAAATCCACTAGGAAGAATGATGCATAGAATAGAAAAAGGTTTTCTTGTTTGAAAATGTGTTTACGAGGTATGGATTGCCTATAGAGTTGTTAAGTGATAGAGGAACTCAGTCTTGAACAAAGAGGTTGAATATCTATTTTAGGATATCATTGTGATTCACAAGAAATCAGAACCATACCACATGCAAGAAAATGGACAGGCTAAAAGAATTAATAAGATCATGTGCAATGTATAGACTAGGCTCATAGATAAAAAAACATTCAAATTGGGACAAACAGTTACATCATGTTAGTTGGGCATACTGAGTGGCCTATAATATGGTACTAAATGGAACTCCACTTTAGATGGTATTTGGCTTGAACATTGTGCTTCCTTTAGATTTCTTGATACCCATCATAAAGGTTGCATAAGAGCATCAATGGACACGCCACGAGCTATCATCCAAGATCAAGGACTTAAACCACTTAGGAGAGACTCAATTGAGAGCAATAGCAGACATATATGTGGCAAAGAAGAGACAAAAGGCTTATTTTGATGTGCATGTCAAAGACAAAGGCTTAAAAGTTTGTGATCTAGTATTGGTATACACCTTGGAACAACATGCTCGTAAGTTAGAGAAATGCGGTTATAAACCCATGATTATCAATAGAATCTCGACAAGCAATGTTGTGCAATTAGCCATCGTAAAAGGAGATGTAATGCCGAATTACACAAGTGGCTACCGAGCCAAGCTTTATCAAGAGCCCTTGATGGAAGAGATGCTTAAATGACTCAATGTAGCAAAGAAACATAAAGAGCAGAGAGAAGAATTTGAGAAGAAGCTGAAATTGAAGCTCTAAAACGTATTAAATGTATGAAGCTAATAGGAGAGGGGAAGGCTAGTTTAAGAATGATGATTTTGAAGGATTTCATCTTGTGAATGTGCTTTCCCAATCAGATGCCCCTAGAAATCACATGATGATGTGCCAAACAAAGAATAATACCTCTCATATCATAGTTTAGAGGCAACCATTTATTGCAGTTGAGCTAGGTATAATCAAGGCAATGAGGGCCCTCATTGATTAAGAGCTACTACTAGTGCCATTAGGTATTCATGCTATCAAGACATTAATTTACAAATGAATCCAGTTGAGGCTTACCTCATAGGATTAGGAGGTGAAGAGACCCCTTAAATGGATAAGGTGGAAGTTCCAATCCTCATACAAGATTTCCCCTTGATAGTAAAGCTATTAGTTTTCCATGACAAAGATCTTAGAAAACCTTTGATATTGGGCCAAGATTGGATATATGATCACAGAGTTGACTTGAACCTCCAAAGATGTCTTCTTCAAGTTTGGGTTAATAAACAACTTATTATGATAGAGTTGGAAATTTTGGAGACCTTTAGGCATGAATTGACAATAGAGGTGAAGATTATTAAGTCTTCTAGCTTTCCACCCACCATAAGGTTGGGGTCTCTCTAGATTTTGAGATATACATATACAATAGAGTTGAAGAACCTCGAGTCTTCTAGCTCTCAAACTATCATATAGCTAGAGACTCTTAGGTTCTCTGGTTATAGCTCCACAAATAGTGCATGTACCCCTAGGCCTATTGTGTAGAATGACTCTCTCCTTGATGGAAAATTCATGCAAGTGTTGGAGCTCCCTTCTTTTGCAAATATGAGTGTCACACAGACAACTCAACCATAGAGCTGTGAAACTCAATAAGCAAAAACATAAAACAAGAAGATCACACTCCACCAGGCTACTAAAGCATTGTAGATAGCAATCCATTCTAGGCGTGAAGTAGATATGGGTGAGCAATTGATTGCTCCACTATGATCAAATCCACCATTAGAGAAGTAGAACATGAAGCTAAAGCGATGAGCAATGAAGCAAGGAAGAAATCAAGCAAAAAGAACTCTATAAGTTTGGATACCAAAGCAATTGATGAAGGTAGATCCTAACAACTCAAGCTTTTGGGTGCCTAAGAACTTCTTGAGATCCTAGATTTCTCCTCATATACTCTTAGTTTCTAGGAAACGTTAGTTCACCCCTATCCATCATACACCTAGAATGACAACCCATGTATTAGGAAAGCCATGTAAATTTGTTTCTAGGACAGCTTGGAAATGGGTACCTAAACAATCCCAAAAGAAAATGAGTTCATATGCTTATAATAAGGTGTATGGACCACTAAAAACTTTTTGAAATCCCATAAGGGAACCATTCAATATCAAGCAACCTTGTAATAAACCCTTATAAAAAAAACCTTATAATATCCTAATGAATCATCAAAATCATGATTTTCAATTAGAACCTATCAATTGAGCTCCATGTGTGCATGTTTTCCCTCCTCCCTTTGGCTCTACTACACCCCCACTATCCTCCTCCCCCCCTCTTATCTCTGCAGCTCCTTAGGCACCCCCATTCCTCAATACCTCCTCGCTTAGTAGCACCCCCACCCCCTCCTTGTGTGCCCCCTGCCCTTGATTCATCCCACTTGTCTTGCTTTGTCCTCTTTACCCCTTCCCACCCTCTGTCCGCCTCCCTCCCTCCACCTTATCACTATAGATCCCTCTCCCCTCCATGCCCCCCTTGGCAGTCATACTTTCCCCCTCCCCATCCCCCTTGCCCACCTCCTCTGACCCCCCCTCCCTTTCGCCTCTGGTCTCTCCCTCTCCTTCCTCCCTTCCTTGATTCGATCCACCTCATCCCCATCTTTGTTATATTTTTGCTTCTCTGCACCCATTATTGGATGTTGATGTCACAAAGGCCTTCTGCGTAGCCTTTGGCCCCCCTCTTTGCAAGTGTCAAGCATAGATGGCCTCAAAGTTTGCCCCATGAAGGGAGCCACATGAAGCCCTTTTGCGTGACTCCCCTCCATCACACATCTGACTCTCACCTATCAATGAGGGTACAGTGAGCTTGGCTTCCAAAGTTGAATGCCTTCAAACATCCTCAGTTAAATGCAAAATCATCGGACTCTGTCCCAGCCGTGGTGAACTGAGGGATCTTCTTTAGAGTAGCTTGCTTGCCAAGGTTAGCAAGTTAGTTAATATCCAAACCATAGGTTGCATCTTTTGTCAGGTTACGATTGGGTCTCCAAAGGCTACCATTCGGATGATTGCCTTATTTCCCATTGTAGTTTGGGCTGGCCATGCTTACATCTACCCTTGGACACATGGCTTTGACCATTTGTAGCCTCATCCTCATCTTTCATTCTAGGGATTCTTATGATGGCTTGCTTCCCTAGATTCAACACAAGTATCTACCCTTGTTGCCCTAGAGTGAAGAGTCTCTTGGCACCTTCTTGGAGGTCCCAAAGACTGTGGCCTCTATTTTAGCTAAGGAGATGAGCCTGCCATTGGCCCAAATTCTCACCTCTAACCCTATACAACTACCATCGGAGATTGAGATTCCATTACTCTCAAGTGGTTGATTCAGAGGTTCAAGTATTTGGACCTTCCAAATCAGTGTTTTTCTTGTCATAAGGTTGGTGAAGGTGTTCCCTTCAAGGACCTGACATCAAACAATAAAGCACTCAAGATAGGAGACTTAGCAACCACCTGTGAAGGCATCTCATCCTCCTTCCCCTTCATCGGCTCCCTCAGTCTTCTCCCCGCTAGATGAGGATAGGTTTTATCATCAGTATGATGTACTACCTACCATGAGTGCTCCCTCATCATCTAGTAGGGGTTAGTAGTATCCTTGACTTTGGAAACAGTTTGGACGATAACCCCATTCAATGGTCCAAGAGAGGTTTGTTCCCATAGGGAACCATTTGAGCACACTTTAGGAGGATTGTCCTATGACCTCTGGCACGATGTTGGAGCAAGAGCCCCCTACTAGTGTCCCCGTTACTTTGGTGTTCTCTCCTTGGCCATTAACCTCGGTCAACCTACCTTTAGTGTCCTCTATTGGGCCTTCTACCTCTCTGTAGCCTCTTCAATAGCCTGGTACTTCACCTCCTCGTCCTCAATGGTCCCCTGAAAGTGATTTTTCGGTGAGCCTTGTGGTCCATGAAGGTCACTCGCATCCCCCTATCTCATTCGGTACCTCACCCCTAATCATGACTGGTGAGCTTTGATTATCATTTGTGGGGGGATATCTTTGGTTATGAGTTCTCGAGGTTCTTGGGTGAGCAAGAGGACTTGCTCCCTTCACCTATTCGGTTCCATCTTGTGACTCTTGCATCCTGAAATGATACTACCTTGGAGTGGGTAGTTGTTTTCTCATTTCCTCTTTCTGAGGCCTCGTAGCTAGACTTGTCCCTTGGGAAGGGATTGCAATTTGTCCATGCTGAGGTCATTGAGTTTTCCCACCACCTTGGGGATCTTGATTTCACTCACCTATTCATGTGTTCTTGGAATACAACTCAAATTATCTTCATTCCTAGTACTAAGGAGAGTTAACTTATTACTTATGTGATCATGAATACTAAGAATGTACCCTTATGTATATACATGAGGAGGAGCACCGCGATGAGCATAAGGTCAGTCCACTTGGCTTAGTCTATGCAGCATTCTATTGGAACGATTGGCTTCATATCAAGGACATTTTGACTCAAATTAATCCCCATAAAAACGAGCATCGAAGATGGCCAACCTTGTTGCTGCAGGAGGATCTTGGTTTACCCCATCTCCATGAGGGTTCTTTCATGAAAGGTTTAGGATTGGGTGGGCCACACTTCTTGTGCTATAGAGCTTGCCTTCAATTGGAGCTATGTCAGTGTTTTGTTGGAGGGTCCATTGATGTTATGATGCTTCAACAACACCATTTGTCACTCTAGCACAATGGGAATACCAACATGAGTAGATTGACCTCGTAAATGTCAATCCATAGAGACATGAGGATGGTATGATGATTGTGAATTAGAGGAATACAGAAGTGCATGAGTGAGAAGCACACTAACATGCACACACATGCACACACGTGCAAGCAAAAGGTAAGAACAAAGGGGAGAAGAATGGAATCCTTTATGGAATCTCCAACTAGATCTCACCAAAAATGATCTCTCTAGTTCCTTTTGTAGTTCTAGAGTACTTTTGGACTACTCTAGCCTAGTGTCCAACCTCCTTGACTTGTACAAAATGGAGTTAAAACAAAAAAAAAATGGGTATCTACAATGAAATGAAGTTATGAAAATCATAGTTTTTTTAATGATTGATTTGAAAAAATAATTGGGCCTATTCATTGCCGTATCTAGATTGACTACCTTGTCTACTTAATCCTATGCTTGAGCCTTGTGGCTCTTGCTCTCCCTCTTGTCTAAGGCTTTTCTCTTGATTGAGTCCTCCTTAACTACCCACACTCCCCCTCTCATGTTTGTCATCCGCGATAGACCCTTGTTGGAGAGGTTGTGCTATGTAATACTTTAGGACATGTGCCACTAATTTATGTTCTTTTAATTGAAGTCTGTGTGCAAGAGATGTCTTTAGTTGCTCCCAACCAATAGTAGATGGAACCTCCAGATGTGGCATTGTTTATTGTTTTGAATGTATAACATGTTCCAATGCAAATAACTACAACAAATGAGTGGGTTTAGATATGAATACCTCGGATGTACGTTTGTAGCATGTTGATAGGTACTTGATTCATGTGTGCCAAGCATAGATATTCTTTAGCGGGGGAGTGGTGGTCATGTCATATACTAAGTCATCGTTTCCATTTGTTAAGCTAGGTGCAGATATGTATGTTGCTTTTACATTCCAAAGTGTCTTGAAGGCCACCCTCATCAATTCAAAGATTTTCATTGTCATTTATGCAACTACATTTGGCATCATCTTGAGTCATGGTATCCAATGGCAAATGGTTAATATCATATATGACACTGTGGATGATCCTGATGGTGGTGCGAGATTTGGGTAATTTAGCCAATCTACACACTTGACATTATTTTTTACCTTGATAGCAAAGGCTAGCCACGAGCATCTTCTTTGAGTGCAATAGAGGTGGATGTGTGTGATGCGTCCATCATACAAATCGGTATGGTGGGTGTAGTTCTTCTAGTGTCTATGAAGAAATGTGATGTTGTAAAAGGTTCTTGACATTGTGAAGACCTATTCTACCAACAATAAAGTGGTGATCATTGATAAAATATGGAAGAGAAATTTGATGCCAAAGGTTGGATAATGGGTGGGAGTGAAACTAGAGGTGGTAGAGTGATAGAATGACCTATTATGGTTGATTGAGTGGTGGTGTGACCTATTATGGTTTGTTGAGTGGACAGATGATATAAGATGGGTTTGGATGCAAGTTGGATGGGTGTAGATGTGCTCACATGTTATAATGGGTTCTTGATGGAGGAGAAAAGTTGCAAGTGGAAAATAGGGCTATGAAATGTAAAGGAGGGTTCTCCATTGACTATGTCAATGATGTGTATTACATCCTCGGTCCTAGGGGTGGAGTGAGATAGGGTGTGGAAGATGGATTCATCTTGTTGGGTCATGGCTTCCATGATGGTTGTGGGTTGAGGTTTGAGGATTCTAATGGGAGACGGAATGAGGAGTGACAAAATTGATGGGGTTTGTACTGAGTTTTTGTGGTTACATCAATAGTTGTTGTAGTAGTTAGGGGTGTGGTAGTGGTCGTGACTTGAGTTGCAACTTTGGTAGATGTGTTTTCTTCTCTAATGGAGAGTGTTAATCTCCAAAAGAACAAGTTACTCTTGAAATTAGAGCACCTCTATATCAAGAGTAACTCAAAACCTTCACCAATTTTAGAGAATCAATGATCAATTATCAAAATTTTGATCAAACTGTGAAGAAGGTGACTACACAGAAATTCTGCTGCACATAACTTTCTCATTGACTTATCAAATGTGTATAGTTTTTTATAAAACTTCGCACAAGCTGTTGCCTATAGTTTCTCATCCAAGTTAAATCGTTCCAAAAGACTCAGTAGATCTTGAAAAATGATCTCAACAAGTCACCTATGTCTAAAACTGCTCTTCTGAAAAGTCGATTCAGACACCTATACCTTCTAACACTTGCTTCTCTAAATCTAGAACCCATTTAAGCAAATGCTTTTAGCCATAGATGGCTTACCTTCCAACTTAGATTTTGAATCCTCATTCATGCAAAACTCTAACCTGTGCACAAAGAAATGATCAAATCTTTGATCATTGAGAATGCACCTATTTCACAAAACAGAGAACACTTCTTCACATATGAATGTTCCTACTCATAATTCTCACAGTTAGTTTACAATTAGGCTCTCAAACTTCAACCATAGACTCATTAACTATGGAGTTAGACATCTACAAAAGGATTCTTGAAATGATCAAGCACAAAAGGAGAATGCACAGAAACATCGGGCGCAATTTTTCTTCCATTACTAGAAAACTTTACATCTGGATCAGAGAGCTAATCTTCACACTTCTCAAGTGTCTAATCACACATAATTCATCTGAATTATTGTATTCTATACTCTCATACATTTGCACCGACATTTTCCTTTGTTTATATAGTTAAATATTTACAAGCTCATGACTACAAAAGTATAAGTGAACTATCTCTGAATTAATGTACATATGTGTACACATTTTCATCTTTGGGATATGCACTTCCTTCATACTTCATAACTTGACTTTTTCTTCAATCCTTGACTTCAATTCTTCATCAAAACATCAATTCTTGATTGCTGTACACCAACAGATCCCCCTCAATCATCAATTGAGGTTTTCTCTATCTTCTTTATACCTGCCATGTCTTTGAATCTCTGTAGCTTTGGTCCATCCAAGCTTTTGGTTAGCATATCGGCTATCTGATCTTTTGTTGAAGTATGTATTACTTCAATCTCTTTATCCATCACCTTCTCTCTTAGAAAATGATACTGAATCTCAATGTGTTTGGTCTTGGCATGGAAAACAAGGTTAGCAGCTAAATAGAATGAACTCATGTTATCTCCATGAATAGTGGGTGTACTCTGAATGATGTCAAAACTCTTCATCAGAGTCTTAAGCCATATCACTTCCTTTGCAGATTCCACCATACCTTTGTACTCAGCCTCTGTGGATGATAAAGCAACTATGTGTTGCTTCTTTGAACACCAAGAGATTAACTTATCTCCCACATAACACAAGTATCCATATGTTGATCTCCTATCATTAGGATTACCTGCCCAATTTGTATCACTATATATCTTGTATCTGATGTAAAACCATAATACAAACCTTCTTTGAGTGTACCCTTAATGTACCTCAACACTCTTTGTCCTGCAACCCAATGTTCTTTCCTAGGACAATGCATGAATTGAGACAATACTCCAACTGCATATGATAAGTCAGGCCTAGTTAATGTAGCATAGATTAGACTACCAACCAAACTTTGATATAGCTTCATATCCTTGAACTCTTCTCCTCCATATCTGCTCAATTTGTGATTCACCTCCGTTGGAGTAGGTGCTACCCTGTAATGATTCATCTTAAACTTGATTAGCAAGTTTCTCAAATACCTTTCTTGAGTTACATACACTCCATGTTGAGTGTATGAGATTTGCATGCCCAAGAAATATGACAAGTTCCCAAGTCACTAATCTTGAACTCTTTCTCCATTTGTTTCTTTAGGCTTTGAATGCCTTTCTCATCTGTACCTGTAAGAACTATATCATGAACATATATGCACATATAAAGGAACCCATCATCACGTGCTTTAACTAGCAAGCTACTATCTGCTTTAGATACTTGGAATCGAAGTTCCTTCAAGAACTTTACAAGTCTATAATTCCATGCCCTTGGAGCCTGCTTCAAGCCATACAAGGCTCTCTTGAGCTTGCACACATGATCTGGATACCTTCCATCTTTGAATCCTTGTGGTTGCTCCATGAAAACATCATCTGAAATATACCCATTTAGAAAAGCATTCTTCTCATCTAGGTGACACAACTTCCAACCCTTACATGCAGCAATAGCTATGAGTGTCTTGATGGTTGTCATCTTTGCCACTGGACTATAGGTCTCATCATAATCTATACCATATGTCTTAGCAAAGCCCTTCACAACAAGTCTAGCTTTATACCTAGACACACTTCCATCTGCAAACCTCTTTGTCTTGTAAACCCATTTACATCCAATGATCTTCTGACTATTTGGTTTAGGAACCAAATCCCATGTCTGATTCTCCATCAATGCATCATACCCTTCCTGCATAGCTTTCTCCCAATTTTCCTTACCTTTTGCCTCTTCATATGTAGAAGGGTATTCATCTGCCTTTATCATATAAGCATAATCTTTGGTAGCCAAAAAAGAAGTGTCATAACTATACTTTGTAGGTTGCCATTTGTGTCTTGTTGACCTTCTGAGTTCTCCACTCCTTGAAGTTTCTGGTTCATCACATTTTGGATAAAACCTTGGAACTTCTTCAACTTCAACCTGCACTTCATTGTTCTCCTCTTCATCAAATATCTGAACCTTTGATTTACCTTTCTTTTGATTCACAACTTCTTCATCACCTGCATAAATATTGATTGTACCTACTTACCAAGTACCTTGTTCATCAAATGTAACATCCTTTGACACTAGGAATTGTTTTGTGGATGGACTCCACAACCTATATCCCATTTGCTTATCATCATATCCAATGAATACATACTTTTTAGCTTTAGGTTCCAATTTATGCCTCAATTGTGATGGTACATATGCATATGCCAAAAAGCCAAATACTTTGCAATGATCTAGAGTAGGTCTCTTACCCCACCATGCCTCATATGGTGTCATACCCAGCAAAGCTTTACATGGTAATCTATTAACCAAATAAGTAGCTGTGTTTACAGCCTCAGCCCACAAGTAATTTGGGCAATTTTTCTCCTTCATCATTGATCTTGCAAACTCAACAAGTGTTCTATTCCTTCTTTCTGCTACACCATTTTGTTGAGGAGAGTACCTGCAAGTAATTTCCCTTTTTATACCTGCATTCCACAAGTAATCACTCAACTCATTAGAGAAATACTCTTCCCCTCCATCTGACCTTAGTCTCTTCAACTTATGACCTGTAATTCTCTCTGCATACACATGATAATGTTTGAATGTATTGAACACTTCTGACTTGTCTTTGATCACATAGATTGTGATCCACCTGGTAGCATCATCAACATAAATCACATAATACCTTGAACGATTGATCCTGAAATCTTTTGATGGTCCCCACACATCTGTGTGTACCAATTCAAGCTTTTCTGAATACATAAAACCATGCTTGGAATAAGATTGCTTATGAGCCTTACCTAATTGACATGCCTCACATCTGTATGTCATATGTTGACCTGCAATATTAGGCAATGCAAGCATTGAACCATTATTAACCATATCTTTGATACCTCTTTCATTGAAATGTCCAAGCCTCTTGTGCCAAAGATCTAACTCAGAAATCTTATGTCCTCCATAATGAACAAAGCATGACCAACATTACCTTGAATCTTCAATGTGAAAAATCTTCCTTCTTTCTTTCCTGAAACAATTTGTTTATATCCATTGCTAGGGTCTTCCACAAAAACTCCTTCATTAGTGAATCTAACTTCATAACCTTTTTCAACAATTTGTCCTACACTTATCAAATTCTTAGGAATTGTAGGAACATACAAGACCTTACTCAAGAGAGTACTTCCATCCTTAGCCTTCACTTATCCAATTGACTTCACATTGTGCTTTGTATTGTCACCTGTTTGAACTACATGATTAGTTACCTTATTCTCCAAATCAATCATCAAAGCTATGTTGCCACTTCGATGATTGCTACACCCTGAGTCAATGTAGAAGACTCTTTGGTCTTCACTTTTCCTTTCACAAGTTGCATTCATTATCAATGTTGAATCCTCCTTCTGATCTGAAGCATAATTGTAGTAGGTATTGTTGTATTGTTGACTTTAGAATCCTCTACCTGCATTTCTTCCAAAGTAACCTCTATTACCTCTACCTCTGAAATTACCTCTTGGATTTCTGCCACCTCTTCCTCTTGAATTAAAATTCTAATTACATCCACCATTACTCTGAGTATTATGCCAACATTCATTAACTAAATGATTTGTCTTACCACAAATCCAACAAGCTTTGACTCCATCTTTATTACTCCTACCTCTTCCTCTACCTTTGCCACCTCCTCTTCCTCTTAGGAAGTTAGCTTGGCTAGTTGTACCTTCATCTTCTTTTTCTTGTTGCTTCCCTTTGATATTCTTCTTCTTATCCTTTGAATACATTGCTTGACCTACACTTTTATCACTTTCACCTTTGACATCCTGCTCAAAGGTTAACATGTGTCCTAGCAACTGATTTAAGTCAGGGGTAAAATGATCAAGTGATAATTCACTAGATAAAATGAATGGCTTCCATTTGTCATCACCTCTCAAACCTATGAGGATTTTCCTTACCAATTTATCCTCCTCAATGTCTTCATCAACTGCTCCTAATGCATCTGCAATGTCCTTCATTCTTGTTACATAATCTGAAATGGATTGAGAGGCCTTCTTCTTAAATGTGGTAAACTCAGCCCACAAACATGCCTTCCTTGACTTTGTGGTGTTTTGGAAATGCTCTTCCAAAGCATTCCATATATCACTTGCACTTTCAAGACCTCTAATATCAGGTAGCAAGTAGTCATTGACTGCCATATAGATAATGCTCCTAGCTTGAGCATCTCTCTTCATCCAAATTTTCAAATCTGATAATTCCTCCCTAGTTGGAACACTAGGATACTAAGGCTTTTCTTCTTCACCTATAATATAACCTATCAAGTCTTTGCTCATAAGATGAGCTTCCATCCTCATCGACCATGCTGGATAGTTCTCTCTATCCAACTTCTCTATCTGAAGAGAATCTCCCATCCTTTCTTCACCTATGTATTGAATTCTTCAAACTTTATGATTAATAGATGTACCTTTACTTTGAATTATACTCCTTTTGTCTTCCTTCATGTTGTATGAACTCCTTCTCAAGCTTTGCTCTTAAGCTTTCACCTTTTGAATCTTCATATGTTGAATTCTTTACAGCTGCAGCAGTCAAAGTCCTCTTTTCTTCAATTCTGATGCTTCTTGCTCTGATACCACTGATGGAGAGTGTTAATCTCCAAAAGAACAAGCTACTCTTGAAATTAGAGCACCTGTATATCAAGAGTAACTCAAAACCTTCACCAATTTTAGAGGATCAATGATCAATTATCAAAATTTTGATCAAACTATGAAGAAGGTGACTACACAGAAAGTCTGCTACACAACTTTCTCATTGACTTATCAAATGTGTAAAGTTTTTTATAAAAATTTTCACAAGGTGTCACCTATAGTTTGGGCACCTCCTCCAAGTTAAATCATTCCAAAAGACTCAGTAGATCTTGAGAAATGATCTCAACAAGTCACCTATGTCTAAAATTGCTCTTTTGAAAAGTCGATTCAGACACCTATAACTTCTAACACTTGGTTCTCTAGATCTAGAACCCGTTTAAGCAAATCTTTTTAGACATAGATGGCTTACATTCCAACTTAGATTTTGACTCCTCACTCATGCAAAACTTTAACATGTGCACTAAGAAATGATCAAATCTTTGATCATCGAGAATGCGCCTATTTCAGAAAACAGTGAACACTTCTTCACATATGAATGTTCCTACTCATAATTCTCACAGTTTGTTTACAATTAGGCTCTCAAACTTTAACCATAGACTCATTCACTATGGAGTTAGACATCTACAAAAGGATTCTTGAAATGATCAAGCACAGAAGGAGAATGCATAGAAACATCGGGTGCAATTTTTCTTCCATTACTAGAAAACTTTACATCTAGATGAGAGAGCTAATCTTCACACTTCTCAAGTGTCTAATCACACATAATTGATCTGAATTATTGTATTCTATACTCTCATACATTTGCCCTGACATTTTCCTTTGTTTATATAGTTAAATATTTACAAGCTCATGACTATACAAACGTATAAGTGAACTATCTCTGAATTAACGTACATATGTGTACACATCTTCATCTTCTGAATGCACTTCCTTCATACTTCATAACTTGACTTTTTCTTCAATCCTTGACTTCAATTCTTCATCAAAACATCAATTGTTGATTGCCCTGCACGAACATTCTCCTATCATGATTGGTATCCATATATTCTTACTAGAGTGTTGTTGAGTGTGGATGCATCTTTCATGATACTAGAATCAGGGTCTTTGTAACATACAATCAATTGCTCTATGATATCACATGTCTTTGTTAAAGCTCATAATAAAGTGATGAATTTTTTATATACATGTTCTTCTTCAAGCATTAATTTCATGAGTACGTGACTTTTGTTTACTAAAAGTCTACCTCTTTCTTGAATGATCTACATTGTCTATCATTGTCTTCTAAGTTTAGTTGTGTACGCGGTTGCTACCTCCTCTGCTTCTTCTTCGGCTTCTCTTATCTCTCTTGTTCCTATGTGTGAGTACCTTTTTGTTTTTCTTCCCTAAGTGTGTGTTGTTCTATTTCAACTTCAGTTTCTAATCTTATGTCTACACCTATCAAAGAAAGTCTTGAAGAAATCAATCAAAGTCAAAAGTACCTAATTCCTTTGATTCAATTGGTACTTGGAACTCAAAATTGGTGGGCATAGGTGGTACCATTGGTTGTGCAATGGATGCTTCATCTATGCTACATCATGGAAGATGCATCATGAAGGGTTGCACAAGTTGTTCCTTGTCAATGAAATATGTTGGAGTAAGAATTTCACCTCCTGGTTGTGCACATGGAATGGCGCCCATCAATCTCTTTGTTTGGGGTTTTAATGCTTTTCCACCTTTGAACAGATCAATTTTTGACCAAGTAAGAGCTCTCTAGATTGGTACATCATAAGAAAGACACCCATAGATAATGTGTGTAATGATGCAATACCCATTCAATATAGGCTTCCAAAACCATCAGCTACTTCCTACATAAAGTTATTCAATTATCCATATCGAAAGGTTGATAGTCAACCCTGTAGTCTCAGCCAAGTATAAACTAAACCATATGTGCTTGTAGGGCTAAGTGAAGCAATCCTATCTAGGGAAAGAAAAGTGTTGCATGCACATTCTAAGTGGCGCTAAAATATTTGGTGTCATGGCAACCATGTCCTTCAAATTTGCTATATCTCTATTCTTCATATTTTTTGGAACTAGAGGCTACTCATATGAGGGAATATGCATACCTTGCATGTTGAGGGCCTTGCGTACTGAGTTCAAGGTAAGCTTCAACCTCTTCATCTCATTGTTACACAATAAGGAAGGCAATAACAAAGGTGTCTATCACATCTTTAATGGTACTTGGTAGTGTAAATCTGATAGTACGACCATGGGAGATCCAGTTTGGGAAATGGTTTATTGAAATAGTCTATCAACCTTGCTCTCTACCATATGGCTTGTAGTTCCAATGTGTTTTGGAGCTGCTCAAAATCACAGGCAAAGAACTAGTATTTGCCCCAAATGTTGTTGAATTCACACTTGGACTCCCAAATCTATGTGGCGTCTCCAAGCGGTCCAACTAGCTCATTGAACCAATGTGAATGGGTGTTTACCCACTCTATTTAACCACCAGAGGGGCCTTTTATTGGTATAAATCTTAGATCCATGAATTCTATTGGCCTTTCAATGGGAGGTTCTAAAATGGGTAGGTTATTGATATCAATGGGTTTGGAGTTGTTGGAGATAGACGTCTGCGGAAGCATGCGAATAGCACAAGGAACAAGAAGAAGCTTGGAGCACAAACACACAATACTGAATGTATTACTAGAGAATGTACAAAGATCTATAGCCCATTAGGGCAATAGGTGTATATATAAGCCGGGGGAAAAAAACCTCCTAAAGAGGGAAAAAAGTGCCCCGGCGGTCCTAGAGTGTTCACACACATCACTACCTAAATATATCAACAAATCCCCCCTGGGAGTGATGTGGTGAACAAGGAGCTGGCACTCATGTATAAGGAAGTGCCAAGCTATGTGGAAATCACTTCACAAAAGGAAGTAAGCCCAAAGCTTTGCGGAAAGCTTCAAACTTCTCCCTAGGCAGAGCCTTCGTGAAAAGGTCTGCAATGTTCTCCTGCGTGGGCACATATGCCAAGCTGATCTCCCCAACAGAGAACCTCTCCCTGACATAGTGATAATGCACCTCAATGTGCTTAGTGCGAGCATGGAACACAGGGTTCCTCGCAACTACCAATGCGCTCTGACTGTCAGTGAAGATGGTGGTGGCAGAAGACTGGCCAACACCCAAATCAGCCATAAGGCATCTGAGCCACACACACTCAACAGTCACTGTGAAAGCTGCCCTATACTCAGCCTCACAACTGGAAGTGGCCACAGTAGGCTGCTTCTTGCTCAACCAAGATATACATGAGCTACCAAGCATGAAGCAAAAACCACTGCTGGACACACGAGTGTCATAGCAACCAGCCCAATCTGAGTCAGAAAAAGCATGCAAATCTGGCGGTAGTGATCCCCCCTTGGGATAAAACAACCCAAGTAGCCGAGTACCACTCAAGTAGTGAAAGATGCGCTTAATCGCTTTCCAATGCGTGACTCCTGGGCAATGCATAAACCTGCTCATCTGTGAGACAGCAAACTGAATATCTGGCCGAGTAATGCATAAGTAAATCAAGCATCCAACAACCTGCTGATAGAGAACAACATCAAATGCATCTCCAGCATCATGAAGACTCAATCGTAAACCTGTCTCCATAGGAGTGGCAATAGGCTTACAGTCTTCAAGGCCAAAACGCTGCAATAATGTGTCAATATATTTTGTTTGACACAAAGCCATTCCACCATCAACGTGCATAAACTGAATGCCCAAATAGTGATGCAAATGCCCCAAATTAGACATCTCAAATGAGGCATGCAAATCAGCCTTAAAATCAGCAATATGTGTCTCAATAGGACCAGTGAGCAGCATGTCATCAACATAGACAACAATGATCAGAAGCACATCATTAGCACGTTTAACATATAAGGTGCTTTCAGTTGGACTGTTCTCAAAACCATGTGCAATCAGATAGGCATGTATCTTCTCATACCAAGCACGTGATGCTTGCTTTAAACCATATAATGCCTTCTTTAACCTGCAAACCTGGTTTTCATGCCCTTTCTGCACAAAGCCACGGGGCTGAAAAACATACACTTCTTCATGTAAGTCACCATTCAGAAATGTTGTTTTAATGTCCAACTGATGTACATTCCAACCATGATGGGCTGCAAGTGCACAAATGCTCCGAACAGTAGTCATACGGCATGTAGGTGCAAAGGTCTCATCAAAATCAATGCCTCTTTCCTATGCATAACCCTTTGCAACAAGCCTAGCCTTATACCTGTCAACTGTACCATCAGGTTTACGCTTCAGCTTGTATACCCACTTAGTGCCAATGGCCTTCTTGCCAGGAGGCAAGTCACATAAAGACCATGTACCATTCTTCATTATAGCATCATATTCAGATTGCATAGCAGCCATCCAATTTTCTGAATTTTGTGCTTCATCAAAAGAAACAGGCTCATTCTCATCACAGAGACTAGATGCAGCCATAGCATAGCAATCTGATGCAAAGGAGGCACTATGAGAGCCTGAACGAGTACGATATGACAAAGATGCATCTAATTTGCTGTCACGCAAAGTCTACACCAGCCATTTTGGCATAGTTTTTGCCTGCTCAATATCAGCTCTCTCATCAACACGTGCATCATGTAAATCTGCATCAGAAATGGAATGATCTGCATCATCATATGAAACCTGCAAAGGCTGAGAAGTTTCCTCATTAGGACCAGCACTAGCCTGTCCACCTGTAAAAAGAGGCATCAAAGTATCATACATGTCTTTGGAGCTAACAGATGTCTCCTTAGTACATGAAAGCAATGGCTGAATAGCATCTTCCACAAAGACAACATCACGGCTAACCAGAATGCGTTTAGTCTGTGGATGATACAGACGATAGCCTTTACTTTCAGAACTGTACCCAACAAAAATACATTTTACTGCCTTATCATCCAATTTTCTGCGATGTTGTTCAGGCACTAATGCATATGCCAAACAACCAAAAACACGCAGATGACCAACAGATGGCTTGCGGTCATGCCAAGCCTCATATGGAGTGATAGACTGCAACGCTTTAGTGGGACACCTGTTCAGTACATATGCTGCACACATGACAGCCTCAAGCCAGAAACTATGTGGTAAAGCCTGACTTTTGACCATGCACCTCGCCATCTCCATGAGTGACCTGTTCTTTCGTTCAGCAACTCCATTCTATTGAGGTGTATACGGCACTGTACACTGGTGTTTTATCCCACATTCAACCAGAAATGCATTAAAATCTGAAGACATATATTCCCCCCCTCGATCAGAACGGAGGGTGCCCATTTTACATGCTGACAGATTTTCAGCCAAAATTCCAAAAACCGTTTGAAGCACATGAACACTTCGGACTTTGCTTTGAGTGGATATACCCATGCATGCCTGGAAAAATCATCAATGAAATTCACGAAGTAAAGGTAATTTCCAAAAGAGGGTGTCTGCATAGGACCACAGACATCACTATGTACAAGCTGCAATTTCTGCGTAGCCCGAACTGAACCATCTTTTGGAAAGGAAGAACGCTGCATTTTGCCCAAAATACAGCCGTGCCTCAAGTTTGGGCAAAGAGGACACCATTTCAGATTTCTACAGGCGTAACAAACTAGCAAAATTCAGATGACCAAAGCGTGCATGCCAAAGCTTTGCATCTGACATAGCCTGAGAATCATGAACTGCACATGCCGAATCATTCACAGATCTTTCATAGTCTATGAGCTTATACAGCCCACGACATAAAATGCCAGAAGCAATAATCACATCGCCATTTGAGAGATCATGGACTGTACACCTGTCATCAACGAATTTCACAACCAAGCCAATCTTGGCTAATGCAGAAACTGATAACAGGTTCTTTTTGATCCTTGGCACAAATAAAGCATCTGACAAAGTGAAAGAACTACCATCAGTAGTAGTCAAAATGATCTTACCAACTCCCATAAAAGGATAAGAGGAGTTATTGGTGCATGTGATAGTATTCCCTGTAGGGGCAGGCTCGAGTGAAGAGAAGAAACTGCGCTCCGAGGTAATATGTTTGGTCGCCCCACTGTCAAAGTACCAAACATCTGAGTCTACTGCAGACATGCACTGATCATGAGAAGATGGGTCAATACTGCAGACAGTAGTAAACGCCCATTCTTCTTCCTGCACAAGATTTGCAGACTCTGTTTTTGGTGTAGAGGCCTCTGCAACAACCATTCCAGCCTCTTTCTTCTTTGCCTCTTTAGCAGCCAGTTTAAGGCGATCGACACAGATCCACTGGTTCTTAATTCGTTTATGAAAGAAAGCGAAGACAGTTCTTTATAATATGATCATTTCCTTTACAGTACTTGCAGAACAATTTCTGCTTTTCTGACTTCTTCTCATCTTTATCCTGGTTCTTCGATTGTGTAGCATTTGCAGATTTCTGCTTACTAGTAGAAGAGCTCCATTTTCCTTTGCCCTTCTGACTAGCCAGGAAAGCTTGATCTGCAACACGCATAATGGACCTATTCTGCCTGGACTGATCTTCTTGCAACAGAACAGAGACTAATTCCTCAAATGACAAGGCATTCAGATTGCCTTTCATCATCAACCGAAGAGTAGAGGCAAAACTCTGATATGAATCAGGAAGACCATTCAGAACGGTCTGCATAAGTGAGCTATCTGGTATAACCTTATCAGCAGAAATCAATTGTTCCTTCATGTCTTTGATCTTTGTAAGAAAATTGTCCATAGAATCACCTTCATTCATGTGCTCACTCTCCAACTGTTTTCAGAGGTAAGCAACACGAGCCTCATTCCTAGCCTGGTACAAAGTGGTAAGTGTATCCCAAGCATCCTTTGCTGTTTTGCAAGAGCGAATGTGAGGAATAATGGCACGTTTGACAGACAAAGCTATCAATGCATGTGCCTTTGCATCTCTGCCATCCCAATGAATCTGCTCTGTAGTAGGTGCAACAGAAACAACAGCACGAACAGGAATCTGTAGAATATCATCTTCGACACCATCTTCATCAGCTCCAACACCTGTATTTGCAGTACCTGTCGTTACAAGTGTAACAGGACGTCTTTCAACACCCTGCACAATGTTCCACAATCCTTTTGCAACCAGTACATGTCGCATCATATAAGCCCATAATGGGTAGTTGGTACCATCCAACTTATCCTCAACAGCCAACATACGGAATACATCACTGCTTTCAGCCATGGCCGGTGACTAAAATACCTTGATGCAGAAAATTGACTGTATCTCAAAAAGTTGAACAGAACTGCCCAGACAAGTTCTGCTAGACCTGTAGCAGACTTCGAGACGCTTAAACTCGCGAACAGAAACTGGTAAATACCTTTGGCACAAAAGGACGAAATAGCATGCACAAGCACTATGATAGTGCGTTCGGAGGCCGAAACGAGCTCAGATCGCAATTTCGGCACCATAGAGCGAAGTAGTTTTGATCTCGGAAACACCCTGAGTATGCTCACCAAATTTCGTGCGAATCTGAGACTGCAAACGGAGGAGTGTTGACGGCGCCCTAGAAGAAGCGACGACCTGCTCTGATACCAATTGTTGGAGATAGACGTCTGTAGAAGCACGCGAATAGCACAAGGAAGAAAAAGAAGCTTGGAGCACAAACACACAATACTGAATGTATTACTAGAGAATGTACAAAGATCTGTAGCCCATTAGGGCAATAGGTGTATATATAAGCCGGGGGAAAAAAACCTCCTAAAGAGGGAAAAAAGTGCCCCGGAGGTCCTAGAGTGTTCACACACATCACTACCTAAATATATCAAGAGGAGCTAGGTGCTGCTTTAGTCATGGCTCACTAATGTGAGTGATGCTCTTTATCAATCTTCTTGAATAAAAAGAACATATTAGTGTTGTCTAAGAAACTTGATGAGGCCTTGTTCCCTTGCAATACCAACATGTCTCCCTTGATCCCAATGTGTGAAGTTAGTGATTGTGTCATTGATGAGTGTGTGATGTAGTGAGAATGTGAGTTAGCATGAAGCCTAGGTGGATACTCAAGGAAAGGAATAGCTTGTTGTGCTCCTAATAGATTTTCAAGTATATTACAAGGTTTATTTAGGTGGTAATTTACAATGCTTGACTCTCCAAAACTTGGGATTACACGATTTGCCTTTATGCTTAGACATGGTTCTTGATGATTGGTTATGGAATATTAAGGTACCCAAGTCATTCAAGGGAAAACATGACATGGTGACTCAGTTACAATAGCTTCTTCAGTAGGTTTCTAGGGGGCTTGGATGTACTGTGACCAACTAAAACCTAAGAGCTCATGTGTAGGGATCTGAGATCGCAAGCACTTCTTAGGCACCCAAACTTGTGTGTTATTGTGGCCAGCCTTCATCGACTAATTTGGATTCCAAATATGAAATATTCTTTGAGATAGAACTCCTTGTTGGTCTAATACTCTATTTTTTTGGCTTTCTCATCTACTTCTCAAGTAGTGGTTTTGATTGCTAGGGTAGGTGCTAATCACCTTTTTTTACCCATATCTGCTTCATGCCTAGTACATGTGCACATCTACTTGGATCCTTCCACCTTTTAGGTTTGAAAATATGTTGCTGCTTCCTACACCTCCTTGTGTGAACTATTGCCATCACTCCCCGTTTTTTAATAGAAGGGAGATCCACCTGCTCTTTGGTATGTTCTTCAATGGTTAAATTCTTCTGCATCATAGAGCTTTGGACACGTACAACATCTTTTCATCCAAGATAAGTCTTAGAAGAACTAAGAGCAAGGATCTAGATTAGTGACCATGAAATTCTTTAATTCTACTATGATACATTTTTTGCATACCCAAACCTGAGGAAGCCCACTTCTTAGGTTTAAGTTGACCACACAATCATAGATCTCGTCTTGAGCCAAGATGAGAGACTCGGTGAGTTCTTTAGCATGGCATGCTAGCAACTTTACAGTCATAGGGACATCTTCAATCGAGATGGGAATTTCCACCTCATCCATGCAAGGGGTTTTTAAACCTTCTAATCCTACAAGGTAATCCTCAATAGCAATCATTGGTAAATCCATGTCCTGACAATAGGAATACCGAATAGCACTAGTTGCTACCCTTGAATCAATCAATGCTCCGATCTTCTTAGTTGTTGTGCCCTATCCTAGCTCAACTGAAATAAATGGTCATCCATCAATGGTGCTAGGAGAGGGGTTCCTCTTAGTTTGGCACATAACCATGTGCTATCTATGGGCTTCAAAGTAAGGATGATAAATTTTGTTCCTAGATTGTTCTATGCCTTGTCTTCATAATTTCATTCTTTTGATGCATTCTAAGGATTTGGATGCACTTTTTCTTGTATCATTCTCTCTTCTTGCTTGCATCTCTTAGCCACATTTAGTCATCTCAGCATCTCTTCTATCAAAGGCTCTTGATAGGGCTTGATTCGACATCCAATGATGTAGTTTGGAAACACACGTCCTTCTAAGGTGGCTAATTGGATTGCTCCACTAGTCAATATCCTATTGATAATCATGAAATCATAGCCTCGTTTCTTTAATTTTTGTCCATGTTTCTTCAATGTGTACACCAAAACTAAATCTCTATCTTTCACACCTTTATCCTTCATGTGAGCATCAAAATAAGCTTTTTGTCTTCAAGATCTTCAAGAATTCACTCTCATATACACAAAGCCTCACATCCACATTTGTAGAGATTATCTCCAATAGTGTGTAGTTTTGAGCCTCCGGCTTCAAATATTTTTAAGATCTTCAAGTATTTGCTCTCATATACACACAACCTCACATCCATATTTTTAGAGATTATCTCCAATGAGTGTGTAGACTTGAGCCTCCTGCTCTAGATTTCTTCTTTGTGCTAAAGTCATCTCATGTGGGAATGTCTTCATCGTCAAAAAGTTAACTAGTGACTGCTTCAATCTGGTATTAATGACACTTGATACAAACTCACATGCTCCACAAGTGGTCTATTAATACAAGTTGGATAATCCTTGAACAACCCATAGATGTTTGCTTCCATCATTGGCCAATACACACCTAATCATTTTACACTCTGTGGGGTTCTTTGTTTAGAATGATGGTGCCCAAGTTCACCTACATGTGCTAATTGCAAACACTTACCGTGCTCTTCTTCATTCACACAAAAAGATAAGATTACTTGATTGTTTTCATTGCATATACTTCCTACTAGTATATGGTATCTCTATGACCTAAGAATCTCCTCGTCCTTTGTCTTAACCATAGTATCTTTGGGCTCAAATGTGAGGATATGCACTATTGTCTTAGCCCAATCTTGGAATACTTCCAAATTGACGAAATAAGCATTAACAAGTTTGTCTAATACTCCTTGTAGCGATTCTCTAGAAGTGAGTCTAGAAAGGTGATTTGCCTTAAGGTGAGTCTTTCCCTTGCTTATGACTACTTCAAAATTGTACTTCATTAGTAAGAGAAACCATCTTATCAAGTTTTCCATGTTGCAAGGTATATTCACCAAATAAAATAGCACTTGATGGTCATTAAAGAATATAAACTTATTTGCAATCAAATAATGTCTAAATTTTGTATCTTCATATACCATGCCTAAACTTTATCTACCTGTGGTTGTGTAATTTCTCTCTACCGCATTCAATTTCCTACCTGCATAGCTAATGGGGAGATCAATGTTCCCTTCACATATCGATTGTGCGAACACACATCCAATTGCAAAATTGGAAGCATGCATGTGAACATGGAAAGGCTTATTACAATCTACCATGGTCGAAATTGAGGCTGAAAACAATCTTCTTTTTAGCTAATTGAAAGATGTCTCACACTCTTCATTCCATTCCGAATTTTTCAAAAGTTGTAGATATGCTTTGCAATCATTGTGTACATGTGGATGAAACATCGGCAGTATCCATAGTGACCCATAAAATCTTGTAGTTCCTTGATCATCTTGGGACTTGGTAACTTTTCTATATATAGCTTGTGCCTTATCCTCGTCTGTTGAAATCCCTATCCGTGACACTATATGTCCTAAAATCCTCCCTTGCCTCACCATGAAAACACTATTTTCTAGGTTCAAGCAAACTTGATATTCATGGCATTTGTCAAATATTTGTTTGAGCTCTGGGATGTGAGGGTGTCTTATGTGAGAATGGGCACAAAGTTCATCCACATAGACCTCTAATTTCTTTCTCAAGAAGTCCTTAAACATATGACACATCAACCTTTGAAATGTAGCAGGTGCATTAGTAGCCCAAATTGCATCCGAAGAAATACAAAGATGCCCCATTCAATGGAAAAAAGTGTCTTGTGTTGATCTTCTAGGGCTATGGCTACTTGGTTGTAACCTGAATATCCATCAAGGAAGCTATATAATTCCTTGCCCACTAATCATTCTAATAAATGCTCATTGATAGGAAGCAGATAGCTATCTTGAGTAGTGGCTACATTAATTTTCTTCAAGTTAATGCACACATGTAATTCGCCATTCTTTTTGGGCACTACAATGATGGGGGATACCCATTCAGTATGTTCCATTGCATAGATGAATCATGCTTCTATTAGCCAAGTGATTTCATCTTTGATCTTGGCTGCATATTTATTACTATAGGTATAAGGCTTCTGCTTGGTTGACTTGGCCACTAAAGTTATAGGGATCCTTAAGGAGCATATGTATGGATCAACTCCCTTTAGGTCCTTATAGTTCCAAGCAAACACGGCTCTATATTCTCTCAATAGCTCAATTAATTATTTTCTTCTTCACTCAGGTCATTTCCTATGTAAGTACATCTTTCTTCTCTCTCTTCTATCATGAATACAATCTTCTAAGTTTGCTCCTTGTTATCATAAGCTTCTCCCTTAAGAGCTTCTCATTTAGGCATTCTAACCATAATATTTTTGTCATCTACTTCATATTTCTTGAAATGGTGTGGAACCTCAAACAAAGGTTCTTCCTCTTGGTGTGTGGGGAATTATTTCTTTCTCTTCCTCTTCTCAATCTCTGCTTCTATCCATGAGGGTTCTGATCATAAGGACTGCATTGAATCCATCTCTAATGTTCTATGGATTGGGTTCCATTGCAAGGGTGGTACATCTCTATGAAAGTAGTCTTTGAGATTGACTTTGGTAGTCATGCCTAAGGGCTATAAGTATAAGGAATTGGTTCCCCAATGATGTACTATGTTCAATTTCCTTATGAAAGGTCTACCGAGAATCACCTTATAGACATCATTCTTTCTAAACTTGCATATTGCTAAGTGTACTCAAAATCTACACCACATATGGTGAGATTTATCCCTTCTACTGATCCTAGGGGCTTCTTCATATGTTCATCTACCAACTTCATTCTTGTTGGTCTTAGAGCTGGCTTGCACCAACCTCTTCATAGCAAAGTGGTGGAAATCGAAACTCTTGCTCCTGATTCTAAGATGTTCTTCATTGTATACCCTTGGTAAGTGATAGGTAGATAAGTATTTCCTTCTTCTCTATGTACCTAAGCTAACAATGTATTAGGGACTCCTAATGAAGAAGACTATACCTCAATCACCAACAAGTATTTATAGTGGTGGATTTGATACACTCATTAAATTATCAATCCAAGGACTTATTCCACATCGCATATGAAGACATGTGCTCTTGTGATAGCTAATGAAGTGAATGTTCGAGTAATGCATGCAAATTAGGGAAATATATCTCTCAAAACACCTCTCTCACTAAAAATGTGTACCGGGATACTTGTTGTAGTAGTAGTCACAAATCAAGCCATATCTCTGAGCTCTAATAGTTGAATACGGTGAACAATAGGTTTGTTTTGAAGCTCTCGATAAGACACATCCAATGCTTGCATCTTCAGCTTAAACTGATAAGCTTGCTTCAAGTTATGGGCAAAATATAGATTGGTGGGAAACTCCAACACTCACAAAGCTTCACACACTACAATGGCAAAAAGAGAAGCGGAAGGATAGATAACACCTTTAGGTACACATTTCATGCATCAAACACACATACATGCTCAAGGAGAAGAAGATACACAACCAAGAAGAAACAAATTCGAAATTTATGCTTGTTGGCTCTTCAAAAAAGAAAAAATTCTTTACAAAGCGTCACCAAGTGACTTATACATATGTTCCATAAAAATGTTCCTTTCACACTCCTCTGAAGCATTTACATGGTTTCTCATGGTTTTACAATGGATTTTGAAAAAAGAAAATGGGCCATTTATTGAAAATTTTGGGGCCTACTTTTCTTTACTTCTTTCTTCTGCTTCCTTGTCTTCAATCCTCTACAACACTCTCCCCCTCTTAGTCTCTGTCATCCCTTGATAGACTTTTGTGGGTTTTATTGACACATAGTTAGAGGGCATTCTTGATGCCCAACTTGTGGCTAAACTTGGTATACATATGACAAATGAGGCTTGCTATCCTCAATCGCCTCTGGCCAACTTGTTCCTCTCTCACCTGATGTTGTAATTTCCTTGTGTATATTTCTTTTAACTGCATGCTGCCAATAGTCAAGGAAGCCTTCAATGTTGGAGCAGAGCAATCATCAATAGGCGATTACATGAAGTCCAAAAGTGAAAAGATGTGTGGAAGGATAAAGATTACTTTCAATGGAAGAGAATAGAATCAGAAATGTTTCTTTTGTATATTACTCTTGTAAATAGTTCAATGTATTTTGGAAAAGATGACGAGTTAGACTCGTATATATATCTACAGATATGTATTCGTAGTAAGAGAGAGTGAGATAGATCAGATAGAGAAGACAATAGATGAATAGGTGATGAACATTGTATGTATCATCAACCATATGTATGAAAAGTAAAAGAAGAAAATGTTGTAGATTTCTGCGCGTCGATCTTCTCTCCCATTCTCCTTCTGTGCTTAATCTTTTGAGGAATCCTTTTGTACTTATCTAAGTCCATAGCTAATCTATCTATGGCTAGAATTTGAGAGATTAATTGCAATCAAGTTGAGAGAATTTTGATTAGGAACATTCATATGTAAGAATGTTCTAAGAGTCGTAAAATCTGGCGCACATTTCATCTTCAAAGAAATGGTCAGTGCTGAGTCCACAGTGTAAAGTTTTACACAAGTGAGGACTTAAAATCTAAGTTGGAAGGTAAGCCATCTATGGCTAGAAGATCTTGATCAAACGGGTTCAACATTGTGAGAACCAGTGCTAAGAAGTTGCAGGTGTCAAAGTCGCCATTGCAGAAAAGCTCTTTCAGATATAGGTAAATTGTTTCGCACATTTCTCAGTGTGTACCTCAATCATTTTGAGAAATTTAACTTGGTAAAGTTGCGCAATCTCAAGGCGAAGTGTTGTACAAAGTTTTATAAAAAACTTTACAGAATTGATTAGTCAATGAGTGATTAATCTGCAGCAGACTTTTCTGAAGAAGTTGAATTTTTCAGAATAATCAATTTCCTGATAAATTGGTGAATGATCTCTAAGTTTGGTGGAGTCTAAGGTTAATCTTGATATAGAGGTGATCTAAATTCAAGGTTAACTTGTTCTTTTGGAGATTTACACTCTCCATCAGTGGTATCAGAGCAGGTTGTGTCAAAGTTGAAGTGAAGAAGACTCCGACTATTGTAGAAGTACAAATCTTTACATTTTGAAGGTGCAGAAGGGTAAAGGTTGAAGAAAACTTGAAGGAAAACATAAAAAGAGTATCAAAAGGATGAGAAGGAGCAACATTCGAAGTAAAGGTACATTCATTATCTGTAAAGGTTAAAGTTTTGAGACTACAGGTGAAGCAAGGATGGGAGATAGTCTCCAAATTGAAAAGTTGGATAGAGAGAACTATCCTGCATGGTCTATGAGGATGGAAGCTCATCTTATGAGCAAAGATCTGATAGGATACATCACAGGAGATGAAGAAAAGCCAGAATTCAGAGATCCTAGTGTTCCAACTAGGGAGGAGCTTGCAGACTTGAAGAATTGGATGAAGAAAGATGCTCAAGCAAGGAGCATAATCTACATGGCAGTCAATGACTATTTGCTTCCTCACATTAGAGGACTTGAAAGTGCATGTGACATTTGGAATGCTTTGGAGGAGCATTTCCAAAATACAACCAAATCAAGGAAGGCTTCACTATGGGCAGAATTTACTACTTTCAAGAAGAAGGCCTCACAATCAATCTCTGATTATGTGACAAAGATGAAGGACATTGCAGATTCTTTAGGTGCAGTGGATGAAGACATTGAAGAAGACAAATTGGTAAGACAAATACTCACAGGTCTAAGAGGAGATGAGAAGTGGAAGCCCTTCATTTTATCTACAGAACTTTCATTAGATCACTTTACTCCTGATTTGAATCAATTGTTAGGTCATATGCTAACTTTTGAGAATGATGTCAAAGGAGATGTTGATAAGAGTGCAGGGCATGCAATGTACTCTAAAGACAAGAAGAAAGCTAACAAAGGGAAGCAACAATCAGGTGAAGAAGAAGGTACATCAAACCAAGCAAACTTCATAAGAGGAAGAGGAAATGGCAGAAGTAGAGGAAGAGGCAGAAACAACAAAGATAATGCAAGAGCTTGTTGGATATGTGGTAAGACCAATCATCTATCTCATGATTGTTGGCATAATAATCAAAACAATGGTAATTATCAGAACTTTAATCAAAGAGCAAGAGGTGGTAGATTTCAGAGAGGAAACTTCAGAGGTAGAGGTGGTAGGAATTCTTTTGGAAGAGGTGGAGGAAGAAGCTTCCAAAATCAATCCTATAATAACACCTACTACAACTATACATCAGATCAGAAGGAGGACTCGACTCTCATTATGAATACATGTGAAACCTCACATGAGGACATGAGAGTGTTCTACATTGATTCAGGATGTAGTAATCATTTAAGTGGAAATATTGCTTTGATGACTGACCTAGATCATAATGCAATTAATCATACAGTTCAGAGAGGTGATAACACAAAGCATAAGGTAAAGTCAATTGGTTCAGTCAAAGCTAAGGATGGGAGTACTCTTCTGAGTAAGGTACTTTATGTTCCCACAATTCCAAAGAATTTGATCAGTGTAGGTCAAATTGTGGAAAAAGGATATGAGGTAAGGTTTACCAATGATGGAGTTTATGTTGAAGACCCTAGTCAAGGGTATAAACAAGTTATTGCACGAAAGAAAGAAGGAAGGCTCTTCACATTGAAGGTACAAGGAAATGTTGGACATGCTATGTTCACATATGGAGAGCAGAAGGTGTCAGAATTGGATCTTTGGCACAAAAGACTTGGACACTTTAATGAAAGAGGTATCAAAGAAATGATTAACAATGATTCAGTGCTTGGGTTGCCTAACATTGCAGGTCAACACATGACATACAGATGTGAGGCATGTCAATTAGGTAAGGCTCATAAGCAATCCTATTCCAAGCATGGATTTATGTATTCAGAAAGACTTGAATTGGTGCATACAGATGTGTGGGGTCCTTCAAAGGACTTTAGTATAAATGGATCAAGATATTATGTCATATATGTTGATGATGCTACCAGGTGGATCACAATTTATGTGATTAGAGAAAAGTCAGAAGTGTTTAATACATTTAAACACTATCATGCATATGCAGAAAGGATTACAGGTCAAAAATTGAAGAGACTAAGGTCAGATGGAGGGGGAGAGTATTTTTCAAATGAGTTCAATGATTATTTGTGGAATGCAGGTATAAAGAGAGAAGTGACTTGCAGGTACTCTCCTCAACAAAATGGGGTAGCAGAAAGAAGAAACAGGACACTTGTTGAATTTGCAAGGTCCATGATGAAAGAGAAGAATTGCCCAAATTATTTGTGGGCTGAGGCTGTTAATACAGCTACATATTTGGTTAATAGATTGCCTTGTAAAGTTTTGTAGGGTATGACACCATATGAAGCTTGGTGGGGTAAGAAACCTACCTTGGATCATTGCAGAATATTTGGATGCTTGGCATATGCATATGTGCCATCTCAATTGAGGCATAAGTTGGAGCCTAAGGCAGAAAAGTATGTATTCATTGGCTATGATGATAAGCAAATGGGATACAGGTTGTGGAGTCCATCCACAAAGCAATTTATTGTATCCAAGGATGTTACATTTGATGAGCAAGGTACTTGGTATACAGGTAAATATAATGTACATGCAGATGATGAAGAAGTAGTGGATCAAAGGAAAGGTAAAGCAAAGATAATGAAGTACAGATTGAAGTTGAAGAGAGGCCAAGGTTTGATCCAGAATGTGATGAACCAGAGACCTCAAGAAGTGCAGAAGTTAGGAGATCATCTAGGCACAAATGGCAACCTACAAGGTATAGCTATGACACTTCATTCTTGACTACTAAAGATTATGCTTATTTGGTAGAAGCAGATGAAGACCCTTTTACATATGAAGAGGCCAAAGGGAAGAAGAATTGGGAAGATGCTATGCAAGAGGAGTATGATGCATTGATAGAAAATCAGACTTGGGATCTGGTTCCTAAACCTAATAGTCAGAAAATTATTGGATGTAAGTGGGTTTACAAAACAAAAATATTTGCAGATGGAAGTGTGTCTAGATACAAAGCTAGACTTGTTGTGAAAGGATATGCACAGACATATGGAGTGGATTATGATGAGACTTATAGTCCTGTGGCAAAGATGACAACCATCAGGACACTCATAGCAATTGCTGCTTGCAAAGGTTGGAAGTTATCTCAATTAGATGTTAAAATTGCTTTCTTGAATGGTTACATTTCAGATGAAGTCTACATGGAGCAACCAGATGGGTTCAAAGATCAAGTGAGTCCAAATTATGTGTGTAAGCTCAAGAGAGCCTTGTATGGATTAAAGCAAGCCCCAAGGGCATGGAATTATAGGCTTGTAAAATTCTTGAATGATCTTGGATTTCAAGCATCAAAGGCAGATAGTAGCTTGCTAGTCAAAGCAAGTGAAGATGGGTTCATTTATGTTTGTATTTATGTTGATGACATAATACTTACAGGAACAGATGATAAAGGAATACAAATGATCAAGAAGCAGATGGAGAAAGAGTTCAAAATCAGTGATTTGGGGAACCTATCATTCTTCTTGGGAATGGAGATTTCTTATACTCAACATGGAGTATATGTGACCCAAGAAAGGTATCTTAAAAATTTGCTAACCAAATTTAAAATGGAAGATTGCAGGGTTGCACCTACACCTTTGGAAGTAAACCATAAATTGTCTAGGTTTGGAGGAGAAGAGTTCAGAGATATGAAACTCTATCAAAGTTTGGTTGGTAGCTTGATCTATGCTACATTAACAAGGCCTGATTTGTCATATGCAGTTGGTGTTCTTTCACAATTTATGCATTGTCCTAGAAAGGAACATTGGATTGCAGGACAAAGAGTACTTAGGTACATCAAGGGTACACTCAGAGAAGGGTTGTACTATGGATTTACTTCTGATACAAGAGTGAAGATATATAGTGATGCAGATTGGGCAGGTAATGTGGATGATAGAAGATCAACACATGGATACTTGTGCTATGTAGGAGATAAATTGATTTCATGGTGTTCTAAGAAGCAACATACAGTTGCTTTGTCATCTACAGAGGCACAATATAAAGGTATGGTGGAAGCTACAAAGGAGGTAATGTGGCTAAAGACACTTATGAAAGTTTTTGATGTGGTTCAAAGTACTCCTATTGTTTGTGGAGACAACATGAGTTCTTTATACTTGGCAGCTAATCCTGTGTTTCATGCTAGAACTAAGCATATTGAAATACAGTATCATTTCTTAAGAGAGAAGGTCATTGAGAAAGAGATTGAAGTCATACACACTCCTACAAAAGATCAACTTGCAGATATGATGACTAAAAGTTTGGATGGACCTAAATTGCAGAGGTTTAAAGATATGGCAGGAATAAAGAAGATGCAGGTAATCACAATTGAAGATTGAGGGGGAGCTGTTGGAGCAGAGCAATCATCAATAGGCGATTACATGAAGTCCAAAAGTGAAAAGATGTGTGGAAGGATAAAGATTACTTTCAATGGAAGAGAATAGAATCAGAAATGTTTCTTTTGTATATTACTCTTGTAAATAGTTCAATGTATTTTGGAAAAGATGACGAGTTAGACTCGTATATATATCTACAGATATGTATTCGTAGTAAGAGAGAGTGAGATAGATCAGATAGAGAAGACAATAGATGAATAGGTGATGAACATTGTATGTATCATCAACCATATGTATGAAAAGTAAAAGAAGAAAATGTTGTAGATTTCTGCGCGTCGATCTTCTCTCCCATTCTCCTTCTGTGCTTAATCTTTTGAGGAATCCTTTTGTACTTATCTAAGTCCATAGCTAATCTATCTATGGCTAGAATTTGAGAGATTAATTGCAATCAGGTTGAGAGAATTTTGATTAGGAACATTCATATGTAAGAATGTTCTAAGAGTCGTAAAATCTGGCACACATTTCATCTTCAAAGAAATGGTCAATGCTCAGTCCACAGTGTAAAGTTTTACACAAGTGAGGACTTAAAATCTAAGTTGGAAGGTAAGCCATCTATGGCTAGAAGATCTTGATCAAACGGGTTCAACATTGTGAGAACGAGTGCTAAGAAGTTGCAGGTGTCAAAGTCGCCATTGCAGAAAAGCTCTTTCAGATATAGGTAAATTGTTTCACACATTTCTCAGTGTGTACTCAATCATTTTGAGAAATTTAACTTGGTAAAGTTGCGCAATCTCAAGGCGAAGTGTTGTACAAAGTTTTGTCAAAAACTTTACAGAATTGATTAGTCAATGAGTGATTAATCTGCAGCAGACTTTTCTGAAGAAGTTGAATTTTTCAGAATAATCAATTTCCTGATAAATTGGTGAATGATCTCTAAGTTTGGTGGAGTCTAAGGTTAATCTTGATATAGAGGTGATCTAAATTCAAGGTTAACTTGTTCTTTTGGAGATTTACACTCTCCATCATTCAAGACTTAGGGTCTGTTTGTTACCTTATTCTTGCCTCACTCTCATGCTTTTTTCTCGCCCTTGATATTCCTTATTGACACACTAGGTTTGTTGGATTACTTTGAGTTTCCACACACACATCCAGTGGTAGAGGAAGAGATCAAGGTTTGGATTTGTTACCTTATCCAATCCAATCCTCTATCTGTTATTTCTTTTGACCCTTTGTATTCCTTATATTCACACATTGGTTTGATGTATTATATGTTTTCCATGCTCGCTCCTAGTAGGTGTATCTGAAGTGCTTAAAGTGTCTAGAGCACTCTTGCAATCGTGTTTTGTCTTCTTGCCTCTTGCCCTTCTTCATGTCTTTGCCCTATATGCTTCATTGTCCACATGTAGCTTTTGGTTGTACCTAGGATGTATTTGAATCTGTCTTTTCTTCTTGCAGTTCTCTCTAAGGCTTGTATTTATTCTGCTTGCATCTTTTCTTTTCCTTATTTCTAGTTTTAGATTGATTCATGCCCCTACGGGGGTTTGGGTAGAGAGTAGTGTAGTTAATTATTTATTTTCTTTTAAGATTTTCTTCTTCTTTTGAGTTTTCTAGTTTCTCTCTCCACACGTCCCTCCTCATGAAGTATATCATCCCCGACAGGCTTTTGCTAGCAATGTGGGTAGGTTTGATAAACTCATTAGTTTGTGTCTTTGATTTTATTTGCTTCACGTATCATAAAATGCTTCCATTGATCTAACTTTAGTCCATCATGTGGAGCTTGACGATGATCAACAAAAAATCTTAGTTCATATGCGACTAAGCGAGCATTTAAAGTGGATGACATTTCCAAAAACATTTTTGAATCAATTTTAAAAAAATCCCATATAGAAAGCTTCTTCAAAGTTTTGCATGCAAGGACCCAAAGAAAACATTAATTGAGAATAATAAGCCATTATGGTGAGTAAGCTTGGCATAATAGAATGATAAAAAATTAAGGTATCTATGCCTTGGTTGATACTGATGAAGTTAAAAAATGTGTACTCTACGTGTTTGAAGACCTTCAAAACTATTAGAATCATGCTGATACTTTATTCCTCACTTTTATTGCTAAATCTAGCAGAGATACATATCTTGATAGCCAAAATTCTATGGTTCTAACCATATACTCTTTGGTCAAAAGGTATTCATGAAGTGGGCTCAATAATAGAGGAAAATTGAGCCACTATTTATTTAACTTCCCATTGGCTAGATCCTCCAAAAATTATGGCCATGGATAATGCCTTGGAACTAGACAAAATAATGGGGTTACTTGTAAATAGTATGGTGCCTCTTGCCAATGCACCCATGGTTTCAGAATTTTCTCCAAAAATTTTCTCCTCCAGACACGATCGGCTTTTTCAAATTTATCTTGAGTGTAATTAAAATTAGTAGCCATAGAGTTTAAATTGATATCGAGATACTTGTAGGTAGTCTTTTGTATATATCGATGAGTTTGTTTTTTCATTATCTAATATGGTATATTGAATGGTTTTTTAATCTTCTCTAGATATTTGCTCTTTATTTTGGCATCTTGCACCATTGCATCTTCAAAGATTTGTGTTGAGCGAGACACTAGTAGTGCCCGCTCCCTCTGATTTAGTTTTGTAGTGTATGGCATTGGGTCTTCATCAATATCCACCTCTTGATGATCTCATATCAACAAATGAACAATGGGGGGAGAAAGAGGATGTACCTCAGTCTCTTCAGTAGTCAAATGAGTGCTTTGCAAAAGTGGTGTCCCCATGTTCCCTGGCTAACTTACCTGATTACTTTGAAGTTGCATTAGTTGAGCTTTCAACTCTACAATGATATGTTATTTCATAATGTCCTGTTCTCTTGTTTCCTTGAGCTATTCTTCAATCTTCATTTTTCCTTCACATAAGAATGTAAGCTGATCTACATCTTGTTTACATTGCTCTATATATTTATGGATTGCTTCCTTCCATTTATTTCTTAATTCTCTTATTTCTTGTACATATCTTGATTCCCATTATGCCCGTAATGTTTGCTTTTGCTTGATTTGCTCGAAATAAATGTCCAATTGTTTGTTGAGATATTGAATCTCTTCATTCAATGTCATTGATGCTTCTTCTTTATTTGCCTCCAACAATTGTTGTTGTGTGTCCATGGCCAGTCGAATCATATGTTTGACTATAGTTTTCAAATAGGCCATGTCCACATTAATTCATGTCTAGGGAATGATAGGTGGTTCTCTTGTGTTCACATATTTATCTTCATTGAACTATAAGGTTTCATTAAATGGCTGCCGGATTCGAAGTTTATCTGCAACTCAACCACTTTTCCTTGGTTCACTTTGGAACTATTGCCTTCATACACCATGTCCATTGGAGATGGCTCTAGCATTACTTTGAGTGGTTGAATAGGTTCTTTGATCATTTGCTCTTTCTCTTATTGATATTCTTATTTTGGATGAACACATGTTCATCTTTCTTTGAGAACAAGCTCTTGAAATTGTATCTTTGTTGTATCATTCATATGAAGAATATAGGTTTTGTTTAGTGCAATTGTCCCTTACACCTTCTTCTTTAGCCATTCATTCTTCTTTATCCTTTGGTTCAGTACCCACCTCTTACTCGTCGACCAATTGATCAAGCTCATCCCACCTTCCATCATCATTCACTTCTATATTAAGACCTGGATTCAAAGTAGATTGTTCTTCTTTATTATAGGATTTTGAACATGTGTTTGAGTTTTCCAATCCCAACCCCCTATGATGCTCCATTCGGGACAATCTCTTTCCTTGTTGTTTCTTTCCTTGGGCTTGACCCAATTTCTTGCAATGATGTCCTTGAACAGATATATTAACTTGCCCTTCCATATATGTGTGAGTAGCTATGAAGGCTTCTTGCTCTTCAGCCTCTCTAATGGGTGGTGGTTGCAGAAGTGTTGACTTTCGAACTATATGAATTCTTTTGGAGGAAGGAGTGGTATCGATTGTTGTGTCCTCTCTCATTCTCTTTGAGCCTCACATCATAGGCTTCGAACTTGTACTAGCTTCCTCCACAAGCACCATGTTATGCTTCTTCTTGGGAACTGTGGCTGAATTAACATATTTGGCCATTTCAAGTGTCGAGGGCATCTCTTGTAAATAGTTACAAATATCTAGAGCATGATATATCAATATTATTAATGTTGTACTGCCATTTGGAAACTTCTTGTTTCCTCACTGCTTCTTTTCTTTGAATACACGTTCTTGTATATATAGTGCCAAGTTTATTTGATTTTCAATTTGCTTAATAGCATGGAGGATCAACTGAACAACTATTTTCTATGGGGTAGTGTATCTATGGATATTAGGAAAGAAAAAATGTTGTTACACAAGCCTTACTTCTTCTTCTATGTCAATTTGATTGATGTCCAAGAATGTATGCTTCTTTGCTTCATGAATTTGGTCTTTCAAGTCTATAATGCCATCATTGGTCCATCCAAATGCTTCTTTGATTAATGAACCGAATGGTCTGCCATTCCCCTTGTAGGTTCATGACCTCTGCTTCTTGCATGTTGAGAGTAGGATGTAGTGTATTCATCACCTATGTGCACCTCTCCAAATCCAATTTGTAAATCGAAAGCTTCAAATATGCTTCAATCCCAGCATTTGTCCATGTATCCATGATTCTCGATAATTCATGTAATACTTTGAATTCCCAAGTCATCACCAAAAATTGATGACCTCGATCCATGATCCTGATTGTTAGCAAAAAAATATGGTCACTTGCTAGTTGATCCTCTCGAAACTAATGACTTCATGCTTTGATTGCACTTTCCAGGAGAAATTCATTGATTTTCTCTTGCATTTCTTCCAAATCGTCAGAAGCCATTTGCACTTGATAAAGAATTCGTAGTTAATTCAATGTCTTGAAAAAACTATACTTCATCCTTTGTGCTTAAGCAATCATCATTCTTCTTTGAACCATTCTCCTCTCACATACCTAAGTAGAGCATGATACCTGATGATATTTACCAGTTTTTTAATTTTTTCAATTTTTATTTGTTGAAAGAAAACATAAAACTTAGTCATAGATGAAGCGAATATTAGTATTAGTTAGTAGAAATCCTAGACTACTATCATACCATTTATGTCCTATTCCTTGGAAGGAAATGTACACGAGTAAAAGGATTGAAGAAGCTATGTGCCAAATGTGAGGCCTTATACTCTGACCTTATAGTGCATACTCTAGGTGCATTCTACTCGGGATGAGTGCAAGTCTGATGCTACATGTTCAATTGTCACATTTCTTGAAGGTCTTCTGGTCTCCACACTATAGGTGTGTATGTTCATCCTTCCTTGGTGTTATCTATTTTGGTTGTGATGTTGCTCCCTTCGTTTTGATCCTCCATATATACTCGCCTTACTTCTAGAGTTTTCTTTGCTTTTTTGGTCCTCATCATCTTACTTTAGTTAAAACTTTTACTTCCTCCTTTCCTCTCTCCATTGTCGTCTTTGGGATCCATACTTGCTTTTGTGGTCTTTGAGCTTCCATTAATTGTTTGGGTATCCACACTTGTATTATCTTTGATCTATCATGTCGTAGGCTATATTCTTGTGCCCTTGCTTCATAGATTTTTTTTCTTTTGTTCTTGTGCCCATTCGCATCTATATTCTTGAAGTTGATCCTTGCAAATCCATACTTTTCTGATTACTTTGCAATATTTTTGTCAAGTTCTTCTTGCTACTGAATAAGTTAGCATTTGACATTTCTCTTAGGAGTAGATAACCTTACTCAGGCTCTTGATAATGATCTCATGCGAAGGAGGGATGAGCCGGTTACATGTGGAGAAAGATTTTTCATTGATACTTAGGGCACGTAGAACGGTGGAACAAGTAGAGAAGGGTTTTGGTTGGGCTTCACTTACATGTATACTTTGATTTGGGACATTAGGGTTTTCCATGCATACATTATTTAGAGGTTTCTCATCGAGGAGACTAAAGACTTCCCTATGTCCTATCTTGCTTGATATATATCCTTGCACAAGATGTATTGTAACCTCATTTTTGTAAGTCCAGTCTTGCCCAAGGATCAATTCTTCTAGGAGATCTGAATCATTACATACTAAAAGTCTTTGTTGAATTGTGTTATTTCCTAGGTGTAGGGATAGAGTCACATCACCTAAACACTTGATAATATTGCCTTTGATCCCTATCATGTAGGCCTTGGTTGGAGTGAGTTGCATCTTTAGTTTTTCAACTAATAAAGCATGCACACTACTTAGATTCGCTCTCGCGTCAATTAATGAGTCTACCAATTGGTATTCTTCCATATCAATCCCTATATTCAGGTATGAATGTCGCATTTGGTTTTCTAGGGTTTTCACATTGGTAGTGTGGAAGTTTGCCATTGGAATAGGTTCTTCACCTTGCAAATACCTTTCATCATGCTCTCAAATCCACACTTTTTGTTTCTTGCTTCACTCTAAGGCATTGCTTCTTCTTGTATCCTCTCCTCTTCTTTCTTTCTATTTTGAGCTCCTAATAGGTGAGTTACCATTTGTTTTGTCACTAGATCCATGTATTTTTTGACTCTACACCCACTTATGTAATTAGATAAGATGTCCCCATCTAGTTCCTATATAAAAGGATACACAAAGACCATTTGCAATGAAGAAAAGAGACATACTCAAAATCAATCAGATGATAGGGATAATGCCAAGCTTATCAGCACCACTATGGATTTTCATGCAAGATTTTACCTACCTTGGAAAAGATTGGTTTACATAACCCCATAAAAAGATCTAGTTTAGCTTATGTCACTCTAGCACAATGGTGAGTACCAACGTGAGAAGATTCACCTCATAATTGTCAATCCGTGGAGACGTGAGGACTAGTATGAAGACTATGAGCAAGTGAAGGCACAAGTGCGTGAGTGAGAAGCACACAAGCATGCACACACATACACACACACGCGCACACAAGGCAAGAACAAGGAGAGGAACAATGGAGTTCTTTGCATTAATCAAAAGGTCTCTTACATAAGCTCAATTCACCAACAATCTAACCCCAAAAATGAGCTCTCTAGCTCTTTTTATAGTTTTTTGACTAGTTTTGGCCCTGTCCAGACCTAGTGTTCGGCCTAGTTAAAAATTAGGTTCCAGGGCTTATTTGAGGGCTCAAACGAAGTCTAAAAATTATGAAAATTGGTACGATGGTACTTCTAATACTCCTCAAGCTCGAGGACTCCTCGGCTTGCACAAAATGGAGTCTATTCTACCAAAAACGGGATTTACAATGTTTGTGTAGTGATTAAAATCACTTGAGTTGTAAATAATCCATGGGAAAAAATGATTTGGCCTTGTTGCCGTATTGTGCATGACTCCTCTGTTGCTTTGTATGCCAACACGCCCCCCTTCCTAGCGTCTGTCGCCCCTGACAGACCTTTGTTCTCTCGGGTGGTCGATATAATACTGGATGACATTGGTGGCCAGTTCATGTTCTCCTATCCTTAAGCCTCTTGCTAGATCAGCTTCCAATGCATCCCAATTTATTGCACCAGGAGTCTCTGGTTGCGGGGTGGTGTAGTACTCTGAGTACATTGCTTGTTCACAAGCAAAAAGTTGGAGCAGATGTGTTGGCTTTGGTGCGAAAATCTCCGAGTGATACTCCCAGAAACCTGATCTGAACATTTCTTTGAAGGTCTGTTTGTAACAGGCAGGGAGGTATTTGATGCGTGCATACCAGGCGTAAGCCACACGAATACTAGGGGTGGTGCTCATGTCATACACCAAGTCGTAATTTCCATTGCTAAACCCCGGGAGACGTACCTGTGGTGCGGCTGCATTTCTAAAAGTCTTCAGGACTACTTGCATCATATCTAAGATTTTAAGCATCATTTGCGCTACTACATCTTGCATGGGCTTCAAGCGCGACATCCAGTGGCGAATGGTTCCCATCATATATGCTACCGATGGTGGTCCCTGTGGTGGCGCAATGTACGGGTAGTTCATCCATTCCTTGCATTGCGCGTTGTTCTGTACCTTGATATTGAATGCCTTCCAAGACCTGCGGCATGGGACTAGACCGTAGCATGGATTGTATAGGAGGTGTAAGGGCGCGTTGTTCCATGTGCGTAGCATTTCTGGATATGTCTCTAGAAGTTTCTGCCGCCAGGTGGGTTGACAAATTTTGCCTTTTTGCACCTCTGGAGGAAGGTCTTCGGGTTGAAATTGGGTCGCAAAGGTAGGAATCTGACCCGTGACTCTTTGTATTTCTGCATTATAATCAGCCAAGATAATATAATACGACCTGTATTGGAGTTCAGATGAGAGGATCAGGCGTCTCGATGACAGGTTCTTGAAGTAAGCCGATTGTAGCACAGTTTCCTCTATGACCCTCATGGCCTGATTTTGCACTACTATGCGCTCTTCGTGCGAACTCCCGATTTCCTCCACTTGACGTAGCCATGGGGGCCGTGGTGCCTCGAATGTGTCCTGAGCTTCTTCTATTTGTTGGCCTCCTGGGAATGGTTGTGGATCGTATTCTTCGTCAAACGTTTGTTCCACAGGAATTTGCACAACTTCTTCGTCCGTGGGAGCCTCTGGAGGGGAAGGTGGTCTCTCATATTGTAGTAGACGTGTTTGCAATTCAGTGACCTGTTTCTGGAGATCTTTTATGGCCTCTGCGTCTGTGAGAAATGAAGCCGCGGAGGGGGTGGTTGGAGAGGCTGCTGTTGGTCCTTTTTGGTGTTCCTGCTTCAATTGTCCCAGTTCCTCCGATAGTTTATCATGTGCTTCAAGCAGCATGGCATAGTCTTCCAATATGATCTTGATATTATCGGGGGTCACTGCTTGAAACTTGGATGGGCTGATGGGTGCCCCCGGTGTGCTCTCAATAGCTGCCTCCAGGTTCTCTTGATTTTGTACTTGCAAGCGTCTATTCTCTTCCTGAGCGGCCGCAAGATGGCGTTTGAGTAGAGCCATATTTCGCTGAAGTTTTGAGTTGCGTTCCAGCTGTGTCCGTAGGTGACCTTCTACCACCTGTATCACTTCCTGATCTGTGTTCTGTAACTGTACCTCCAATATGCCATGAGCTTCTTGGAGAGTTTGGAACTGTGTGTGGAGGCGAGCATTTTCCTCTTCTAGTGCCGCAAGGCGGTGCTGTAGTGTTTCTGAGTGCTCGTGCAGGCGTTCATTCTGTTGCTGGAGCTGAATGTAATCTGTCCTTAAGTTTGATATACAAGCAAGCATGGTGTCCAATGCACTTCCTATAGATGAGTGGGTGGTGTTTACAGTGGGAGATGCATGGGAAGGGAATTGGAGATGGGGAAGAGTGAATGATGTGTCTATTGAAGTCGTGTGTGTGAGTGAGATTGGTGGAGGGGGAATGGGAGGAGGTGGAATCGTGGGGGGAGGTGCCGTGGGTGGTGAAATGTCCATACCTTCAGGAGTGGGTGCGAGTGTGGGGTGTGCCATATACATTGGGATGGTAGGTGGTGTGTGTGTGGAAGTGGTGAATAGATGCGAAGTGGGGTGGGGAGCTGAAAAGGAAGGAAATGGTTGAGACCCTGGTTGAAAAGCTCTAGCAAGGAGGTCATGGAGGGATTGTAGAAATGGAGAGAGAGAGGTCGGCGGTTGAGGTCGTAAATTTGAGGAGGGCGGGAAGGGTTGCGTGGTAGCAGGGAAACCCATGAATGTGGATCTAGGGTCAGGATGACCTATGGCTGAGGGCATGGGGGATGGTTGCCCTAGGGCAGGCTCTAGGAGCGGTTCGGTGGATTGTGTACTGATGGGGGTTGCTTCAAAGATTGGGTTATGAGTGGTAGAGAATAGGGTGGAACTAGAGATGGGAGTACGGAAGATGAAGGTTGGGTCGGTGGGTTGAGTGGTCGAGGTGATTTCCACTGTTTCTGCTCTAGGAGGTGATGGTGGGGGTGTGGGTGGTAGTGGCTCGGTGGACTCCTCATGGGTGACTGGGTGCTGTTGGCTAGCCGTTTCAGTTGCTTGGGAGGTTGTCCTGATGGGTTCAGATGTAATAGTTGGTTCTTCTGCAGTTGTAATGGGAATCTAGATATTCTTACCTGAGCATGGTCGTGTCTGGAACCTTCGTGGGTCATATTGAACTGGAGACCTCCGAATGGCAGTGCGCACTGCTTCCACTACCCCATATGTTTCTGCCATCAATAAGAGACCTTCCCTATACTCTGAGTCAACTCCTGCTTCTTCCAACAACTGAGTCATAAGTACTCTGCTACTCTGTTCGGTGAGTAGTTGTTGCGATCGCACTCTTTCCATGATCTGATACAGCCTTCGGAGTTCTGCTGTATAGGCTGGGGCTTCAGTGATCTCCTCTTCATACGCTCCTTCTTCTTCTAGGTGTCCTTGTTGTTGACCTTGCTGAGCGTCACTCCAATGTACATGTCGACCGTCTGTAGACTTTCTTCTTCTTCGTGAGGATGTGCCTTGCTCCTCTGCCTCTGAATAAAACTCCACATCAGAGAATTGTGTACTTTGTAGGAATGCTTCGAAGTCCTGGGGGTCCATTCCTTCAGCATCTCGAGTGGCAGCAAATTCGAATTCAGGTGGAACAGGAGGAGCCGATGGGGTAGCTTGTGTCGTAGTTTCAGATCCCGACCTGGGTATCCTAATGGTAAAGGGAGGTACAGTGGCCTCCCTTCGTGGCGATACCTCAGGAGTAGTCAGCACTTCCCTTGTCTGGACACAAGGGATCGCACCCCTCATGCGCTTGGATTGATGTGTGGACGTCTTGAGCTTCTTAAACATTTGTAATTGTGCCCAAGTTAAGGCACGTTCAATGGGAACATCGTATGCTAGGCACCGGTAAATAATGCGTGTGATTGCACAGCATCCGTTCACCACTAATTTCCTAGAAGACCGTTTGTTTGCTTCATACAATTGATCTATAATCCATACCGGTAGCTTAATGGGTAACGCACCTGCTTCCGCTAAGTAGAGAGCGAACCAGATTCTCTTGTGTGGTTGTGTGAAGCGGTCTTGGCTGGGAAAGGCGAAATGTTGCATGCACATGCGGAGAGGGATGAACACGTTTGGTGTGAGTGCTGCCATGTCTTTAAGCTTCAATAGTTTCCTATCCTTCATGTTAGTGGGAACCAGAGCATCCTTTTCAGAGGGTACATGCGTGCCGTGCATATTCAAAGCGTCGCTTACCAACTCCACAGTAAGTTCAAACCTCTTCAACTCGTTGTTGCCCAGCAAGGAGGGAAGAACAAATGATCCGGGTTTGTCCTTTTCTTCATTATCCTGTAATGTGGAGACCAAATAGTAACATCGGAGGAGATCTGGTTTAGGTAGTGGGGCTTCAAAGTATTCTGCCAGCCCTGCTCGTTGCCAAATGGTCTGGAGATCCTCGGTGTTCTGTAAAGTCTCGAACTCCTTGGAGAAAAATTGGAATCGAACCCATGATCTGTCATACTCGCACTTAGACTCCCATATATACTTGGCCTCTCCTAATGGACCTGGCATGCCATTGAACCAATGAGAATTGGCATGGACTCTTTCTGTGATCCCTGTGGGTGGATCCGGCACCGGGATTTGCTGAAGGTGCTGCAGCTCCACTGGTCGTTCAGTTGGTGGCACATCCACCGGTAGACTATCCACATCAATTCCTGCAGTAAGTATCCCTACTTGTGAGCCCGAACCTGTCGCTTCTACCATTTTACTTCTTGCCTTCTGATTCTGTGAGAATATAGAATCATGTGTTAACATCGTAATGGACAGAATAAATCTGTTGTTGTCCCCGTTACAACATTAACATGAGGTAGATGGTGAGTTAGTGGTTAGTAAGTGCACGAAGACAGTGTGTGTAGTTAATGCTTGGGTATTCCTAGGAGACTAATGCAGTTAGTAAGTGGGGGTGAATTTACAAATTGGGGTCGGGGGGTTTATTACAGGTCTTAAGCTGCCAAATGCAGTGGATGGGTTTTTCTCTTGGTTTCGTAGAGACGCTAGAGAACATTATAGGTGTATCAGCTTGAACATGAGGCCTTTTAGGGACCCATTTACAAATGATTCTGTTCGTGCTCATGGGCCTTGGTGTGTTCGTGAGTGTTGAAAACGAGTGGATGCCGGTTGTGCGAGTCAATGGGTTACGCTGTATAGGTTGTGGCTTCGGCGTAGCTATTTGCGCGCGCAAGCAAGCCTTAGGCACCCAAATTTGTCTTGATTGTGGGCTAGCCTTCATCGACTTCTTGGGCACCCAAATAGATTTCACGTTAGCAGAAGAATTTCCGAAAGACTTCTTATTAGTGTCGTGTTGTTGGTTACTAATAAGAGGCTTTGCCCGTGTGGTTGGCTTGAGTGCAACCGGGTGTTCGCCTTTCCGCACCCACACTTGTTTCACATGCTGGGACATTTTGCTGCGCAGGTACTTTGGATCCCGGACATAGGTAGTACTCTGCTTCTTCTGCCTTTGATCCACCTTTGGTTGTTGCCTCCTTCTGGCCTTTGGAAAAGAAGGGAGTTCCTTTGCATCCCTGACTCCTTTTTTGCGAATATCATTCCTCTGCAACACATAGTTTTGGACAAGAACAACATGGTCATCTTTATGTGTATTCCTGGAAGGACCAGGAGTCTGTGCCTTTCCTAGTTCCTTGAGTGCTCCATTATCTAACTCTACTGTAATTCGACTATGATTGACCCAAACCTGAAGAAGTCCACTTCTTAAGTTTAAGTTGACTGCTTGGTCATAGATCCAATCTTGACCCAAGACAAGAGGTTCAGTGAGATCCTCGTCTTGACACACTAGTACTTTAACTGTTATAGCCTCATCATGAATATAGAGGGGAAGTTCCACCTCGCCCATGCAGGGGGTTTCCACGCCTCCCAATCCTATGAGATACGCTTCCACAAGATTGACAGTTAACTGCAACTCTTGACAGTAAGACAATTTAACAGCACTAGTGGCTGCACCTGAGTCAATCAAGGCTCTTACGGTCCTTGCACTCTCTCCTTGTCCTATATCTAGGGTTATGAAAGGACGTCGATCAATTATCCTATGCGAGCTTGTTCCTGCGACTTCACACATGGCCATAGGATATCCTTGATCTGCATAGTCATCTGTTCTAGTCTGATCTTGGCCTTGCCTTCGTAACTTCATCCTTCTGATGCGTTCTAAAGCTTCTGCTTGAGCTTCTTCTCTAATTCGCTTTTCTTCCTCTTTGCGTTTTTTAGCAGTGTTGAGTCGGCTGAGCATTTCCTCTGTGAGGGGTTCCTGATACAACTTGACTCTGCATCCGCTAATATAGTTAGGGAGAACATCACCTTCTAATGTGGCTAATTGCACAGCTCCACTTGTGGAGATCCTATTAATGATCATAGGTCCGTAGCCTCTCTTTTCTAGCTTCCTCGCGTGTTGTTTCAGTGTATAGACTAAGACTAGATCTCCTGCTTTCAAGCCTTTATCCTTCACGTGGGCATCAAAGTATGCCTTCTGTCTCTTCTTGGCTGCATATATTCCTGCAGAGGCTCTCAGTCTTGTTTCCCCTAATCGTTCAAGGTCAAAGATCCTAGAGGAGAGCTCATGACCTGTCCATTCGTGCTCTTGTGCTACTCTCAATATAGGGATCAAGAAGTCCAAGGGTAACACAGCGTTTTGGCCGAATACCATCTGAAAGGGGGTGGCTTGGAGTACCGTTTTGTAGGCAACTCGGTATGCCCAAACAGCATGGTGTAGCTGTTTGTCCCAATCAGAGCGTTTTGTGTTCACTAATTTTGTCAGTACATTGCATAAGATCTTATTAGTGCTCTCAGCTTGTCCATTAGCTTGAGGGTGATAGGGGGCAGACTTCTTATGTATTACTAAGAATCCTTGGAGTAGATTCTCAATCACCTCGTTCAAGAAGTGAGTGCCTCTATCACTTACAAGCTCTATAGGTAGCCCATATCTTGTGAATACATTCTCAAACAAGAATTTAGCAGTTGTCTGAGCGTCATTCTTTGTCGTAGCTTTTACCTCTACCCACTTAGTTAGATAGTCTGTTGCAACAATGATGTATTCCGCATGAGAACCCTTAGCTGGGGGATTAATAGGACCGACGAAGTCTATTCCCCACTTAGAGAATGCACGTCCACCCATCATAGGTTTCAACGGCATCTCATCTTTTCGTATAGGATACTGAGTTCTCTGACAGACATCACACCGTTTCACATAGGTATGTGCATCCATGTGAAGGGTAGGCCACCAGAAGCCCGCAAATAGTATCGCCTTGATCACCCGATCTGGTCCAAAGTGTCCTCCTGCTACACCTTGGTGAGCAGTTTCCAAGATCTTAAGATATTCACTCTCATGGACACACAGTCTCAGGTAACCATCTTTACCGCGTTTGCATAGATTATCACCAATGAGTGAGTAATCCAGGGCTTCTTGTTCTAAACTCCTTTTCCTAGCCAGAGTCATGTCTGGAGGGAATGTGTTTGTCCTCAGGAAGGATACTAGAGGTTCGCTCCAATCTGGCACTATGGATACTTGATAAAGGGTAGCGTGTTCCACAGGTCGTTTAGTGCAGCAGATTGGGCATTCCTTGCACAACTTTTGGACATCAGCTTCCATAGCTGGCCAATGTACTCTGAGTCTCTTTAGGGTCTGTAAAGTTCGTTGCTTTGAATGGTGTTGCTCTAGTGCACCTACATGTGCTAATTGCAACCATTTAGAGTACTCATCCTCTTCTACGCAACAAGCCAAGATCCCTTGATCTGTGTGCTTGTACATGCTTCCTGCCATGATGTGGTACTTTTGGGCTTTAACAACCTCTCTATTTCGTGTGTTAACTACTGGATGGTTAGGCCCGTATGTCAATACTGGTACCAGTGGCTTAGCCCACTGCGGTACAACTTCCAAATTAAACAAGTAAGCATCAGGAAGGTCATCTGATACTCCTTGTGGGGCTTCTCCCGATGTGAGCCTGGAAAGGTGATCTGCTCTCAAATGAGTCCTCCCTTTTCTCACCACTACCTCAAAGTCATATTCCATTAGCAAGAGAAACCATCTCACTTCCTTTATTGCATGGTTTGTTTACGAGGTATAGCAATGCCTGATGATTGTAAAAAATTTAAACTTATTTGCAAGCAAATAGTGTCTTAATTTCTTAACTGCATATACCATGCCTAATCCTTCTCGCTCTGTAGTGGTGTAATTCCGTTCAGCCGCATTCAATTGTCTACTGGCATAGGCAATTGGAAGATCCATATTACCTTCACCAGTAGGTTGTGCAAGCACACATCCAATAGCATAATTGGATGCATCCACATGAACATGGAAAGGCTTATTCCAATCTGGTGTGGTCAAGATTGGTGCTGAACATAATCTTCGTTTAAGCTCCTGGAAGGAATTCTCACATTCATCCGTCCACTCAAAGTTTGTCAGAAGTCCGTACATGGGCTTTGCAATGACAGCATACATGTGTATAAATCGTCGGTAATAACCACAATGCCTCATGAAAGCTTGTACTTCCTTGACATTCTTTGGCCTAGGTAGCTCTGCTATGGCTCTCACTTTCTCTTCGTCAGTAGATATGCCATTCTTTGACACTATGTGTCCTAGAATCTTGCCTTGCCTGACCATAAAAACGCACTTTTCTGGATTCAGGCAGACTTGATATTCTCTACATTTGTCAAAGATTTGTCTGAGCTCAGGAATATGGGTTTGTCTAATGTTGGAATGAGCACAAAGATCATCAACATAGACTTCTAAACTCTTCCTCAGGAACTCCTTAAACACATGGCACATCAGCCTCTGGAAGGTAGCTGGTGCATTGGTAAGCCCAAATGGCATTACTCTAAAAGCAAAAATGCCCCATTCTGTGGCAAAGGCTGTCTTATGCTGATCCTCTGGGGCTATGGCTACTTGATTGTAGCCCGAAAATCCATCAAGGAAGCTGTACACTTCCTTGCCTGCCACTCTTTCTAAGAGATGTTCTGTGATGGGAAGCGGATAGTTATCTCGAATTGTGGCTGCATTAACCTTTTTCAATTTAATGCACACAAGCAGCTTGCCATTCTTCTTGGGCACCACTACGATGGGGGATACCCATTCAGTGTGCTCAATTTCATAGATAAATCCAGCTTCAACCAATCTATCTATCTCTTCTTTGATCTTAGCAGCGTGATTATCGTTATAAGTATAGGGCTTTTGCTTAGAGGGTTTAGCATCTGAGGTCATGGGGATAGTGTGTGAGCATATATCAGGGTCAACACCTTTCAAATCCTTGTAACTCCAAGCGAATACATCTCTGTATTCTCTTAGCAAGGCTATCAACGCATGCTCTTCTTCCTCTGTTAGGTCATGGCCTATGTACGTGCATCTCTCCTCTCCTTCTTCTAGGGCCACAACTATTTTCTTGGTGGTTTCTTTGTTATCATAGGCCTCTCCTGATTGTGCCTCTCGTTTAGGCATTCTTATCATGACTCGCCTGTCATCTATCTCATACTTCTTAGAATTTTCTGGGACCTCAAACAAAGATTCTTCCTCTTCTGGTGAGGCTTCTCTCTTCTTTCGTTTCTTTCCTTCTTCCTTCGGGGTCACATGTGTTGCTAATCTTACATCATTTGTAACCTCTCCATGCCTTTGGGGTTGAAATTCTACTTCATGGAAGTATTCTTCATCTGATGCAAATGGTGGGTCCATAATGATTGACTCTAGATCGGAGTCACTTGCATCCTCAAATGCATCAGGGCTAGGTTCGCATTCTTCTAGAACTGCCTCTCCCATGATTGGCTCTATGGAGAAGACTGAAATGTCATAGCCATCCTCATCACAATGAGGTGTCCATTGTTCTTCATTGATGGCTACGTCCATTGTTGCTAAAATTTCTGCCCAACCGTGAGGTTCAAATTCTTCGTCTGGAAAAACTACAGGTGCATAGGCTGGGTCTTGGATTGATCTATGGGTTTCTTTCGCACCTACCTCTCTGGCTTTCTCTCTCTTCTCTTCTTCTACTACTACCTTGCACATCCATAAGTGAGTGTCTTCATGCATCCATGAGGATCCAGACCCTATGGAATGCACCGATTCTGTATCATCTTTGGCTCTATGGATGGGATTCCATTGGATAGGAGGGACATCTCTATGAGAATAATCCTTGAGATTGACTTTGGTCGTAACACCCAAGTGTTGCAAATACAAGGAGTTGGTTCCCCAATCCTGTACCACTTGCAACTGTCGCATAAATGGTCTTCCCAAAATCATCTCATAGGCATGATTTTTGCTGAAGTCACATATGGCAAATGTATGCTCAAACTCGACACCACAAGTGGTGAGAGTTATTCCTTCTAGCAATCCTAGGGGTCTCTCTATGTGACCATCGGCCATCTGCAATTTCATTCTCGTTGGCCTGAGTGCTGGCTTGCCCCAACGCTTCCATAGGGAAGTAGTGGCAATTGCAACTCCTGCACCTGAGTCCAAAATTGCCTTGGTGGTGTACTCCTGGTAGGTGATGGGAAGATAGGTGTTCCCTTCTTCACCTTCACACATATCTCCTATCTTATCCAAGGGAATTTCTGGCACTGTCCTATGGGATCCTACCTGGGAACGAGGTTTTGCTATCTCTGGTACTTGTTTGGCTACATGTTTCCATAATTCAGGTCTAACCTTGAGTAGCTCTTCTAACTTGAGATTACATTGCACGTTAGTGTTCTTCACTACCTCTGTGTTCCTAGGTATGACTGAATCTTCGTTTCTTACCATGACTGTAGGTGCTCTCATACAGGTGGACTTTGCTTCCCATGGTCCTGTGAAGTGGGGTAACTCTTGTATGGAATTAGATTCAAAGTCCAATCTCTCGTGAGATTGAGTACTCTCATGTTCCCCGTAAATAGATGGGATGTCTTGTGGGAATTGGTCGTGTGCATCATCCACAAGTTCAAAGGGATGGGCGACTTCACTTTCGTTATCCCATTTGTCTTCTTGAATCTCTCGTAGGAAGTCTGGTGCAAACCGATTCATAAAAGAAGAAGTGTCTGGCTCCGTAGAATTAGGCGCATAAGCAACCTGGGAAGGAGGGCTTATTCTATCGTTGGCTCTCTCCTCGTTCTCATAGATGGCTGGAGCACAAGCTTCTTGGGGAGGGTTACTTATTCTATTACTTTTCCGAACAGGCTCATACGCTCCCTGAGAAGGAATGTAGGCAACCTGTGGAGGTACGCAAGCTTTCGAGGGAGGCTCATGTGCCTTTTGGGGGGAAAGATAAGCTTCTTGAGGAGGCACATGGGCTTCCTGAAGAGGCTGGCTTATCCGTTCTCTTGCCCCTTCCTTTCTTTGAGGGACAGGTTCCTTTTCTGATTGTGCAATTAGATTCTCTATTCTTCCTAGGGAGGGGGGGTTGTTTGGTTCAGTGGAATTTGGCACATAAGCTTCCGGTGGGGGATGGGTCATGTTTTTGCTTGCTTCCTCCCTTCCTTGATTTTTTTCTTCCTTGGCAGATCTTGCGATTATGCCCTCTAACTTCTCTAGAAGTCCATCCAAGTGTAATTGCGTCTTGGCTGAGCCCGAGTAATTGAAAAGGCGACTGGCTTCAAACATAGTCTGAGCCAATGCGACCATTTTCGCGCACAGCTTGGTTCTTTCTATCTCTAGGTCAGATCTGGGATAGCACTTGTCATGATCCGTGACGTTTGGCCCTTCTTGGATTCTGGCCTGATATGCTTTAAGCATCATGTCTATGTCTTCAGGAGTGGGATCAGCTAGTATTGATCCTGTTTGGGGTGGTGGGTGGGTTACGTGGGGTGTCTTAGAGGGTGGAGGGATGGAGGGTGATGGGGATGGTAGCGGTGGGAATGTGTGAGAGTGCGGTTGAGATGTGATCTCTATGATTTTAGCCTTGGTTTCTCGTAGACTTTCCTCAAGTTCACTCATCTTCTTTGCCCATTGCCTTTTCATGCGTTCGCGGCTATCTCTCCAAGCTCTTGTTCTCTTTTTATTTTGGCTCTCAGTATCGCTAGCGTCTGGGCTCTTTTCCTTGCCTACCCCTTGGTTTTGCTGCACTGCTTGAGCTCTCGTGACTACCTGTACGGGTGCAGTGGAAGTAACACTTCCGCTGGAATCTACCACTAACTCAATAACATTGATAGGCGTGATTTTTGGCATATTATTGGGGTTCTTTGGGCAATCTCGTAAGAGATGCTCTTTTCCACAATCTTGGCAAAAGCCTTGGATCGTCACTGACTGGTTTTGTGTAGGTGGAGGTAAGGGGCAATCACGAATGAGGTGATCTCCTTGGCATCTGTAGCACAGTCCTCTTGGGAATGGAGGTCTTACTTGCCTAGGTTGAGGCCTAGGGTTGGGGTTTGCATACATGACGTTCGTGTAATCTGACTCCCAACTAGGTTCGTTTGTCTCTTCGCTATAATAGGACTCACCATGCTCAGGAGACTGCATGTAGTAGGCCTGGGGGCTATCAACATGTGTAGAATCAAAGCTATGGTCACTCGGGTCACTTTCAGAAAGCAAGGATGTTACAAGGACTATAGCTCTATTCAGGTTCTCTTCTGCAACAGTATACTTTACCGGAATCACATTAGCTGGGGCTGGGGGTTGTTGTGCCAGCACAGGCTGAGGCCTTTGTTGGTTTTGATATTGAGGTTGGAAATTTTGTTGTGGCCTGCCATATGGTTGTGGAGGGTACGAGTTCTGGTATCTTCCTTGCTGAGGGTATGGCTGAGGGTGGGGTTGCCTAACTGCCTGCTTGTTGTATGGGCAATCTTGTGCGGTGTGATTGGTGTATCTCCGTTCTATGGTGCAGTACTGGCTACTAGGATTTACTTGGGGCTGAGCCATAATGGGGTAGACATTCGCCATGTGGTCACCACCACAAGTTTAGCACATTTTCACAGGGGCAAACCTTGGGATTTGTTTACTAGTTACCCCTAATTTCTGAGCTACTTTCTTTGCGAGTTCCTCAATTGATGTGGATTGCGTGGAAGAGTGACTAGATGCACTATCTGGGTCTTTGTAGATTTTGGAAAGCTCTAGTTCTTCCCCTAGGTTATCTTCAATGTCAATGCACATGCGTACACACTCTTCTATAGTCCTAGGGTCTTTCAGATACACATAGGATCTCAATTTCGTACTCAACAATCCATCAAGGAATAAGGCTACTTGTTTGGCAGATGTGGGTAGCTCCGCAACAGGACATCTTTCAAGGTATTGCCTAAATCTTCTTCCTGCAAGTCTCACAGTCTCTTGAGGGGTTTGCTTGAAGCTATGAATCAGTGAGGAGGTATTGTGTCTTATGCCACTCTTGGAGAATTCAATAATAAATGCTTCTAGGAGTTGGTCTATGCTCCTGAACTGGCGCTCATCCAATGGCTGAAACCATGTAAGTGCTGTGTTCCTAAGGGTTAGATCGAAGGCATTGTACTGCGTGAATACATCCTCCACTTGTTCAGCTCTCAAGACTTGCTTGAACTCCGCCACATGATCATAGGGATCTCCTGTGCCATCAAAGTAATTCTTCATGGACTTAACTAGCTGAGTCGGTCTCAGAGTTCTTGCGTGCTCTCTAGGTCTCGACAGAGGGAATCCATCCACATTTCTTTGGTTCCTGTGAGCTCTAAGTGTTGGAGACCTCTTAATCTCCAAAAGTTTGATCTATACTGACTTAAGAACACTTCTATGTCAGTTATAAACCAAACTTTACACAAACAATGTTCTTCTTTACCAAAACTTCAAGCAACACTTCTCTGAGTGAAGAAGTGTCTACTTCAGAAAGTCTGCTTCAGAAATCCACTTCATTACCTGCATAAAGTTTCAAATTTCTTCAAGCAAATGATGAACAAGTATTTGCAATACCTTTGCGCAATCATGTTAATCATTAGTTCTCAAAACTAATCACCAAAAGTTTAATTTGATCATTAAGATCAAAGACATGTCAGAAAATGTCTCTCAAAAGTTGCGCCTTCGACATAGTCAACTTCTTAAGTTGATTTCTCCCAATCTGAAACCCGTTTTGCTAAATGCTTTTAGCCATAGCTTCCTTATCTTCTAACTTAAATTTTAAGTGCTCACTCATCAAAAACTTTACAGTATACACTCAGATCTGATCAAAATACTGAGACGGAAAAGTGCGCTACTCTCAGGCTTCAGTTTCCACAGTTCACATATGAATGTTCCTATTGATCATTCTCACAGTAGGAAAGAGATTAGATTCTGAAACTCTAGACATAGCTTCATTAGCTTCTCAATTAGATGTGTACAAAAGGATTTCTGATCCACGTGATCAGACAGAGAGCACTCAGAGAAAAACACGTCGCTACTTTCTGGGAAAAAACTCTCTACACATCTTTCTGAAGTTTGTCATCTACAAATGACTCTCTTACATATTTCTTGTCCTCATTAACTTATATATACATGACTTTTGACTCATCCCGCGTCTATGACATTGCTACTAATCATCCTAAAGACTTAGCTATACTCAGCTTACAAGATTCTTCACTTATATGTACATATGTGTACAAGACATCATCCTGAAATCTTCTTCACTTTCATAAGTGTCTTCCTTCACTTCATTCTGACCATAAGTCTTCTTCAAGATCTCTATAATCACCAATTTGTGATTGGCTTGTTCCAACAGCTCCCCCTCAATCACTAATTGTGATTATTCCATTCTTCTTCACTCCTGCCATCTCCTTGAATCTCTGTAGCTTAGGTCCATCCAAGCTCTTTGTCATCATATCTGCCACTTGTTCTTTTGTTGGAGTGTACATCACTTCAATCTCTTTATCTAGTACCTTTTCCCTCAAGAAATGATATTGAATCTCTATGTGCTTAGTCCTGGCATGAAAAACAGGGTTAGCTGCCAAATACAAAGAACTCATATTGTCTCCAAAAATTATTGGAGTACTATGATCAGTCTCAAAACTTTTCATCAAGGTCTTCAACCATATTACTTCCTTTGCAGCTTCTACCATTCCCTTATACTCAGCTTCTGTGGATGATAAAGCAACTGTATGTTGCTTCCTTGAACACCAAGAAACTAGCTTATCTCCAACATAACAGAGATACCCATGAGTAGACCTTCTATCATTTGAGTCACCTGCCCAATCTGCATCACTAAACACTTTGATTCTTGTGTCAGAAGTGAAACCATAATACAAACCTTCACTTAGGGTTCCTTTGATATATCTGAGTACCCTTTGGGCTGCAATCCAATGAGTCTTCTTTGGACAATGCATGAATTGTGACAACACACCTACTGCATATGATAAATCTGGCCTTGTCAAGGTAGCATAGATTAAACTACCTACCAAACTCTGATATTTCTTCATGTCATTGAATTCTTCACCTCCATACCTGCTTAATTTATGATTTACCTCCAATGGTGTAGTTGAGGTCTTGCAATCTTCCATGTTAAACTTGACTAGAAGATTCTTCAAATATCTCTCTCGTGAAACATATACTCCATTTTGAGTATACACAATCTGCATTCCTAGAAAATAAGATAAGTTTCCCAAATCACTTATCTTAAACTCCTTCTCTATTTGCTTTTTGAGTTCATTGATTCCTTGAGCATCTGTTCCTGTAACAATAATATCATCAACATAAATGCACATATAAATGTATCCATTTTCACTTGCCTTCACTAGCAAGCTACTATCTGCCTTTGATGCTTGAAATCCACATTCATTCAAGAACTTGACCAATCTGTAATTCCAAGCTCTTGGGGCTTGCTTCAACCCATACAAAGCTCTCTTGAGCTTACACACATAATCTGATCCAATTGACTCCATGAAGCCTTCTGGTTGCTCCATGTATACTTCATCTGCAATATATCCATTTAAAAATGCATTTTTCACATCCAATTGTGATAATTTCCATCCCTTACAAGCAGCAATAGCAATCAATGTTCTAATTGTAGACATTTTAGCAACAGGACTAAAGGTTTCATCATAATCTACCCCATAAGTTTGGGCATAACCTTTGACCACAAGTCTAGCCTTGTATCTAGACACCTTACCATCTGCAAACCTCTTTGTTTTATATACCCACTTGCATCCAATGACTTTCTGATTCTTTGGTCTTGGTACTAATTCCCAAGTTTCATTTTCAAGTAGAGCATCATACTCTTCCTGCATTGCCTTCTCCCAATTCTGTTTACCTTTGGCTTCTTCATAAGTAGTTGGATCTTCTTCTGTCTTCACAATGTAAGCATAATCTTTTGTTGTTAGGAAAGATGTATCATAACTATACCTTATAGGTTCTTTCCTTTCCCTTGTAGATCTTCTGATTTCTGCACTTCTCGAAGTTTCAACCTCATTTGATTCTGGATCAAATCTTGGCCCTTCTTCTACATGATCCTGCAATCTACTTCTAGAGTCAACTTCATCAACAATTTCTTCACACACTTTTACTTTTGCCTTTCCTTTCCTTTGTATTTCTTCAACACCTGTAAAATCATTTGGTGATCCTACATACCATGTATTTTGCTCATCAAATGTCACATCTTTGGTAACAAGAAATTGCTTTGTGGATGGATTCCACAACCTGTAACCCATCTGTCTATCATCATATCCAATAAACACATACTTCTCTGCTTTTGGTTCTAGCTTATGTCTTAATTGTGAAGGAACATAAGCATATGCAATACATCCAAATACCTTACAATGATCAAGGGTAGGTTTCTTACCCCACCATGCTTCATAAGGGGTTCCTCCATCCAAAGCTTTGCAAGGCAACCTATTCACAAGGTATGCTGCAGTGTTAATGGCTTCTGCCCATAAGTAATTTGGACAATTCTTTTCCTTCATCATGGCTCTTGCAAATTCTACAAGAGTCCTATTTCTCCTTTCTGCTACTCCATTCTGTTGAGGGGAGTACCTGCAAGTTACTTCTCTTTTTATACCTGCATTCCACAAATAATCATCAAAATCTTTAGAGAAATACTCTCCCCCTCCATCTGATCTTAACCTCTTAAGCTTTTGCCCTGTGATCCTTTTTGCATAGGCATGAAAATGTTTGAATGTCTTGAAAACTTCTGATTTATCCTTGATTACATACAAAGTAATCCACCTGGTTGCATCATCAACAAACAACACATAATATCTGGATCCATTTATGCTATAGTCCCTTGAGGGACCCCATACATCTGTATGAACCAATTCAAGCATATTTGAATGCTTGTACCCTGATTTGTTATAAGAACTCTTATGTGCTTTACCTAATTGACAAGCTTCACACTTGTACACCATATGTTGCCCTTCAATATTTGGCAATCCAAGCACCACCTGATTCTTCGACATTTCTTTTATAGCTCTCTCATTGAAATGACCTAGCCTTTTATGCCATAGGTCTAATTCAGATACCTTTTGACTTCCATAGGTAAATAATGCATGTCCCACATTACCTTGGACTTTGAGAGTGAACAATCTTCCTTCCTTTTTACCTGCAATTATGTTTCTATATCCCTGATTTGGATCTTGTACATAAACACCATCATTTGTGAATCTTACCTCATATCCTTTCTCCACAATTTGCCCTACACTTATCAAATTTTTAGGAATAGTAGGAACATAAAGTACCTTGCTCAGAAGTGTACTTCCACTCTTTGTCTTCACTGATCCAATGCTCTCCACTTTATGTTTGGTATTGTCACCTGTTTGAACTATATGTCCATTCACCCTTGCTTCCATATCAGTCATCAAAGATAAATTCCCACTCAGATGGTTGCTACACCCTGAGTCAATATAAAACACTCTTTGATCTTCTCCCATTGATTCATGAGTTGCATTCAAGATAAGAGTCATGTCATCCTTCTGATCTGATGCATAATTATAATAGTTGTTGTTGTAGGACTGAGATTGGAAGTTTCTTCCACCTCCTCTACCATATGATGTCCTACCACCTCTTCCTCTGAAGTTGCCTCTTTGGTTTCTGCCTCCTCTACCTCTTTGATTATAATTCTGATTATTGCTTCCACCATTTTGATTGTTATACCAACAATCATTTGCCAAATGATTTGTTCTGCCACAAATCCAACAAGCTTTAGCATTATCTTTGTTCTTACCTCCTCTTCCTTTACCTTTGAAGTTCATCTTCCCTTTTGTGAAGTTAGCTTGATTTGAATTCCCTTCATCATCATTTGATTGCTTTCCCTTGCCATTCTTTTTCTTGTCCTTGGAGTACATAGCTTGACTTGTACTTCTATCATTGTCTCCTTTAAGATCCTGCTCAAAGGTTAGCATGTGTCCTAGCAATTGATTAAGATCAGGAGTAAAGTGATCAAGTGACAACTCTATGGACAATATGAAAGGCTTCCACTTCTCATCTCCTCTCAAACCTGTAAGTATTTGTCTTACCAACTTTTCCTCTTCAATGTCTTCATCCACTGCTCCCAAGCTATCTGCAATATCCTTCATTCTTGCCACATAATCAGAAATTGATTGTGAGCTCTTCTTCTTGAAGGTTGTGAACTCAACCCATAGTGAAGACTTCCTTGACTTAGTTGTATTTTGGAAATGCTCTTCCAAGGCATTCCAAACATCTGTAGCACTTTCCAAACCTCTAATGTGAGGTAGAAGGTAATCATTTACAGCCATGTAGATGATACTCCTTGCTTGAGCATCCTTTCTCATCCAAGTCTTCAACATTGCAAGCTCTTCCCTAGTAGGAATACTAGGATCTGCAAATTCAGGTTTTTCTTCATCTCCTGTAATAAATGCTATAAGGTCTTTGCTCATGAGGTGTGCTTCCATCCTCATGGACCATGCTGGATAGTTCTCCCTATCTAGCTTATCAATCTGCAAGCTTTCTCCCATCCTTGACCTTCTGTATCTGCAATTACTATGGTTTATGAGGAGAAAGTGTACCTTTAATATAGTCTTTGTCCTTCTTGATTCTTTCGAACTCGTGCTCTGAACTTCTGCAAGTTATCTTCAATAATTTGTCCTTGTCCTCCTTTGATTTGGAATATCTTCAATATCTGCACCAGTCGGAACTTCAATTGTCTTTTCTTCTCTTGTATTTCACCTTCAGCTCTGATACCACTGTTGGAGACCTCTTAATCTCCAAAGGTTTGATCTATACTGACTTAAGAACACTTCTATGTCAGTTATAAACCAAACTTTACACAAAGAATGTTCTTCTTTACCAAAACTTCAAGCAACACTTCTCTGAGTGAAGAAGTGTCTACTTCAGAAAGTCTGCTTCAGAAATCCACTTCATTACCTGCATAAAGTTTCAAATTTCTTCAAGCAAATGATGCACAAGTATTTGCAATACCTTTGCGCAATCATGTTAATAATTAGTTCTCAAAACTAATCACCAAAAGTTTAATTTGATCATTAAGATCAAAGACATGTCAGAAAATGTCTCTCAGAAGTTGCGCCTTCGACGTAGTCAACTTCTTAAGTTGATTTCTCCCAATCTGAAACCCGTTTTGCTAAATGCTTTTAGCCATAGCTTCCTTATCTTCTAACTTAAATTTTAAGTGCTCACTCATCAAAAACTTTACAGTATACACTCAGATCTGATCAAAATACTGAGACGGAAAAGTGCGCTACTCTCAGGCTTCAGTTTCCACAGTTCACATATGAATGTTCCTATTGATCATTCTCACAGTAGGAAAGAGATTAGATTCTGAAACTCTAGACATAGCTTCATTAGCTTCTCAATTAGATGTGTACAAAAGGATTTCTGATCCACGTGATCAGACAGAGAGCACTCAGAGAAAAACCCGTCGCTACTTTCTGGGAAAAAACTCTCTACACATCTTTCTGAAGTTTGTCATCTACAAATGACTCTCTTACATATTTCTTGTCCTCATTAACTTATATATACATGACTTTTGACTCATCCCGCGTCTATGACATTGCTACTAATCATCCTAAAGACTTAGCTATACTCAGCTTACAAGATTCTTCACTTATATGTACATATGTGTACAAGACATCATCCTGAAATCTTCTTCACTTTCATAAGTGTCTTCCTTCACTTCATTCTGACCATAAGTCTTCTTCAAGATCTCTATAATCACCAACTTGTGATTGGCTTGTTCCAACACTAAGCACCTCAGGTTCTACCCTATTCGTCTCCGTCCTCGTTCTTTCTCTGCCCACTGGATTGGCAAAGCTTACTTCTGGTCTATCTCTACTTCTGTCTCTTTGCATTCCATGAGCTTGGGATGTTCCAGCTGTTGCGAACATTTGTTTTATGTAGGGTACAAGTTTCAAATTATGTAAATACCTTTGGGAAGTCTTCAAATACTTCAAGAAGGCTCATATTATTCATAAAATTTAGCAAAAATACCACGTGAGTTCTAGAACATGGTGAGTCAAATTAGTGAGTCACAAGGGAGCTTCAGTGGTCTCCTAGTGGAAGGTCGATGTGGCTAGTTCTCAAAGTCCATCAATACTTTGCTTATTTGAGCACTTGAATCATGTAATACCTCCATCCAAGTGTCTACCACGAATTTAGATGTATTAGGAAGGTTTTAGATTAGTTTCCCATGCTATAAAAAGAGGAGAAAAGTCGTGATCTTGTGGGATGTCCAAGAGAGTATCTCTATGCTACTCTAGTTTTTGTATGCAGAGCTTGCAGAGCTTGTATCTCCCTCATTATATATCCAAATTACATGTTTGATAGCTCATTTGAAAGCTCTTCTTGTCTACTTTCATAGTACCAATTTTCATAATCATTGGATTTGTGAGCTGAGAGCAACACTCTCTGCAAGTAGTGTGTGTTCTCTGTTTTTTATCCCTGCTGAAGGTCTCCATTAAACATCCAACTTGCAGAGGTCATATCTCCTTGTGTATGTATCCAAATCATGTGTTCTTTGGCTTGTTAGAAAGCTCTCCAAGTATATTTGTATTCTGGAAATTTTCAGATTCATTGGAGTTGTGAGTTAAGAGCAGTAGTCTCTGCAAGTGATGTATGTCCTCAGGTTCATCTCTGTTTCAAGGTCTCCATTAAAGCTGCATATTGCAGAGGTCATAGCTCATTGAGTATTTATCCAAATTGAGTGTTCTTTGGCTCATTGGAAAGCTCTTGGTCTCTAGTATATGTGGTTAAAACAGTTTTAAAAACTTTTGAGTGAGTAGAGAGTAGTAAGCTCTGCAAGCATGACTGGTTTTCTATGATGAAGTTTGTGAGAAGGTCAACTTGTTCCTAGGGGGTTCCACCTACTTCCTGCTATACTTTGGAGGTCAATAAACTCCAACATTGGTATCAGAGCAAGTACTTGGAGACTTGGAGAAGGTTATCATACCTTGACGAAGAATTTGAAGCTATCAAAGAAGCAGTTCATCATCAACACTACACAAAGGTAGAAGAAGATTGCAAGGAGGCATCTGAAGCAACATCCAAGCAAAGAAAGGTGCACATACCTCATTTACAAGGTAAATATTATATTTCTTCTCATCACACACATTGGAAAGGAGGCTTAAAGGAGGAAGCTTAGCATTTGTATTATGGGAGACCAACATGCACAAATAGAGAAGCTTGATAAGACCAATTATCAGGCATGGAAGTTTAGAATCACAGCATACTTGCAAGGTAGAGGCTTGTATGGTTTGATTGACGGCACAGATATCAAACCCACATTACCAGAGGACCCAAATCAGCAACAATTGAGGGAGTTTAGACTTTGGAATGAGAGAGACAAAAGGGTTATATTCATTTTATCACAAAATATTCAAGATTCAATGGTAGGACACATACAAGATCTAGACACAAGTAGAGATGTTTGGCTTGCATTGGAAAGGTTGTATGCTACAGGTACAAGAGCAAGGAAGATTCAACTCAAAAATGAGTTGAATAACATAAAGAAAGATACAAGGACATCGGTCAATGATTACATATTGAAAGTTAAAGAGATTGCAGATCAACTAGGATCAATTCAAGCTCATGTGGAGGACGACGACTTGGTTGCACATACTCTCAACGGACTCAAAGATGATGAGAGATGGAAACCCTTCATTACTTCAGTTTATGTCAGAGGAGAATTACCAGATTTTGATGAACTTATTGCCCTCATGTTCACGGAGGAGATGAATCTAAATGGTTCTACTTCAAATCAAAAAGGATCTCAAGGACAAGCTCTTTATGTAGGATCATCAAGAGGTGGAAACAGAGGTGGAAGAGGTTCAAATAGAGGTCGAGGAAGAAGGATCGATGATCAAAGGACTTCAAGTGGCTTCTTCAACACAAGAGGAAGAGGAAGATCAAGCGCTAGAGGTACGAGAGGCTACTACAACTACAACCAAAGACAAAGGAGTGAAGATAATAAGAACAATTGCTATATATGTGGAAGGTATGGACACTATGCCAAAGATTGTTATCAAAATGAAAATAATCAAGGTGGTAATCGAAGAGGAGGCTATTCAAGAAGAGGTAAACAACAAGGAAATTATGCAGTTGAAGGTAAAAGTGATGATTATGATTCTCTTCTTATGATGAATGTAGAAACTAAGATGAATTGCAATAGCGATGTATGGTATGTAGATAGTGGTTGTTCTAATCACATGTCTCATGATGCTTCATGGTTTTCTAATATGCATAATCCGTCATGTAAAGGTCATGTTGAAACAGGAGATGATACAACACATAAGATTATGCAGGTTGGAGATGTTATGCAGGATAAGAGCAAGAAAAATTGCTTGAAGGATGTACTTTATGTGCCAACGATCACTAAGAATTTGATGTCGGTTGGTCAAATGGTAGAAAAAGGTCTACAAGTGAGATTTAATCATGCAGGTTGCTTAATTGAGGATCCAAAGCAAAGGAGGTTAATTGCTAGAGGTCAAAAACAAGGTAGATTGTTTACATTCAAGGTAAACCCAAATCATACAAACTATTTCTCTTATGGTATGCATCGAATAGCAGAGCTTGATCTATGGCACAAAAGGATTGGACACATGAATGTACACAGGTTAAAGGAGCTATCAAAGAAGAGGATTGTTGAAGGATTACCTGATCTTACTAAGCAACATATGGTGCATCTTTGTGAAGCATGTCAAATGGGTAAGCAGAGTAGACAACCTTTCAAGCATTCAAGTTATGTAAGTGATGGTTTGCTAGATCTCATACACACAGATGTGTGGGGACCTACTAAAGAGGCATCCTTGGTTGGTAATAAGTACTATGTTTCATTCATTGACGATCATAGTAGAATGACATTTGTGTATTTCATTAAACATAAGAGTGAGGTCTTTGATTGTTTCAAGAAGTTCAAATCATATGTCGAAAAGCAAACAGGAAGGTATATTAAGAAGCTAAGGTCTGATGGAGGGGGAGAGTATTTCTCTCAAGTTTTTACTGATTTTTTGTATGATGAAGGTATCAAAAGAGAAGTTACATGCAGGTATACTCCACAACAAAATGGAGTCGCAGAAAGAAGAAACAGAACCATAGCAGAAGCATCTAGAAGTATGCTTAATGATATGTGTTTGCCTAATTATTTTTGGGCTGAAGCTGTTAGCACAAGTGTTTACATTATGAATAGAGTTCCGACTGATGGAGTTCATCATTTGACACCATATGAGGTATGGCATGGAAGGAAACCAAGTGTAAGTCATTTGAAAGTATTTGGTTGTGTATGTTATGTACATGTACCTAGTGAGGTGAGATCTAAACTTGATGCAAAATCAGAAAAATGTATATTTATTGGTTATGCAGATACTCAAAGAGGATATAGATGCTATAATCCTCATACCAATAAGGTTGTTGTGTCAAGAGATGTAAACTTTGATGAATCACTTTCATGGTATGCAGATAAGAATTGTTTGCAGGTCATGGATGAAAATGAAGAAGGTGTGGTTGAAGGAGATGAATGCATAGTTCAGCCATCAGGAAGTTTAAATGATGAAAGGAGTGGTCTAGATGAAGAAAGAGGATCACCTTTCAATGGAAGATTAAGGCAAGAGTCATCTCCAAGTGTTAAAAGTAAAGGTAAACTCAAACTTGTTGAAGTTAATGATGAAGGAGAGGAAATTAGTGATGTATGTGAGTCTGGAGAATCATCAAAGGTTCCTAATAAGAAAGGAAGAGCATCTACATTGGAGGTAAGAAGAACTTCAAGAGTAAGTAAGCAACCTCAAAGGTATACTTATGAATCTTTCATGAATACTCATTATGCTTTTATGACAAAAGTTGAGCAGGAAAATGAACCCACATGTTATGATGAGGCCAAAGGAGATGAAAAGTGGGAGAAAGCAATGAGAGAAGAAATGGAAGCACTTCAGGATAACAAGACTTGGAATTTAGTTCCAAGTACACCAAAGCAAAAGGTAATTGGTTGCAAGTGGGTTTTTAAGATTAAAAGAAATAGTGATGGTAGTGTGTCTAGATATAAGGCTAGACTTGTAGCAAAAGGATATAATCAAACTCAAGGTGTGGACTATGAGGAAACATTTAGTCCAGTAGCAAATATGGCAACGGTGAGAACTTTGTTGGCTTTAGCTGCAAGTAAAAGGTGGAATATATATCAACTCGATATAAAGAATGCCTTTCTTAATGGTGAGTTAAATGAAGAAGTGTATATGTCACAACCAGATGGTTATGTGGATGCAAAATATCCTAATCATGTATGCAGGTTAAAGAAGGCATTGTATGGTCTTAAGCAGGCACCAAGGGCATGGAATGCAAGGTTGGTAAAGTATCTTATGCTGCAAGGATACACAGCGAGTCATGCTGATCCTTCACTTTATGTAAAACATGTAGATGGCATGTGTGTCTATGTATGCATTTATGTGGATGACTTGTTGATTACAGGGAATAATGCAAAAGCAATTGATGAGATAAAAGGTAATTTGGGAAAGGAATTTAAAATTTCAGATCTTGGTTTGCTCAGATACTTTCTTGGGATTGAAATTGTGTATAGCGATGAAGGTATGTGGTTGATACAAAGAAAGTATATCTTTGATATGCTGAAAAGGTTTGGTATGCAGGAATGTAAATTTGTTTCTACTCCAATGGAATGTAATGTAAAGCTGAGTGCAAAGGAAGGTGATGAGTTGCATGATATGAATGTATATAGATCCATGGTAGGATCTTTGATTTATGCAACAAAAGCTAGACCTGATATATGTTATGCAGTGGGAGTATTGTCACAGTTTATGCATGAACCTAGAGTACCTCATATGCATGCAGCGAAAAGAGTGCTTAGGTATTTGAAAGGTACCATGAACGAAGGATTATTTTATAGTCATGATGTTGATCTAACTCTTAAAGTCTTTAGTGATGCAGATTGGGCTGGAAGCAAAGATGACAGAAGATCCACAAGTGGATATGTGGTAATAGCAGGAAACAAGACATTAACATGGAGTTCAAAGAAACAGCCTACAGTTGCTTTATCTTCTACAGAGGCTGAGTATAGAGGTTTAGCATTGGCTACTACTGAGGTTATGTGGTTTAAAAAGCTGTTTCATGACTTGAATGTGCAGGTTGATGTACCACTGATATATGGGGATAACTTGAGCAGCATTCATATGACCTCAAATCCTATTTTTCATGCTAGAACAAAGCATATAGAGGTTCACTATCATTATGTTCGAGAGAAGGCCATGAACAATGAAGTGCAGGTTTCTTTTGTTGGAACAAAGGATCAAGTTGCAGATATCTTCACCAAATCCTTGGATGGACCAAAGCTTCAAAGATTCAACTATATTCTTGGCATGAAGGAAATACCCTTTGAAACTTGAGGGGGAGAATGTTGCGAACATTTGTTTTATGTAGGGTACAAGTTTCAAATTATGTAAATACCTTTGGGAAGTCTTCAAATACTTCAAGAAGGCTCATATTATTCATAAAATTTAGCAAAAATACCACGTGAGTTCTAGAACATGGTGAGTCAAATTAGTGAGTCACAAGGGAGCTTCAGTGGTGTCCTAGTGGAAAGTCGATGTGGCTAGTTCTCAAAGTCCATCAATACTTTGCTTATTTGAGCACTTGAGTCATGTAATACCTCCATCCAAGTGTCTACCACGAATTTAGATGTATTAGGAAGGTTTTAGATTAGTTTCCCATGCTATAAAAAGAGGAGAAAAGTCGTGATCTTGTGGGATGTCCAAGAGAGTATCTCTATGCTACTCTAGTTTTTGTATGCAGAGCTTGCAGAGCTTGTATCTCCCTCATTATATATCCAAATTACATGTTTGATAGCTCATTTGAAAGCTCTTCTTGTCTACTTTCATAGTACCAATTTTCATAATCATTGGATTTGTGAGCTGAGAGCAACACTCTCTGCAAGTAGTGTGTGTTCTCTATTTTTTATCCCTGCTGAAGGTCTCCATTAAACATCCAACATGCAGAGGTCATATCTCCTTGTGTATGTATCCAAATCATGTGTTCTTTGGCTTATTAGAAAGCTCTCCAAGTCTATTTGTATTCTGAAAATTTTCAGATTCATTGGAGTTGTGAGTTAAGAGCAGTAGTCTCTGCAAGTGATGTATGTCCTCAGGTTCATCTCTGTTTCAAGGTCTCCATTAAAGCTGCATATTGCAGAGGTCATAGCTCATTGACTATTTATCAAAATTGAGTGTTCTTTGGCTCATTGGAAAGCTCTTGGTCTCTAGTATATGTGGTTAGAACAGTTTTAAAAACTTTTGAGTGAGTAGAGAGTAGTAAGCTCTGCAAGCATGACTGGTTTTCTATGATGAAGTTTGTGAGAAGGTCAACTTGTTCCTAGGGGGTTCCACCTACTTCCTGCTATACTTTGGAGGTCAATAAACTCCAACACCAGCTCCAGGGTGACCATAGGATACATTCGATCTTGGTTGAGGGAAAATGAATTCACCCTTCCAAGTGTAAGCATGCCTATCATTTTCTGTCACCACAAAGATCCTTTCCAAAGTGTGATCTAAGTAGGTCACTCTACTTGGGCTATCCGGATCCTTAAACTCATAGATCATGATAGTTTCTATATCAGTTGGCTGATTAGATTATACCTCCAGAAGGCTTCGTCAGTTTCTCGATTGAGGAGCAACTCTATGCTCTTGTTGTCTTGGGGAACCCACTCAGGTGTGATAATCCTAGTGAGAACAGATTTGCCTCGGGGTGTTCTAGGTTCTACTCCCATGTTTCCTTGTTCCAAGTCACCTAAGTCCGCTTCTGAGATTACATTTCCAAATTCATCTGTCCGATCTGGGTGACTGGTGACTACGTATATGGTTCCTTCTTTGTCCAGGTATGCACCATTTTCAAACTTGACTACTGGGTGCTCTAGTCCTATGGATTGATCGGGATTCTTAATCTGTACCACAGATCTTCCTAGGCCGTCCTCATAGATGCTAGCACCTAATCGGTTGGTCCTAAGGTATTCCAACTGTGTTTTGTAAGGGCCTTCCACCCTGTACAAGTATGGCACACCTGAACTCCCCGTAGGTCTGTCCATGCCTTGAGACATCTCTGACTCACTGGTCTCAGAGCTAGGGTAGTACGAGTGGTGGCTCAACTGCTGGGCCCAAGACCTAGCAGTGTGGTTAACACTAGCCTCTGAAGATCTAAGGCTTTGTCTCTCCCTTACTAGATGTCGTCCTGATCTAAGGTTCATATGCCTATCTAAGTGGCCCAATTCTTTGCCCAGAGTACAACCTCGTTGCTGGTTACTTTAGATTAGTCGCTTGGTTCTTTTTAGTTATTTTATCGTGTTTAAGGTCTTGTCTGATATCACGTCGTCAGGAATATTTGAATGTTGTTTCGCACTTACAGTTGATCGTTCCGCGTTAAGTTCTTTCCCTTTAAAATTCTCGACAGTACAAGGATTATGCCCTTAGCTTGAGCTTGAAAGTTTAGGTATGCTTCAACTTGATAGTGGCCTATCGTCGCCCTGACTTACTCCTACTTCTAATCGTTCTTAGCCTAAGCTAGGGATTGACGAAGAGGAGTTGAGAGTATTCCGACCTTTCTTGCCGAACCTTGCTCTTTAGTGCTCGAGAAGTTGATTCTCAAGCTTGCGCAAAACCCTTGCTTGGACGCTCTCAATTGCTTCTCAATAGACCTGCATAAGTCTCAAGATTAGCTCCAAGTTGACCTTTCAATTGACAGACAATTTATTTCAGACACTTTTTTAATGACCCTTGTTCCCCCTTTTGTGTTGCTAGAAATTTCCTCTAGAGCTCCCTTGGTGTTTCTACCCCTCTGTGTGTCAACTTCCAAATATCCTATCTGAAAATCAACACGTTATTCTTATAAAAAACAGTTGAGGGCGTGTAGTATATGCCACGAGCTTTCCGAAAAGTCCTAGAGCTCAAAGAATGGATTTCGTATGAAAAAGTTATGACCGTTCAGGGTTTAGGGGGTTAACTTAGACAAACAGAACCTTTCAGGGTTTTAATGCATTTTTCTAAGGCCTTTGCAAGTGTATGAGTATTTGAGAGTGCAACTATGCCCAAAGTTTAGCCTAAATTTCCAAAAAATTTACCCCTTAATTTTTGCCGAAAATGTCTGTCTGTCGCGATAGACGGTGTCTGTCGCGATAGACACAAACTATCGTGGGGGCTGTCTGTCGCGATAGACGGTGTCTGTCGCGATAGACGGTGTCTATCGTGGAATTTTGGTCTGTCGCGATAGACGGTGTCTATCGTGGGTCTCTGTCTGTCGCGATAGATGGTGTCTGTCGCGATAGACAGTGTCTGTCGCGATAGACGGTGTCTGTCGCGATAGACGCGATAGACGGTGTCTGTCGCGGGTCTCTGTCTGTCGCGATAGACGGTGTCTGTCGCGATAGACGATGTTTGTCGTGGGTCTCTGTGTGTCGCGATAGACGGTGTCTGTCGCGATAGACAGTGTCTGTCGCGATAGACGCTGTCTGTCGTGGGTCTCTGTCTGTCGCGATAGACGGTGTCTGTCGTGGAATTTTGGTCTGTCGCGATAGACGCTGTCTGTCGTCGATTTTTGGTCTGTCGCGATAGACGGTGTCTGTCGCGATAGACGGGGTCTATCGTGGGTCTCTGTCTGTCGCGATAGATGGTGTCTGTCGCGATAGACTGGTCTGTCGCGATAGACGGTGTCTGTCGCGATAGACGGTGTCTGTCGCGATAGACGCTGTCTGTCGTGGAATTTTGGTCTGTCGCGATAGACGGTGTCTATCGTGGGTCTCTATCTGTCGCGATAGATGGTGTCTGTCGCGATAGACAGTGTCTATCGCGATAGACGGTGTCTATCGCGATAGACTGAAAAAACGCAAATTTTTGAGAAACTTCTAGTGATTTAGAGTGCCCTAATGGTGTAGGTTATTGTGCCAAACATGCATTCACAAAATTTTAAGTTTTTCTGTCTGTCGCGACAGACAGAGGTCGTCGTCCCGGGACTTGTGCAGAGTCTGTCGTACCTGCGCACACTGCTGGAGGAGGTGGTACAGCAAGTTCCTGCAACAAAAGCTCAAAAACACACCAAAAACAGATAGCATGCAAGCTCTCTCTCGCTCTCTCTCACAATGAAATGAGGGAAATGAGGTGGGGGGTGTAATATGACCAAAAAACTGAAATTTTTTGTGGAGATGGAGATGGAGGTGGGAGATGGTGGAGATGATGATGGTGATGATGGTGATGCGAAAGTAAGGAAAAAATGAAGAAAAATTAAGAGAAAGAAGGATATTACCTATAACTCCAATGTCTCAACTCGACGTCTTACCATCACACGCTCGTCCTCGAAGCTCTCTCCCCGGCAACGGCGCCAAATTTGGTGTCACTCTAGCACAATGGTGAGTACCAACGTGAGAAGATTCACCTCATAATTGTCAATCCGTGGAGACGTGAGGAATAGTATGAAGACTATGAGCAAGTGAAGGCACAAATGCGTGAGTGAGAAGCACACAAGCATGCACACACATACACACACGCGCACACAAGGCAAGAACAAGGAGAGGAACAATGGAGTTCTTTGCATTAATCAAAAGGTCTCTTACATAAGCTCAATTCACCAACAATCTAACCCCAAAAATGAGCTCTCTAGCTCTTTTTATAGTTTTTTGACTAGTTTTGGCTCTGTCCAGACCTAGTGTCCGGCCTAGTTAAAAATTAGGTTCCAGGGCTTATTTGAGGGCTCAAACGAAGTCTAAAAATTATGAAAATTGGTACGATGGTACTTCTAATACTCCTCAAGCTTGAGGACTCCTCGGCTTGCACAAAATGGAGTCTATTCTACCAAAAACGGGATTTACAATGTTTGTGTAGTGATTAAAATCACTTGAGTTGTAAATAATCCATGGGAAAAAATGATTTGGCCTTGTTGCCGTATTGTGCATGACTCCTCTGTTGCTTTGTATGCCAACAACTTATATCTGGCAAAAAATGTAGACCTCAAGATCAACTTGCCCCATTGGATTGTGGATCCACTTTATACAACGACTACTAGATGGACTTAGAAACAAGTTCTCAATGGGTGTCGTTCTCAATGGGTGTCATGCTATCTCGCTTATGATGTCCCCTTGGAGCAAGTGCTAACATGGGCACAAGTACAACTTTCGAAACAAAGAATATCTGCAATGGCCCCTAAACCAAAACACATGCATGGAACCATTCCATGTTTGCAACCAACAATTGTTATAGCTACTCCAAAGGTGTCACCCAATAACACTCCAGTGACTATACCATGATTCACTATTCATTTACCAAGATCCATGGAATTCCAATCTACAACCACAATAATAGTTGATGTTTTAGCTCAACCATCGACACCTCCACTCACAAAAGAATTTGATTTCCTTGTAAGAGAAGAGTTGGGTGATATGGGCACCTTTGATTTTGAGCAAGTCCTTCATGATATCCCTATATTGCCACTATCGAGTGTGGATTTTGGATCAAAAGAGGATGAAGGACGTGGCATTGCAAGCCCAATAAACAAACAAGAAGTTCAACAGTGTACTGAGGAAGAAGAATGATGAGTACTGAGGAAAAAGAATGACCAATCCCACAAGATGAAGAGAACAAGTCACCTAGGTGTGAGGACGAAGGAAGATGTCATGGCAATGACAAGGGAGAAGGAGCCCCTGCATACACATGAATCCTTAAGAGGTTGCATAAAAACATGCTAGACATTTGATCACATAGTTTATTTCTCAACAACATAGAAGACTAGTGCTAGAACAATTATGCAAAGAGGGAGGTGTTGAGTCAGTTTTCATTTAGTCCATATGCATTTTACTGGAAGCTCTAGGAGTCGTTGAGGCTCTCAACTATTTTATTTGTAAACCACATTACCATATGATTCTCAAAGAATAAAAATCTCCCCTTGACCAGGAAAAAACATAGAAATACCAATATCCCCTACCACTACCTCTACCTCAAGCACTATTAATTCCATTGTACAAACCTCTACTGTTGAGTCTATTAGTCAACAAATAGAAACTACTCTCTAGACATTCCCCACATTTCCTATCCATGTAATGTCACCCTCATAAACACAAAAGCCAACCCCAACTACCATGGAAACACCTATCATCATTGGTTCTATACCTACCTATTCACACCCTTAGTTTTGATGTACATAACCTATCATCCCAAACTCAACCTTTCTCTTTCCATGTCAGCCCCATGTAGAATGTAACTCTCATTGCACCATGTACAACAGTGTCAGAACCACTCACTTTCCTCTCCACTTCCACCACACCTCCCCTCCAACTCATCTTCATTCCAATTCCAATCCCACCATTCTACTTTTTCCCTTCAATTCCCCTCCCCCCTCTTTTTTTCTCTAAACTCGACCACCATCTACACTTATTTTTTCTTGGGACACTCTCTCTTCTTCATAAGTTCTCCTCAACCCCTTCTCTTGAGCACCCATTGCTCGAAGTGTTTCCATTTTCCCCACCATTTTTTATGAGTTTCACAAGCACACCATCACACACTTCACCCACAATATCACTTTTCACAATAGGCACAACGCACACAAACACGTCCAACCCCATGGACATTTCACTCCCTCTCACAACACCTCCCCAACCCCACACTTCCACACTGCCTTGTCCCCCCTCCACCAACATAACCTCCACCCACCTCACCACCACTCACAAACATATTCATAGTTACTTCTACTCTTCCCATCCCCTCTTCCATCCCTGCTGCATCAAACTTAGATACTCACACATTCATGCATTCAACCCCATGTACTCATCATCAACCATTGACAATGCATTAAAATAAATGTTTGCATGTATGAATCAAGTTCGAGATGAATTCAATACAATGGGACCAAGATATCAAAGTTTAAAAATGCACATCCTATGGTTGTAGGCCCAACTCAACACTCTAAGAATAGAGAATGTTCTCTGAATGCCAAGGATACAGAACTCAAGGAGAAACACAACATCTTGGAGACCCAACTCTAGACTCAAAACAAGCAAGTAGTGGTAGATATGAAGAAACCCTCTGAACTCAGATGGAGCGCAACGCGAAGCTGACATGCAACATGGTGTTACAACAAAGACATGATGCAACAACTCTCAAATAGAACCAACATCTCGAGGAGCGAAAAAAAGATAACCTCAAAGCTTCATTACATACTCCTAGTGCTCTAGTTAGGCAAAGCCGATTCCACGCGGTGCCACTAGAGACCACCAAAAATATACTGGAGGATTACACCATATTATTAGAAGCTCACAAGAAGTTGAGTATGAGACTTTGAAGCACACACAATTAATAGTGCAATCAGCACCACAGGCAGAGCAACTGACATAGGAACCTGTGGTACACACCAAAATGATCAAAGAATTGGGACAATTTTGAGGACAAGTCACCCAATTACACGTTGAACTTGATACACAAACTATTCTTCAAAGGCTAGCCTCACCCCACACATTCGTGCCTGAGGAGACAATGAATATTCTGATCAACTTACATATGAAGAAGAGTATGAGCCCCAAGCAGTAGTTGACGACCATATTGACGAAGACAACCAAGACAACTTCAAACTACGAAGGCTTGCATGGATCAAACCTATTGAAGAATTGGACATGACACACTGGGTTAGGGTAGAGGCTCAGAAAAGCGATATCCATAATTGAGAAAAAAAATTTGAAGTCGGTCTACTTCCAAGAAATGGCACCACAACTCTATATCTCAAACAAAGAAATCCAATATTCCATATTTCATGATATTGGCAGAGTGTAATGCAAAAATCAAGAGGATAATAGGCAAGCTTCCCACACATGCTACACAATTTCAATTGAAAGACGTGCCCCTCATAGCACAGCAAGGAATGATCTATCAACCTAACTAGAGGGCACAATTGCTATAAGACCTACCCAAAGATGATGCAAACATGGACAACGGCCCCAATCCATAAATTTTTTAATCCATGCTATGGTCCATTACCTAGATACTGATCTTGGCTTGCTTTTGCAATTAAGGTACATAATGATCCAAGATGTCAGAACTAGGTGAACTATCCATATGAAGCACCACCATAGGGACTCCCACCATTGCATACATGATGGTGACTATCAAGAATTGGTTCTGTTGCCTACAATGGATGTCTGATATATCAGAATACATGTAGCTCAATATTTTTGATCTCATGCAGACAATCTTCAAGGTATTCTAGAAGATTAGTGCACCTCATGTCTCAACTCGACGCTTTCAGCAAGGAAAATTATATGTTTTCTACGATATGTGTGTTACCTTATCATTGAAAATCTCTTATGCCTAGCACTACCAAATCAAATATCTCCTAGCATGCTATAAAAAAACTTTCAAAGAAATGTTCACAAAATAATTATCGGAGTACGATTTCAAAATATTTTATCACTAGGGCAACCACCTCCTCCAGCTTTTTACATACAAATAGTGTCATAGTTAAGGAGATAAGGAAAAGAGCTCACACACACACTCTCACAATCAAAGAGAAGCACACACTTAGATTGAGGCAAGGAAGAATGATCTTCTTCTTCTTCTTCTATTACATAAAAAGGAATGTACAAGAATGACCTAAAAACAAGAATACGACTATTGCAATATATAAAGACCAGTACATAAGGAAAAAACTAATGTCCGTGAATGAGTGAGCTAGCAAGAAACAAATGTGCCATCACTCTCAGTAGATAAATATAATAAAGCTCAATGAAGTGTCCTTGACATATATCAGGATGACCACTATACATGTGAGAGAAACAAAAAATTGATACGTGTCATCCTAGATCATCACATGTTGAGCTTGATATCTCAAGCTCAACGTCATGTCCTCTAATCCAAGCATCTTCCAAAACTTCTTCAACTTCTTTGCTCCAAGTGCTTTAGTGAAAATATCAGCAACCTGCTCATCTATTCTCACATACACAAGATCAATATTACCTCCTAATATCTTCTCTCTGATGAAGTGATAATGTACCTTGATATCCTTTGTTCTAGCATGAAAAAGAGGGTTCCGTGCTAATTGTATATTGCTAAGATTATCACAATAGATAGTGATAGGCTTTTGCATTTCCACACCTAAATCTGCAAGTAGCATCTCTAGCCATGATGCCTCACATGCTGCCATTGAAGCACCTCTACACTCAGCCTCTTTACTCCTCAAAGCAATAGTAGGTTGCTTCTTGCTACTCCATGTAACAGCTGTTGGTGTAATTCACAAGCCTACACATTTGGCTTGATGGATGCATTGAAGTTCATACACATATGGAGAAGCATATAAACTATTGCTAGTGATTTATTACCACTTTATCTCTTTGTAAAAGTCAAACTGACTTGGAATCTTTGTAAACACCTACCAAAAGGATTTGTGAAAAAAGTTAGCTCTTTGATTGAAGGAATATCTCCTAGGATATAGGAGCTTGATCATAGGGAGCCAAAAGTTTGAATTTGAATTCAAATCCTTACTCATTCTCTATAAAAATGGTCATGGAAAAGTCACGGGTAGAACTCATCACTCCCGAGCTTCTCATTACTGATTTTGAGTGTGTGTGAGGCCTATACTCTAGCCCACACCAATCTACACCAATAGGCAATGACATTCATGCCAATGGATTTGTATACAAGTGTTCATTAATACATACATTCTCATTAGTCATTTCTGAGTTCTCTGTTATACTCCTTGAAAGTCTGTCAACTTGTGAAGTGCATATCTCAATCAAATCTTTACCAAATTCAATGATCTAAATCTTGTTGGATTCAGCTTGAAGTTATCTACATGCTATCAAAATTTGAGGATATTCTATTCAGCCATTTCAGAGAAACTCGCGTCGAGGTGATCACTGGTCAATGTCTGCTATAGTCCTAAAAAATCGGGGGTATAGCTTTACTTGCTAAATTGATTTCTCTTAGCATAGTTTATCTTTTTACATCATTTCCACTTGGAATACCTAGCTTGCTAAGCTACCTAAATACCCCTAGAAGAAATTTTTCCAATTCCTACTGTGCTGGTCATACTAAGCAAAAGATCCAGTAGGTGTCAAGACATAAATAGAAGGTTTTCATGAGTTTTGAGTTTCAAATCTATCTCTTTTGATTCAATCATTACACACATCACTTCCAAAGAACATAGGCCATTTTATGGTGTCATTGGAAAGGTAAGAAGGTCTACTTATCAAGTCTGAAGCACTAGGGGGCTGGTACAAAGCAGGTTTAGCAGTACCTACTCAATCTCTTCGAGCATCCATCCATCTTTCCCAACAGTGGTATCAGAGCAAACTAAGGTAAAATGGGAGATGGTTTTCCTTCATTTATTGATAAATTGGACAGGAACAACTATCAAGCATGGTCTCTGAGGAGGAAGACCTACTTACAAGGAAGGAGTCTCTATGGATACATCTCAAGAGATGAGGAATTGCCCTCATTCAAAACAAGAGGATTACCAACAAAGGAAGAACATGAAAAGCTCAACACATGGTGTGCTAAGGATGCATTGGCAAGGTCTTATTTACTCAACTCCATCTCTGATTTTCTTTTGCCACATATTAGGAATTTTAAGACATCCCAAGAGACTTGGGAAACCTTATCATCATACTTTTCTTCCAACACAAGGGCTAGAAAAAATTAGTTGTGGATTGAATTCACCACATTAAGGAAGCAACCTAAGCAAGCTATTTGAGAATTTGTGACCAAGAATAAAGATGTAGCAGATCAGTTAGCAAGCATAGGAGAAGAGATTGAAGAAGACCAGATTGTAAGGCAAGTGATCAATGGGATCAAGGCTGATGACAAATGGGAAAGCTTCACCACTGCCATGGACCTTTACATGGACATGCAAATTCCAGATCCTACAACTCTCATGGGACAATTGTTCAGTCAGGAAGCAAAGCTCAACAAGAATGGAGACACATCCAAAGGTAATAACTCTTCTGCCCTATATACAGATAAAAAGTCTAAAGATAAAGGAAAGACCAAGAAGGTGGAAGATGAAGGCTCTACCTCCCAAGCCAACTATGCAAGGAGAGATAGATCATCAAGAGGAAGGGGCAGAGGAGGTAAGCAAGGTAGGGGGAGATCCTATAACTCCTCACCATGCAACATTTGTGGTTTATCAAATCATACTACAGATGAGTGTTTTAGGAATTACAAAAATCAGAGAGGAAGAGGATACCAAAGAGGTGGATACTAACAGTCAAGAGGTAGATTCAACCATCACCAAGGCTACAACAACAACTACAACAACAATTACAACAATAATTACAATGGCAAGTACCAAGGAGGATTCAAATCCAAAAAAGACTACAACAACTACATAGAGGAGCAGGATGACTCTCTTCTGATCATGAACATGAGTTCAAAACCAGGTATAGATGATGACCACCTATTCTACATTGATTCAGGATGCTCAAATCATGTGGCTGGCAATGTAGCACTACTCTTTGATCTTGAGGAACCAAAAGGTAAGCATCAAGTCCAAACAGGTGATGACACCAAGCACTCAGTAGTTAAGTTGGAAATTTTAAGACTTGTGATGGAAATCAGAACTTGTTGAGCAGGGTACTTTATGTACCAACCATTACCAAAAATTTGATGAGTGTTGGACAGATTGTGGAGAAAGGTTTGCAGGTTAGATTCAACCAATATGGAGCATTTGTGGAGGATCCAAGACATGGGTTCAAGAGGATTGCTAAAGGAGAAAAATCAGGTAGACTTTTCACCTTTGAGTTAGAAGACACAAAGAATATTGCATTATACAGTTATAAAGATCAAACACTTTCAGAGCTTGAAATTTGGCACAAAAGATTAGGGCATATAGGAGAAAGAACCTTGAAGCAAATATGCAGGGACCAATGTGTGCTTGGGATACCTAATGTATCCAAGCAACATATGATTTATAAGTGTGGTGCTTGTCAATTTGGGAAGTCTCACAGGTTACCCTTCTCAAGGAAAGGTGACATGCATGAAGATTACCTAGAGCTTGTCCATACAGATGTATGGGGACCAAGCAAAGACCCCTCAATCTCAGGATCAAGGTACTATGTATCTTTTATTTATGATTATAGCAGGTGGACTATATTGTACTTCATGAAGCACAAGGATGAGGTGTTTAATTGCTTTAAAAAATATCTTGCACTTGTTGAAAATCATATAGGAAAGAATTTGAAGAGGCTAAGGTCAGATGGAGGAGGTGAGTACTTCTCCAATGAGTTTGAAAACTTCTTGCAGGATAGAGGCATCAAAAGAGAAATCACCACAAGGTATTCTCTTGAACAGAATGGGGTAGCTGAGAGAAGAAATAGGTTGATTGTTGAGACAGCTAGGTCTATGTTGAATGAAAAAAGGTTACCTAACTATCTATGGGCAGAGAGTGTTTCTACTACCACTTACCTCATAAATAGGTTACGATCTAAGTCCCTTGATGGAATGACACCCTATGAAGCATGGCATGGTAAGAGACCCTCACTTGACCATTGCAGGATATTTGGATGTGTAGCATATGTACACATTCCTTCTCAGATAAGAGGTAAGCTAGATCCTAAAGCTGAGAAGTGCATCTTTATTGGGTATGATCTAAATAAAAAAGGATACAAGTTTTGTAACCCTTCCAATAAGGGATTCATGGTGAGTAGACATGTTGTCTTTGATGAAAATGATTCTTGGTATGAGAATGAATGCAGGAAGGTTTAATTACCCTATGATTTGGAAGAAGAATTTCCAAGTCTTGCAAAGGAGGAACCTACTCAGAATGAAGACTCAAGTTCAGAAGATGAAGACACTATCAACCTTGAAGAGTTCAAGGCATGAAAGTCCCAGGGCAAAATGAAGATGAAGAAGCTTGAAGACATACGTGAATCTTCAACTCAATCTATCAGAAGATCACAAAGAGAAAACAAAAAACCTATCAGATATGGGTATGGTACATCTCTTGTTACTAAACACTCTGTTTATCTTGCCAAAGATTTGTCAATTGAAGAACCAGGATCATATGAAGAAGCCATAACCAAGATAGAATGGAAAGAAGCTATGGATGAAGAGATTGAAGCACTCAAGGAGAGTGACACATGGGAGTTAGTACCAAAGAAGGACTCCATGAAGGTAATAGGATCCAGATGGATCTATAAACTTAAAAGAAATTCTAATGGCACAATTAATAGGTACAAAGCCAGATTGGTAGCCAAGGGTTTTTCACAAACCCAAGGCATTGATTATGAAGAGACATTCTCTCCTGTGGCCAAGATGCCAACCATCAGAGTGTTTGTTAGTGTGGCTGCATCAAAAAATTAGAATATGTACCAATTGGATGTCAAGAATGCTTGCTTGAATGGATGGATTTCAGAGGAGGTATATATGTCACAACCTCTTGGCTTGGAATCACAGATTAACCACTTACCTTCAAGACCAAGGGTTTGTCATGAGCAAGGCAGATACTTCTCTATTCATCAAGAGAAGTAATTCAGAGGTAATATACCTTTGTGTTTGTGTTGATGACATCATACTTACAGGTAATGATGTCAATGGAATCAGACAAATCAAGAGCCAAATGATGAAGGAGTTCAAGATCAATGATCTTGGTCTATTGAAGTATTTTCTTGGGCTTGAGTTAGTCTATACTAACTCAGGAATATACATTACTCAGAAAAAATATATACAGGATATGTTGAAGAAGTTTCACTTGCAGGATGCCAAAGTAGCAAGTACTCCAATGGAGGTAAACTTAAAATTAAGTCCCCATGAAGGTGATGAAGTTAATGACATTATAGGTTATCAAAGTATGGTGGGTAGCTTAAACTATGCTACCTTAACAAGGATAGATATTGCATATGGAGTTAGTGTGCTAAGTCAGTTTATGCAGAAGCCAAGGATACCTCACTTAGAGGCTGCCAAGAGAATCTTAAAGTATCTCAAGGGTACACAACATCATGGTTTGTATTTTCCTTACACTTCAGACATTGATATCAAGATCTATTCAGATGCAGATTGGGCAGGATGCAAGGATGATAGGAGGAGCACTTCTGGATACATTTCTTTTGTAGGTGATAAACCAATTTCATGGTCTTCAAAGAAGCAACCTACTGTTACTTTATCTTCTACAGAGGCAGAGTATAGAGGACTGGCTAATGCCACACAAGAAGCCATTTGGATTAAGCTATTGTATACAGAATTGGGTTTATATACTAGGTCACCAATAATCTTTGGAGATAATACAAGCTCACTTCACCTTGCAGCTAATCCTATCTATCATGCTAGGACCAAACATATAGAGGTTCATTACCATTATGTGAGAGAGAAGTTGCTAAGAAAAGACATTCAACTAACCTATGTATCAACCAACATGCAATGTGCAAATTTGTTGATTAAAGCTTTGGATTGAACCAAACTTTGCAGGTTCAAAGCAATGATTGGATTGCAGGATATACATGAAGACTGAAGATGAAGATCAAGCCAAAATTTTTGGCTTGAGGAGGAGCTGTTGGTGTAATTCACAAGCCTACACATTTGGCTTGATGGATGCATTGAAGTTCATACACATATGTAGAAGCATAGAAACTATTGCTAGTGATTTATTACCACTTTATCTCTTTGTAAAAGTCAAATTGACTTGGAATCTTTGTAAACACCTACCAAAAGGATTCATGGAAAACCTTAGCTCTTTGATTGAAGGACTATCTCCTAGGATATAGGAGCTTGATCATAGGGAGCCAAAAGTTTGAGTTTGAATTCAAATTCTTACTCATTCTCTATAAAAATGGTCATGGAAAAGTCACGGGTAGAACTCATCACTCTCGAGCTTCTCATTACTCATTCTGAGTGTGTCTGAGGCCTATACTCTAGCCCACACCTATCTACACCATTAGGAAATGACATTCATGCCAATTGATTTGTATACAAGTGTTCATTAATACATACATTCTCATTATTCATTTCTGAGTTCTCTGTTATACTCCTTGAAAGTCTATCAACGTGTGAAGTGCATATCTCAGTGAAATCTTCACCAAATTCAATGATCCAAAGCTTGTTGGATTCAGCTTGAAGGTATCTACATGCTATCAAAATTTGAGGAGATTCTATTCAGCCATTTCAGAGAAATTTGCGTCGAGGTGATCACTGGTCAATGTCTACTCTAGTCCTAAAAAATCGGGGGTATAGCTTTACTTGCTAAATTGATTTCTCTTAGCATAGTTTATCTTTTTACATCATTCCACTTGGAATAGTTAGCTTGCTAAGCTAATTAAATACCCCTAGAAGGAATGTTTCCAATTCCTACTGCGCTGGTCATACTGAGCAAAAGATCGAGCAGGTGTCAAGACATAAATAGAAGGTTTTCATGAGTTTTTGAGTTTCAAATCCATCTGTTTTGATTCAATCATTACACACATCACTTCCAAAGTACATAGGCCATTTTATGGTGTCATTTGAAAGCTAAGGAGGTCTACTTATCAAGTCTGAAGCATTAGGGAGCTGGTACAAAGCAGGTTTAGTAGTATCTACTCAATCTCTTGGAGCATCCATCCATCTTTCCCAACAATAGCTGCACCTCCAAGTGAGAATAGAAATCCACTAGTAGATCTTCTATCTAGAGTACTACCAGCCCAATCTGCATCGGTGTATCCATGAACGTGTAAATCTACACTTGCTTCATAAAACAATGCATAATCCAAAGTAGCACTCACATAACGTAGAGTGTGCCTCAGAGCATCCAAATGTGGCTTCGTGGGAAACTACTTAAATTGACTTTCAAGTCCAATAGTGTAGCTTAGATTAGGCCTCATAATTGTGAGATATATCAAACTTCCCACAATTTTCCTTACAGAGTAGCATTTTCCAATGCTTCACATGATGTAGTATCTAACTTCAAATTGTGATCTAAGGGCATATAAATCAACTTACAATCAGCCATCCCATAATTTTGTAGCATATTCAAGGCATATTGCCTTTGCGACATCCATATACTTGTTTTTCTATGTATAAACTCAATGCCCAAGAAATAGCGCAGCACACCAAGATCTTTCATGACAAATTCCTGCATAAGAAGTTGCTTTACCTCTTTGATACTTTCTTCATTATCACCATCTACAATTAAGTCATCAACATAGATAGCCACAATTGGGATTCCATCATCACCCTTCCTTGCATATAGTGAATGATATGCATCACACATAGAAAATCCAATGGCGATCAAGTAATCAGCAATCCTTGCATGCCATGCACAAGGTGCTTGCTTCAACCCATACAAAACCTTTCGCAACCTGCAAACATATTCTGAATGCTTTGAATCTTCATATTCTTGTGGCTAGTCCATGTATACTTCTTACTGTAACTCACCAAGTATAAAAGCATTCTTCACATCCATCTGATGCAATGTCCATCTCTTTGCTGTAGCTAATGCAACAAGTGTTCTAACAATAGACATTTTAGCTACAAGGTTGAATGTTTCCCCATAATCAGTGCCATAAGTTTGTGCATATTCTTTTGCTACCAAACGTACTTCATACCTGCTTATGCTACCATCAGCATTGTGCTTTACCTTGTAATTCCACTTGTAGTCCATGGGTTTCTTTCCTTGTGGCAATGGAACCAGCTTCCATGTATCATTTCCATAAAGTGCAGCCATCTCTTCATCCATAGCTTTTTCCCAATATGCATTTCCAATCGCATCTTCAAAACAAGAAGGTTCAACATCTTGTATTACCTTTGTCATGTACGCACAATGGCGAGCCATGTAACTATCATATGTCAATCGTTGCACTGAATTCCGTATCCTCCCAAATCTTCTTGGTCCTGGGTCACTTCTCCTTGTATCATCTGCATGTGCCTTTCTTACTCTTGGAGTCTCCACAGAGGGTAATCCAAGTTCCTCATCAAGGTTCTTTTCTGAACTGCTTGAATCTCCATCAACATCTTCAACACCTCCACATGTTTTTCTACCAACAAAAAGCTTTTCTTTGCCTTTCTTGGATGTATTTGATGAATTTGTTGGACTGAAGTTTCCACGTAATCTTCCACTCCATGGATTTGATTTGGAACTATTTCTTGGTGATGCATCCGGTCCACTCAAATCTTGAGATTCTGCACTTGATTTTTTAGCATTTTCTTTGTCATTTGGTTCAAGATTCAGTCCTTCTTTGGAATCTGCATAGAAGCTTGACATTTCATCAAATACCACATCTCTGCTCACCTTCACCTATTGTGTGTGAGTCGTTGGAACAAACCAATCACAAATTGATGATTACAAAGAGCTTGAAGCAAGCTTATGTTCAGATTGAAGCGGAAGAAGACACTTGAGAAAGTGAAGAGATCTCAGAAGTGAAGTTTGTATACATATGTACATTACAATTGGAAATTCTTGTAATTTGAGTAGAGATAATCCTTAGGATGATAAGGAGTAATGTAATAGACACAGGATAAGTCTAGAACCATATGTATATAAGTCAATGATGTAAAGAAATACAAGAGAAGAGTCATTTGAAGACAAGTGTCTTAGAGATAGATGTGAAGAGAGTTATCTTCAGAAAGTAGTGACGAGCATTTTGTAGATTTCTCTCAGTCTCATCATGTGGATCAGAAATCCTTATGTACACATCTAATCTGAAAGCTAATGAAGCTATGTTCAGAGTTTTATGATCTAATTCATTTCTTACTGTGAGTATGATCAATAGGAACATTTGTATGTAGAGTCTGCAGATAGACTTCTCAGAGTCGCACACTTTTCTGTGTCAATGTTTTGCTTAGATCTTAGTGCACACTGTAAATTTTTTAATGAGTGAGCATTCAAAATCTAAGTTAGAAGGTAAGGAAGCTATGGCTAAAAGCATCTAGCAAAAGGGGATCTGTGCTGTGAGAAATCAACTTAAGAAGTTGACCATATCAAAGTCGCCATTTTTGAAAGAGTTTTTGACACAGATTTGATCTAAAGATCAACTTAGAAATCTATTGGTTCTTTTGAAGAACTAATGATCAATATAGTGCGCAAAGGCAGCATAAATATGTGAGTATCGTTTGAATGATTAAATTTGAAGTATTATGAAGAAATTGAAGCCTCTCTCTAAAGCAGATTCTTGAAGATGAAGAAAACTTCTTACAGAGAAGTATTTCTTGATATATGTGAAAGATAATTTGAAGTTTGTGTAAAGTTTGATTTATTCTTGATATAGAGGAGTTATTAAATCAAGATAAATCCAACATTTGGAGATTAAAAGGTCTCCAACAGTGGAATCAGAGCTGAAGGTGCAATATAGGTGAAGAAAAAGAAAGGAGAACCTCGAGTGTTGCAGGAATCAGAAATTTTGTGAATAGAAGAAGCAAAGATTAAAGCTTCATATCAAAGGTACACTCTATTATCATAAATCATAGTAATTGCAGACACAGATGGGAGAAAGCTTGCAGATTGATAAGCTAGATAGGGAGAACTATCCATCTTGGTCCATGAGGATGGAGGCACACCTCATGAGCAAAGATTTGATGGCATTCATTACAGGAGAAGAAGAAAAGCTTGAGTTTGCAGATCCTAGTATTCCAACTAGGGAAGAGCTTGCAGATTTGAAGACCTGGATGAGAAAGGATGCTCAAGCTAGGAGCATCATTTACATGGTTGTAAATGGTTATCTTCTACCTCACATCAGAGGATTGGAAAGTGCAACAGATGTGTGGAATGCTTTGGAAGAGCATTTCCAAAACACAACCAAGTCTAGAAAGTCTTCATTATGGGCAGAGTTTACAACCTTTAAACAGAAGAGTTCACAATCAATTTCTGATTATGTGGCAAGGATGAAGGATATTGTAGATAGCTTCGGAGCAGTAGATGAAGACATTGAAGAGGATAAGTTGGTAAGGCAAATACTTAGAGGTCTAAGAGGAGATGAGAAGTGGAAGCCCTTCATATTGTCCATAGAATTGTCACTTGATCACTTTACTCCTGATCTTAATCAATTGCTAGGACACATGCTAACTTTTGAGCAAACATTGAAGGAGACAATGATAGGAGTGCAAGTCAAGTTATGTACTCCAGGGACAAGAAAAAGAATGGCAAAGGGAAGCAGTCAACTGATGATGAAGGAACTTCAAGTCAAGCTAACTTTACAAAAGGAAGGATGAACTTCAGAGGTAAAGGAAGAGGAGGTAAGAACAAATATAATACTAAAGCTTGTTGGATTTGTGGCAGAACCAATCATTTGGCAAATGATTGTTGGTATAACAATCAAAATGGTGGAAGCAATAATCAGAGTTTTAATCAAAGAGGTAGAGGAGGCAGAAACCAAAGAGGCAACTTCAGAGGAAGAGGTGGTAGGACATCATATGCTAGAGGAGGTGGAAGAAGTTTTCAATCTCAATCCTACAACAGCAATTATTATAATTATGCAGCAGATCAGAAGGATGATATGACTCTTCTCTTGAATGCAACCCATGAATCAGTAGGAGAAGATCAAAGGGTGTTTTATATTGACTCAGAATGTAGCAATCATCTGAGTGGCAATATATCCTTGATGACTGATATGGAAGCAAAGGTGAATGGGCATACAGTTCAAACAGGTGATAATACTAAGCATAAGGTGGAAAGTATTGGATCAGTGAAGACAAAGAATGGAAGTACACTCTTGAGCAAGGTACTTTATGTTCCTACTATTCCTAAGAATTTGATAAGTGTAGGGCAAATTGTGGAGAAAGTATATGAAGTCAGATTCACAAATAATGGTGTCTATGTGAAAGATCCAAATCAGGGATATAGAAACATAATTGCAGGTAAAAAAGAAGAAGCACACAAAAGTTCATACAATAAATCAGGATATAAATATTCAAATATGCTTGAATTGATTCATACAGATGTGTGGGGTCCTTCAAGGGACTATAGCATAAATGGATCCAGATATTATGTGTTGTTTGTTGATGATGCAACCAGATGGATTATTGTATGTAGTCAAGGACAAATCAGAAGTGTTAAAGACATTCAAGCAATATCATGCTTATGCAGAAAGGATTACAGGACAAAAGCTCAAGAGGTTGAGATCAGATGGAGGGGGAGAGTATTTTTCTAAAGATTTTGATGATTATTTGTGGAATGCATGTATAAAAAGAGAAGTAACTTGCAGGTACTCCCGTCAACAAAATGGAATTGCAGAAAGAAGAAATAGAACTCTTGTAGAGTTTGCAAGAGCAATGATGAAGGAAAAGAATTGTCCAAATTACTTATGGGTAGAAGCTATTAACACTGCAACATACCTGGTGAATAGGTTATCTTGTAAAGATTTGGATGGAAGAACTCCTTATGAAGCATGGTGGGGTAAGAAACCTACTCTTGATCATTGTAAGGTATTTGGATGTTTAGCATATGCTTATGTTCCTTGAAAATTGAGGCATAAGTTAGAACCCAAAGCAGAGAAGTATGTGTTTATTGGGTATGATGATAGACAGATGGGTTACAGATTGTGGAGTCCATCTGCAAAGCAATTTCTTATTACCAAAGATGTTACATTTGATGAGGAAAGTACATGGTATACAGGGTCAGTCAACAAATGATTATGCAGATGTCAAAGAAATACAAAGAAAAGGGAAGAGAAAAGTAAGTGTGTGTGAAGAAGATATTTATGATGTTGATTGTCAAAGTAAATTGCAGGATAATGTTGAAGATGGGCCAAGATTTGATCCAGAATCAAATGTGGCTGAGACTTCAAGAAGTGCAGAGGTCAGAAGATCCTCAAGGGAAAGGAAAGAGCCTATCAGGTATAGCTATGATACATCTTTCTTAACAACAAAAGATTATGCTTACATTGTGAAGACAGAAGAGGATCCAATCACATATGAAGAAGCTAAAGGTAAACAGAATTGGGAGAAGGCAATGCAAGAAGAGTATGATGCTCTACTTGAAAATGAAACATGGGAATTGGTGCCAAGACCAAAGAATCAGAAGGTCATTGGATGTAAGTGGGTGTATAAAACAAAAAGGTTTGCAGATGGTAAGGTGTCTAGATACAAGGCTAGAAAGGTTATGCCCAAACTTATGGGGTAGATTATGATGAAACCTTTAGTCCTGTTGCTAAGATGTCTACAATTAGATCATTGATTGCAATTGCTGCTTGTAAAGGATGGAAGTTATCACAATTAGATGTGAAGAATGCATTTCTGAATGGGTATTTACAGATAAAGTGTACATGGAGCAACCAGAAGGTTTCATGGATTCAATTGGATCAGATTATGTGTGTAAGCTCAAGAGAGCTTTGTATGGGTTGAAGCAGGCTCCAAGAGCATGGAATTATAGGCTTGTTAAGTTCTTGAATGAATGTGGATTTCAAGCATCAAAGGCAGATAGTAGCTTGCTAGTGAAGGCAAGTGAAAATGGATACATATATATGTGTATTTATGTTGATGATATTATTGTCATAGGTACAAATGCTCAAGGAATCAATGAGCTTTAGAAACAAATAGAGAAGGAGTTTGAGATAAGTGATTTGGGAAACTTATCTTATTTCTTAGGAATGCAGATTTTATATACTCAACATGGAGTATATGTTACACAAGAGAGGTACTTGAAGAATCTTTTGGTCAAGTTCAACATGGAGGATTGCAAGCCTTCAAGCACATCATTGGAAGTAAATCATAAATTAAGCAGGTATGGAGGTGAAGAATTTAATGACATGAAGAAATATCAGAGTTTGGTAGGTAGTTTAATTTATGCTACCTTGACAAGGCCAGATCTATCATATGCAGTAGGTGTGTTGTCACAATTTATACATTGTCCAAAGAAGACCCATTGGATTGCAGCTCAAAGGGTACTCAGATATATCAAAGGAACCCTAAGTGAAGGTCTGTATTATGGATTTACTTATGATACAAGAATCAAATTATTTAGTGACGTAGATTGGGCAGGTGATTCAGATGATAGAAGGTCTACTCATGGGTATCTCTGTTATATTGGAGATAAGTTAGTTTCTTGGTGCTCAAAGAAGCAACATACAGTTGCTTTGTCATCTACAGAAGCTGAGTATAAAGGAATGGTAGAGGCTGCAAAAGAAGTGATATGGTTAAAGACCTTGTTGAAGAGTTTTGGAACTGATCAGAGTACTCCAATCATTTTTGGAGACAATATGAGTTCATTGTATTTGGCAGCTAACCCTGTTTTTCATGCCAGGACTAAGCATATAGATATTCAGTATCACTTCTTGAGGGAAAAGGTACTTGATAAAGAGACTGAAGTGATGTATACTCCAAGAAAAGAACAAGTTGCATATATGATGACAAAAAGCATGGATGGACCTAAGCTACAGAGATTCAAAGAAATGGCAGGAGTGAAGAAGAATGGAATAATCACAATTAGTGATTGACGGGGAGCTGTTGGAACAAACCAATCACAAATTGATGATTACAAAGAGCTTGAAGCAAGCTTATGTTCAGATTGAAGTGTAAGAAGACACTTGAGAAAGTGAAGAGATCTCAGAAGTGAAGTTTGTATACATATGTACATTACACTTGGAAATTCTTGTAATTTGAGTAGAGATCATCCTTAGGATGATAAGGAGTAATGTAGTAGACATGGGATAAGTCCAGAACCATATGTATATAAGTCAATGATGTAAAGAAATACAAGAGAAGAGTCATTTGAAGACAAGTGTCTTAGAGATAGATATGAAGAGAGTTATCTTCAGAAAGTAGTGATGAGCATTTCGTAGATTTCTCTCAGTCTGATCATGTGGATTAGAAATCCTTTTGTACACATCTAATCTCAAAGCTAATGAAGCTATGTTCAGAGTTTTATGATATAATTCCTTTCTTACTGTGAGTATGATCAATAGGAACATTTGTATGTAGAGTCTGCAGATAGACTTCTCAGAGTCGCACACTTTTCTATGTCAATGTTTTGCTTAGATCTCAGTGCACAGTGTAAAGTTTTTAATGAGTGAGCATTCAAAATCTAAGTTAGAAGGTAAGGAAGCTATGGCTAAAAGCATTTAGCAAAACGGGATCTGTGCTGTGAGAAATCAGCTTAAGAAGTTGACCATATCAAAGTCGCCATTTCTAGAAGACAGTTTTTGACACAGATTTGATCTAAAAGATCAAATTAGAAATCTATTGGTTCTTTTGAAGAACTAATGATCAATATAGTTGCGCAAAGTTAGCATGGATATGTGAGTATCATTTGAATGATTAAGTTTGAAGTATTATGAAGAAATTGAAGCCTATCTCTGAAGTAGATTCTTGAAGATGAAGAAAACTTCTTACAGAGAAGTATTTCTTGATATATGTGAAAGATAATTTGAAGTTTGTGTAAAGTTTGATTTATTCTTGATATAGAGGAGTTCTTAAATCAAGATAAATCAAACATTTGGAGATTAAAAGGTCTCCAACATGAGTGGGTTATAAAATTTATATCCCTTTTGCTCAAGGGAGTATCCAATGAAGACACATTTTTTTTGCTTTTGGATCAAGCTTCATCCTCAACTCATCTGGAACATGTACATATGCAATACAGCCAAAAACTTTCATATGTGATAAGTTTGGCTTTTTACATGTGAACTTCTCTTTAGGTGTAACTTGATGTACAACAACAGTTGGAGTTTTGTTCAATGCCATTCTGTTGCGGTGTGTACCTGCATGAAAAGCCACATCAAATTCCATGACTTTTTAGAAAGTTGTTGAACTCATTTGACATGTATTCACCTCCTGCATTAGATCTTAATGTCTGAATATACTTCCCTATCTACTTTTCCACCATAGCTTTAAAATTTTGAAAGTGAGTGAATACCTCAATCTTCTCTTTCATGAAATATACCCACAATTTCTATTTATGGTCATCAATGAAAGTAACATAAAACTTCCAACCACCCATAGATATGGTCTTTGGAGGACACCAAACATCTGTATGTACCATTTCTAGCACATTGTCACTAACATGCTTGTCATGCGGAAATGATGATCTTGATTGTTTACCAAATTGACATGTTACACATACCTTTTGCATCTCTGCAACCTTGAAATTTGGTAGTCCATGGACAATCTCCTTTGACTACATATCTATCTATCTATCTATCTATCTATCTATCTATCTATCTATCTATCTATCTATCTATCTATCTATCTATCTATCTATCTATCTATCTATCTATCTATCTATCTATCTATCTATCTATCTATCTATCTATCTATCTATCTATCTATCTATCTATCTATCTATCTATCTATCTATCTATCTATCTATCTATCTTTCTTTCTTCTTCTTCTATCTATCTATCTATCTATCTATCTATCTATCTATCTATCTATCTATCTATCTATCTATCTATCTATCTATCTATCTATCTATCTATCTATCTATCTATCTATCTATCTATCTATCTATCTATCTATCTATCTATCTATCTATCTATCTATCTATGTATATCTCTATCTATCTATCTATCTATCTATCTATCTATCTATCTATCTATCTATCTATCTATCTATCTATGTATCTATCTATCTATCTATCTATCTATCAATCTATCTATCTATCTATGTATCTATGTATCCATGTATCTATGTATCTATGTATCTATCTATCTATCTATGTATCTATCTATCTATGTATCTATCTATCTATCTATCTATCTATCTATCTATCTATCTATCTATCTATCTATCTATCTATCTATCTATCTATCTATCTATCTATCTATCTATCTATCTATCTATCTATCTATCTATCTATCTATCTATCTATCTATCTATCTATCTATCTATCTATCTATCTATCTATCTATCTGTCTATCTATCTGTCTATCTATCTATCTGTCTATCTGTCTATTTGTGTACCTGTCTATCTGTCTATCTATCTGTGTATCTGTCTATCTCTCTATCTATCTATCTATCTATCAATCAATCAATCTATCTATCTATCTATCTATCTATCTATCTATCTATCTATCTATCTATCTATCTATCAATCTATCTATCTATCTATCTATCTATCTATCTATCTATCTATCTATCTATCTATCTATCTATCTATTTATCTATCTATCTATCTATCAATCAATCTATCTATCTATCTATCTATCTATCTATCTATCTATCTATCTATCTATCTATCTATCTATCTATCTATCTATCTATCTATCTATCTATCTATCTATCCCTCTATCCCTCTATCCCTCTATCTATCTAGCTATCTATCTATCTATCTATCTATCTATCTATCTATCTATCTATCTATCTATCTATCTATCTATCTATCTATCTATCTATCTATCTATCTATCTATCTATCTATCTTTCTCTCTATCTATCTATCTAACTATCTATCTCTCTATCTATCCCTCTATCTATCTTGTTGGTGCAAGGCAATCAACAATTGAAGTTTTGATGAAGGTTTGAAGTCAAGGACTTAAGAAAAGATCAAGATAGGAAGCATGAAGAAAGTACATGTTCAGAGAATGAAGATGTGTATACATATGTACATTAACTTAGAGATAGCTCACTTATACTTTTGTATGGTTATGAGCTTGTAAATATTTGCCTATATATACAAGGAAAAATATCAGGTGTCAAAGTCGACTGTAAAGAACAATAGTTTTAGACATAGGTGACTTATTAAGATCATTTCTCAAGATCTATTGAGTCTTTTGGAATGCTTTAACTTGAAGGAGGTGTGAAAACTATAGGCAACACCTTGTGCAAAGTTTTATCAAACACTTTACACATTTGATAAGTCAATGAGTGAGTTATGTTCAACAGACTTTCTCTGTAGTCACCTTATTCACAGTTTGTTCAAGATTTTGGAAATCGAGTATTGATCCTCCAAATTGGTGAAGGTTTTAAGTTATTCTTGATATAGAGGTGCTCTAACTTCAAGGAACTTGTTCTTTTGGAGATTAACACTCTCCATGAGTGGTATCAAAGCAGGAAGCATCAAAATTGAAGAAAGGAGGACCCCGACTGCTACAGTTATAGAGAAATCAACATTGGAAGATACAAAAGGTGAAAGCTTGAAAGCAAAGCTTGAGAAGGAGGATAGAAGATATCAAGGAATACAAAAGGAGTATCATTCGAAGCAAAGGTAACCTTATTCCTCATAAAGCTTGAAGGATTTAATACACAGGTGAAGAAAGGATGGGAGATTCTCTTCAGATAGAGAAACAAATAGAGAGAACTATCCAGCATGGTCAGTGAGGATTGAAGCTCATCTTATGAGCAAAGACTTGATAGGTTATATTACAGGTGAAGAAGAAAAGCCTCAGTTTAGAGATCCTAGTGTTCCAACTAGGGATGAATTTTCAGATTTGAAGAGTTGGATGAAGAGAGATGCTCAAGCTAGGAGCATTATCTATATGGGAGTTAATGACTACTTGCTACCTCACATTAGAGGTCTTGAAAGTGCAAGTGATATATAGAATGCTTTGGAGGAGCATTTCCAAAACACCACAAAGTCAAGGAAGGCATCCTTGTGGGTAGAGTTTACCACATTCAAGAAGAAGGCCTCTCAATCCATCTCAGATTATGTAACAAGGATGAAGGACATTGTAGATGCATTAGGAGCAGTTGATGAAGATCTTGAGGAGGATAAATTGGTAAGGCAAATCTTTACAGGTTTGAGAGGTGATGACAAATGGAAGCCATTCATTTTGTCTACTGAATTATCACTAGATCATTTTACTCCTGATTTAAATCAGTTGCTAGGACACATGCTAACCTTTGAGCAGGGAGAAAGCTATGCAGGAAGAGTATGATGCATTGATGGAGAATCAGACATGGGATTTGGTTACTAAACCAAATAGTCAAAAGATCATTGGATGCAAATGGGTCTACAAGACAAAGAGGTTTGCAGATGGAAGCGTGTCTAGATATAAAGCTAGACTTGTTGTGAAAGGTTTTGCTCAGACATATGGTATAGATTATGATGAGACCTATAGTCCTGTGGCAAAGATGACAACCATCAGGATGACACTCATAGCTATTGCTGCATGTAAAGGTTGAAAATTATGTCAATTAGATGTGAAGAATGCTTTTCTAAATGGTTACATTTCAGATGATGTTTTCATGAAGCAACCACAAGCATTCAGAAATGAAAGGTATCTAGATCATGTATGTAAGCTCAAGAGAGCTTTGTATGGTTTGAAGCAGGATCCAAGGGCATGTAATTATAGACTTGTGAAGTTCTTAAAAGAATTTGGTTTTCAAGTATCTAAAGCAGATAGTAGCTTGCTTGTTAAAGCAAGTGATGATGGGTTCATTTACATGTGCATATATGTTGATGATATAATTCTTACAGGTGCAGATGAGAAAGGCATTCAAAGCCTAAAGAAGCAAATGGAGAAAGAGTTCAAGATTAGTGACTTGGGAAACTTGTCATATTTCTTGGGAATGGATATCTCATACACTCAACATGGAGTGTATGTTACTCAAGAAAGGTATTTGAAAAACTTCTTGATCAAGTTTAAAATGGATGATTGCAGGGTAGCACCTACACCAATGGAGGTGAATCACAAATTGAGCAGATATGGAGGAGAAGAGTTCAAGGACATGAAGCTATATCAAAGTTTGGTTGGTAGTCTGGTCTATGCTACATTAACTAGGCCTGGTTTGTCATATGCAGTTGGAATATTGTCTGAATTCATGCATTGTCCTAAGAAAGAACATTGGGTTGACAAAGAGTGTTGAGGTACATTAAGGGTACACTCAAAGAAGGTTTGTATTATGGTTTTACACCAGATACAAACATCAAGATATATCAATATCATTTTCTAAGAGAGAAGGTGATGGATAAAGAGATTGAAGTTATACATACTTCAACAAAAGATCAGATAGCTGATATGCTAACTGAAAGCTTGGATGGACCAAAGCTACAGAGATTCAAAGACATGGCAGGTATAAAGAAGTTAGAGAAAACCTCAATTGATGATTGAGGGGGAGCTATTGGTGCAACACAATCAACAATTGAAGTTTTGATGAAGGTTTGAAGTCAAGGACTGAAGAAAAGATCAAGATATGAAGCATGAAGAAAGTACATGTTCAGAGAATGAAGATGTGTATACATATGTACATTAATTTAGAGATAGCTCACTTATACTTTGGTATGGTTATGAGATTGTAAATATTTTCCTATATATACAAGGAAAAATGTCGGGGAAAATATGAGAGAGTGTGTGAGAACAAGAACTAAAGAGAATTAGAAGTCATTAGACACTTGTGAAGTGTGTAGAATAGCTCTCTCATCCATATGTAAAACTTTTCAGTAATGAAGAAAAGTTGCGCCCGATTTTTCTGACTGTTGTCCTGTGCTTGATCATTTCAAGAATTCTTTTGTAGGTATCTAATTCCATAGTTAATGAGTCTATGGCTAAAGTTTAAGAGCCTAATTGTAAACAGGCTGTGAGAATTGTTGGAACATCAAGCTTACACTATGCTTGAGGTGGACTTGAACTACATCAAAGGCTATTGCGTCGAAAGAATATCCATTGGAGAGTTTTTTTCTCTTATGCTCATTTATTGTATTTTTTGAGAGAATTTTTGATGGTTCATTTACCATTGTAAAAGCCTTGAGCTTTACACATGTAAAGGTAGAAAGATAAATCCCAAATCCCACAAATTTGTGGTGGTTGAAGTTGCATTCAATCAAGCAATCAATCACCTAAAAGTAGATCAAACTAGATCTTCACTTTTCCTATATTGTAGGAAAGTGAATTGATTCCCTCCAACAACCATTCCCACCTTCATTTGAATTCAAATTTCACTTGTAGAAGTCGTGGAACACTCCTAGAGTCTATATAAAGACTTGAAATCACTTGTACAATACATGGAAGCAATATACATACACTTGTGACCATCATTGTCTTGCTCCTTCAATTCTCTACATCATCTTCTTCGCCAACAGTAATCTTGCAGAGGCTACTGCTCTCTCTCTCGAGCTCCAAATTGAAGTCAAGATGGCTCATTGGAGAGATATTAGTGTCTAGTTTATGCCTATAACTTTTCAAAGCATTTGCTTTAGTAGATTAGGAGAAATCTGCGTTTTTCTGTCTCGGGGTCAATCTCTGCATATTCCTGAAAAATAGGAAGTACCACCGGTGAATGTCTCATTCATTCCTGTAGCATATTCTGCTTATTCCTTATAATTTTGTGCATTCTATACACTCAACCCTATGTGTATCAATCCCATAAAATTATTTTTTCTAATTGTAATCACGCTGGTCGCTATGGGCATTTCAAGTTCATTGTCTCTTCCATAGATAGT
>CM035414.1:170358607-170371107 GCA_020310875.1 Ceratopteris richardii
GATATACATTGGAGATAAGCTTGTGAGTTGGTGTTCAAAGAAACAACACACAGTGGCCTTATCATCAACTGAAGCTGAATACAAAGGACTTGTGGAAGCAGCAAAGGAAGTCATATGGATGCAGACATTATTCAAAAGCTTGGGAATTGATCAAGGTATACCCATCATTCATGGAGATAACATGAGTTCATTATATCTTGCAGCAAATCCTGTGTTTCATGCAAGGACAAAGCACATAGAGATACAGTACCATTTTCTTAGAGAAAAGGTAATGGAGAAAGAGATTGAAGTGGTGTATACTTCCACAAAAGATCAGATTGCAGATATTATGACAAAAAGCTTGGATGGAGTAAAGACAAGTAAGTTCAAGGAGATGGCAGGAATAAAAGAGAAGGAGATTATGTGAAGAAGTCAAATTATGCTAATTAGTGATTGAGGGGGAGCTGTTGGGGCTTCACTCACTAATTAGGCATTGATATATGAAGACATATGGAGACATATGATGGAGGAAAGAAGAAGTGAAGGAAAGACCTACAGAAAATCAAGCCTAAGTGAAGGGACAATTTCACTATTGTAAATTAGTGCAAAATTAGAGTCTAGATTTGTAATTGATCTTTAGAACTTACGAGTTCAAGTCTAGATGTATGTAAACCATAGGTATATAAGTTAATTTGAGTTAGAAACATGTATGAGAGAACTCAATTTTGTAGTTTGAGTGAGTAGAGAAAAGTCGTGTAATTTCTGAGAGAGATGGTGAGAGAAAACTTCTGAGTCTGAGAGAGTTTTCCATGGCTGTGAGCAAAATTAGGCCAAGCCATTTTGTACACACCTTCTCTGATAATCAACACATGTTTGTGTAGAAGCATTGTGTCTAATTCCTATTGTACATTGAGTCTCAAGTCATTTCATATGACTATGAAAGTTAGTTGACAGTTACGACTTTTCTGGCGCACATTTGACTGATCTTCTTAAGGTCAGATCTCGAAGCATGGTGTAAAGTTTTTGGTAAGTGATAGCTCGTTTGAAAGCTATTATCCTCAACTACATTTGGTCAAAAGATCTTTGAGAAACGGGACGCGTACTCAGAGAAATCAGTTTAAGAGTGGAGGTATGTCAAATCGATGAAGTAAATTTTCAGTTTTCAGACATAGTGTAAAGATTGGTACAAAATCAGAGGATTGTGAAGTTATTGCTTGAAAGTTTTGTTTGTTATGTGTTGCTTAACACTAGCAAGAACTTCTCTTAGCAAGTAGTCAAAAGATTTGGCAAAGATTAAGCTAATACAGGTCAGATTGAAGGACTGAAGAAAAGGCGCAGATTTCTGTGAAGTGAAATTTGGATTTTCACTAAGTTTAGAGATGAAGACTTACAATGTGAATATTGCTAAGCTAATGATGGTTATGGAGGTCTTCTAATACCACATTAGTTTAGTTCTTGTGGTGTTTCACACACCAACAAGTGGTATCAGAGCAGATAAGGTCCTCGAGAATAAAAGGAGTGCAGATACAAGAAGATTTGAAGAGTTCTTTATCAAAGAAGGAGGAAGCTGAGGTGTTCAACAACCAAAGTCATCAGAAGAGTATTTCGAAGTTGCTCCCAAGGGTAAAGGTCTACAAAAGGTATCAATCTTTAACCTTACACTTACAGGTTGAAGCAGAAGCAAGGATACCATGGCAGATCATGTGTCCATTGACAAATTGGACAGAGATAACTATCCTGCTTGGGTAATGAGGATGGAAGCCTTACTTATGAGTAAGGACTTAATGGTATATGTGACAGGTGAAGAGGAGAAGCCTAAATTTGAAGATGAAAGTCATCCAAGGAAGGAAGAGCTAGAAGCTTTGAAGCTATGGTAGAAGAGAGATGCAAGTGCAAGAGCTTATATATACAACACTATTACAGATCATTTATTGCCACACATCAGAGGTTTAGAAACAGCTGAAGATATTTGGAATGCTTTGGAAGACCACTTCCAAAACACCACTAAAGCTAGGAAAGCTAGCTTATGGTCAGAGTTCACCACATTCAAGAAGAAGCAAAATCAGAACATTAGTGATTATGTCACTAAGATGAAAGACTTGGCAGATAGCCTTGGATCTATTGATGAGGATATTGAAGATCATAGGCTGATAGCTCAATTACTTGCAGGATTAAGAGGTGATGAAAGGTGGAAGCCTTTTGTACTTTCAACAGAACTCTCATTAAACCATTATGTGCCAGAATTGAATCAATTACTTGGATTGATGCTTACATTTGAGCAAGACTTAAAGTCAGATGGAGACAAAGGTCAAAGTTCTGCAATGTATGTGAAGAACAAAAAGAAAGGAGATAAAGGCAAAGCAAAGGATGAAGAAGAGTCAACAACTCAAGCAAATTATGCAAGAGGAAGAGGTTTTGGCAGAGGTAAAGGTCGAGGTAATGGAAGAGGTAGAGGTAATCAGAACAATAACAAGAAGACATGTTGGGTTTGTGGATTGAGCAATCATCTAGCATATGATTGTTGGCACAATCAACAAGGAGCAAGCCAAAATCAGAACAACAATGGCAGAGGTAGAGGTGGAAGGTTTCAGAATCAATTTCAAAGAGGAAGACATAATTCAAGAGGAAACTATGGAAGAGGTGGTGGAAGAAATTGGAATCAGAATCAATCATATAACACCACATATTACAATTATGCAAATGATACACAGAATGACAACCATACAACATTGATGATGAATTCAATTAGTTCATCAGAGAAGGAGGATCTCAAGGTATTCTATATTGACTCTGGTTGTTCAAATCATTTATCAGGTAATGTAGAATTATTGTCAGAATTGGAAGAAGGAAATTCAAGTCATACAGTACAAACAGGTGACAATACAAAACACAATGTGCATTCAATTGGAAAAGTGAAGTGCAGGAGTGGAGCTGATTTATTAACAAATGTTTTGTATGTTCCAACAATACCAAAGAATCTGATTAGTGTTGGACAAATAGTGGAAAAAGGTTTTCAAGTCAGATTTACAAATGAAGGGGTATTTGTTGAAGATCCAGAGGATGCATACAAACCCATTGTTTGTGGTAAGAAGGAAGGTAGACTTTTTACTCTCAAGGTGCAAGGAAATGTTGGTCAAGCCCTAATCACACATGGTGATGAAGTAATTACAGAGTTAGATCTTTGGCATAAAAGATTGGGACATTTCAATGAAAGAGGAATCAAAACTATGGTGGAGAATCAATCTGTATTGGGACTACCAAATGTAAAGAATCAACATATGATATACAAGTGTAGCTTGTCAGATGGGAAAAGCTCATAAACAACCATTTCAGAAGAAAGGTTTCAAGCATGATGGTTTGCTTGAACTCATACATACAGATGTATGGGGACCAACAAAAGAAGGTTCAATAAATGGATCTAGGTATTATGTTTTGTTTATTGATGATGCTACAAGGTGGATAACCCTTTATGTTCTAAAGGAAAGATCAGAAGTCTTTGGAGCCTTCAAACATTTTCATGCTTATGCAGAAAGAGTTACAGGTCACAAACTCAAGAGGCTAAGGTCTGATGGAGGGGGAGAATACTTCTCCCAAGAGTTTAATGACTATCTTTGGAATGCAGGTATCAAGAGAGAGATAACTTGTAGGTATACACCTCAACATAATGGGGTGGCAGAAAGGAGGAATAGAACATTGATTGAATTTGCAAGAGCAATGTTAAAAGAAAAGAATTGCCCTAATTATCTTTGGGCTGAGGCTGTAAATACAGCCACATACCTTGTGAATAGGTTACCATGTGGAGCTTTGAATGGTATGACCCCTTATGAAGCTTGGTGGGGTAAGAAACCAACACTTGATCATTGTAAAGTGTTTGGGTCAATTGCCTATGCTTATGTGCCATCACAACTCAGACATAAGCTTGAACCAAAGGCAGAAAAATATGTGTTTATTGGGTATGATGAAAAACAAATGGGTTATAGACTATGGAGTCCTTTAACTAAACATTTTATTGTTTCCAGAGATGTGACTTTTGATGAACAGAAGAGTTGGTATGCAGATAAAGAATGTGATCTTGAAACATTTGAAGAAGAGATAAGAAGGAGTGCAAGAGGTAAATCACATATGCAGATAGATGGAGATGAAGAACATATGCAAGCAAGCACATCAAGAGTTGGATCATATAGAAGGAATGAAGATGGACCAATATTTGATGAAGAAGTACATCCAGATATGCATGAAGAGTGTGAACCAAGAAGGTCAACCAGAATGAGGAAGCAACCTACAAGGTATTCATATGACACTTCTTACTTGACTCAGAAAAACTATGCTTACATGGTTAAGGAAGATGAAGAACCTCAAAGCTATGATGAAGCAAAGGGTAAGAGACATTGGGAAGTAGCAATGAAGGAAGAATTTGATGCTCTTGAAGAGAACAAAACTTGGGAACTTGTCCCAAAACCTAATGGTAAGAAAGTGATTGGAAACAAATGGGTTTACAAAGTTAAGAAGCATGCAGATGGAACTATAGCCAGATACAAAGCTAGATTGGTGGTTAAAGGCTATGCTCAAATATTTGGCATAGATTATGATGAGACATTCAGTCCTGTGGCAAAGATGTCAACCATAAGAACAATCATTGCCATTGCAGCATCAAAAGGATGGACATTGAGTCAATTGGACATTAAGAATGCATTTTTGAATGGATATATATCAGATGAGGTTTACATGGAACAACCTCAAGGGTTTGCAGATCATAAGTTTCCAAATTATGTTTGCAGGTTGAGAAGAGCCCTTTATGGTTTGAAGAAAGCTCCAAGAGCTTGGAATTATAGACTTGTAAAGTATCTTAATGACCTTGGATATCAAAGTTCAAAGGCAGATGCAAGCTTACTTATCAAAAGAACAGATGAAGGTATGATCTACATTTTGATGGAGAGTGTTAATCTCCAAAAGAATAACCTACTCTTCTGATTAGAGCACCTCTATACCAAGAGTAAGTCAAAACCTTCACAACACAGAAAGTCTGCTGCACAATTTCTTCACATTGACTTATCAAACATGTAAAGTTTTTGATGAAACTTTGTACGAATCATCTCCTAGGGATTGCGCATCACCTCCAAGTTAAATTACTTCAAAAGCTATAGTATAACTTGAGAAATCAACTTCACAAGTTACCTATGTCTGAAACTGTTACTCTGAACAGTCGACTTCACATCTGTAATCTTCTAAGACTTGGTTCTCCTTGAATAGAACCCGTTTAAGCAAATGCTTCTGGTTACGAGTAGCTTATCTTCTAACTTAAAGATTAAGCCCTCACTCATGCAAAACTTTAAAGTATGCACTGAGAAATGATCAAAACATTGATCACTGGAAATGCGCCTGTTTCAGTAAACTCTGAACACTCAACACATATGAATGTTCCTACTGACAATTCTCGTTTTCTGTTTACAATTAAACTCTGAAACTTAAGCTATAGATTGATTAACTATAGACTTAGATATCCTCAAAAGGATTTCACAAATGATCTATTACAGACTGTGAACACACAGAAATTTCGGGCGCAATATTTCTTCAAATTACTCAGAAAGTTACAGTTGAGTGAAGAGAGGAAAACTCAACTAACTTTACATATGTCTCATGACATCTAACTTCTCATTCTTCTCTTCTATTCCTTTCTCTCTCGTATATGCCTCTAATGCCTATACGCCTCTCATACTTTCTCTTGTCCTAGCGCCTCTACATTTTTCAGGTATTTATAGATAAATTTGTACAAGCTTATAACGCGGACTATACTACTGTACATATGTGTACAATTTTTCCGGTTCTCTTCCATGCTTCAAAATTTGTTCTTTTCTTCCTCCTTTTATCTTCCAACTCTTCATGAACTGAAAACTGTAAAAGTGATCATTTCCGGTAACATTCCGGTGACTTTCCTGTGACCTTCCGGTACTGTTCCGGTGACCTTCCGGTGATCTTCTGGTGACCTTTTTTAAGGAAATTTTTGCTGACGTCTCTGCGGACTTAAAGACCTTCAATTGTTGATTGTCTTGCACCAACAGCTCCCCCTCAATCATCAATTGAGGTTTTCTCTGTCATCTTTATTCCTGCCATATCTTTAAACCTTTGTAACTTAGGTCCATCCAAACTTTTTGTAAGCATATCAGCTATCTGATCTTTCGTTGAAGTATGAATTACTTCAATCTCTTTATCCATCACCTTCTCTCTTAGAAAGTGATACTGAATCTCAATGTGTTTAGTCCTGGCATGAAAAACAGGATTAGCAGCTAAATATAATGAACTCATATTATCTCCAAATATAATTGGTGTCCTCTGTATAGTATCAAAATTATTCATTAAAGTCTTTAGCCAAATCACTTCCTTTGCAGCTTCAATCATGCCTTTGTACTCAGCTTCGGTAGACGACAAAGCAACTGTATGTTGCTTCTTGGAACACCATGAGATTAGCTTATCTCCCACATAACACATGTATCCATAGGTTGACCTTCTGTCATCTGGATTACCTGCCCAATCTGCATCACTGTATATTTTGATATTTGTATCTGATGTAAAACCATAGTACAAACCTTCTTTGAGTGTACCCTTAATGTACCTCAACACCCTTTGTCCTGCAATCCAGTGTTCTTTCCTTGGACAGTGCATGAACTGAGACAATACTCCTACTGCATATGATAAATCAGGTCTGGTTAACGTAGCATAGATAAGACTACCAACCAAACTCTGATATTGTCTCACATCCTTGAATTCTTCTCCACCAAACTTACTCAGTTTGTGATTCACCTCCATTGGAGTAGGTGCTATCCGGCAATCATTCATTTTAAACTTGATTAACAAGTTCTTCAAATATCTTTCTTGGGTCACGAATACTCCATGCTGAGTATATGTGATCTCCATACCCAAGAAATATGACAAGTCTCCCAAGTCACTTATCTTGAACTCCTTTTCCATTTGCTTCTTGAGTCTTTGTATACCTGACTCATCTGTTCCTGTAAGGATTATATCATCAACATATATGCACATGTATATGAAACCATTATCACTTGCTTTTATAAGCAGACTACTATCTGCTTCAGACACCTGAAAACCAAGTTCTTTCAAAAACTTTACAAGTCTATAATTCCACGCTCTTGGAGCCTGCTTCAAGCCATACAAAGCTCTCTTGAGCTTGCACACATGATCTGGATACCTTTTATCTCTGAACCCTTGAGGTTGTTCCATGAACACATCATCTGAAATATAACCATTCAGAAAAGCATTTTTCACATCTAACTGACATATCTTCCAACCTTTACTCGCAGCAACAGCTATGAGTGTTCTGATAGTTGTCATCTTTGCTACTGGACTATAAGTCTCATCATAATCAACTCCATAAGTCTGAGCAAACCCTTTGACAACAAGTCTAGCTTTGTATCTAGACACACTTCCATCTGCAAATCTTTTGGTCTTGTAGACCCACTTGCATCCAATAATCTTCTGGCTATTTGGTTTAGGAACCAAATCCCATGTTTGATTTCCTACCAATGCATCATGTTCTTCCTGCATAGCTTTTTCCCATTTTTCCTTACCTTTTGCCTCTTCATATGTAGAAGGGTCTTCATCTGCTTTCACTATGTAAGCATAATCTTTCGTAGCCAAAAATGAAGTATCATAACTGTACCTTGTAGGTTGCCATCTATTTCTTGATGACCTTCTGAGTTCTCCAGTCCTTGAGGATTCTGGTTCTTCACACTCAGGATCAAATCTTGGCCTTTGTTCAACTTCTTCCTGCTCTTCATAATTTTCTTCTTCATCAATTATTTGAACCTTTGATTTACCTTTCTTCTGACTCACTTCTTCTTCATCACTGTATTGTTATTAACTGTTCCTGCATACCAAGAACTTTGCTCATCAAACGTAACATCTTTCGAAACCAGAAAATGTTTTGTGGATGGATTCCACAACCTGTATCCCATCTGTCTGTCATCATAACCAATGAAAACATATTTTTCAGCTTTAGGTTCCAACTTGTGTCTTAATTGTGATGGCACATATGCATATGCCACACATCCAAATACTCTGCAATGATCCAGGGTAGGTCTTTTACCCCACCAAGCTTCATATGGTGTCATACCTTGCAAGGCTTTACAAGGTAACCTATTGACCAAGTAAGTAGCTGTGTTTACAGCTTCAGCCCATAAATAATTAGGGCAATTTTTCTCATTCATCATGGACCTTGCAAACTCAACAATAGTCCTGTTCCTTCTTTCTGCTACACCATTTTGTTGAGGAGAATATCTGCAAGTAACTTCCCTTTTTATACCTGCATTCCATAAGTAGTCACTGAACTCGTTGGAAAAATACTCTCCCCCTCCATCTAATCTTAGTCTCTTCAATTTATGACCTGTAGTTCTTTCTGCATATGCATGATAGTGTTTAAATGTATTAAACACATCTGACTTATCCTTGATCACATAGATAGTGATCCATCTGGTAGCATCATCAACATAAATCACATAATATCTTGATCCATTTATACTGAAATCCTTTGATGGTCCCCACACGTCTGTGTGTACCAACTCAAGCTTCTCTGAGTGCATAAAACCATGCTTGGTATAAGAATTCTTATGAGCCTTACCAAACTTACATGCCTCGCATTTGTATGTCATATGTTGACTTGCAACATTAGGCAATCCAAGCACCGAACCATTGTTAACCATGTCTTTTATACCTCTTTCATTAAAATGTCCAAGTCTCTTGTGCCAAAGATCTAACTCAGAAATTTTCTGTCCTTCATATGTAAACATGGCCTGACCAATGTTACCTTGAATCTTCAGTGTAAACAGTCTTCCTTCTTTCTTTCCTGAAACAATCTGTTTATACCCCTGACTGGGATCTTCCACGTATACTCCTTCATTAGTGAATCTTACTTCATATCCCTTTTCAACAATTTGTCCTACACTTATCAGATTCTTAGGAATTGTAGGAACATACAGAACCTTACCCAATAAGGTACTACCGTCTTTAGCTTTCACTGATCCAATCGACTTTACTTTATGCTTTGTGTTGTCACCTGTTTGAACCACATGATTAGAAACTTTATTCTCCAAATCAGTCATCAATGATATGTTTCCACTCAGGTGATTACTACATCCTGAGTCAATGTAGAAGACTCTTTGATCTTCATTCTGCCTTTCACAAGTAGCATTCAATATCAATGTTGAATCCTCCTTCTGTTCTGAAGCGTAATTGTAGTAGGTATTGTTATATTGTTGACTTTGGAATCCTCTACCTGCATTTCTTCCAAAGTAACTCCTACCACCTCTGCCTCTGAAATTTCCTCTTTGATTTCTGCCACCTCTTCCTCTTGCATTGTAACTTTGACTATATCCATTATTACTTTGAGTATTGTGCCAACAATCATTAGCTAAATGATTTGTCTTACCACAAATCCAGCATGCTTTGCCTCCATCTTTGTTGTTTCTGCCTCTTCCTCTACCTTTGCCACCTCCTCTTCCTCTTAGGAAGTTGGCTTGGCTAGTTGTTCCTTCATCTTCGTTTGCTTGTTGCTTTCCTTTGCTGTTCTTCTTTTTATCTTTTGAGTACATTGCGTGACCTGCACTCTTGTCACCATCTCCTTTAACATCATTCTCAAATGTTAGCATATGACCTAACAACTGATTTAAATCTGGAGTGAAATGATCAAGCGATAACTCTGTAGACAAAATGAACGGCTTCCATTTGTCATCACCTCTTAAGCCTGTAAGAATTTGCCTTACCAATTTATCTTCTTCGATATCTTCGTCAACAGCTCCTAAAGCATCTGCAATATCTTTCATTCTTGTTACATAGTCTGAAACGGACTGAGAAGCCTTCTTCTTGAAGGTTGTAAACTCTGCCCATAAGGATGCCTTCCTTGACTTAGTAGTATTCTGGAAATGCTCCTCCAACGCATTCCAAATATCAGTTGCACTTTCAAGACCTCGAATATGAGGTAACAAGTAATCATTGACTGCCATATAGATAATGCTCCTAGCTTGAGCATCTTTCTTCATCCAATTTTTCAAATCTGCTAACTCTTCCCTAGTCGGAACACTAGGATCTCTGAACTGTGGCTTTTCTTCTTCTCCTGTGATATAAGCTATCAAATCTTTGCTCATAAGATGAGCTTCCATCCTCATTGACCACGCAGGATAGTTTTCCCTATCCAGTTTCTCTATCTGTAGAGAATCTCCCATCTTGTGTCTTCCTGTGTGTTGAAACCTTCAACCTTTATGAATAATATATGTACCTTTGCTTCAAATTAGACTCCGTTTGTCTTTCTTGATATCGTATGATCTCTTCCTCAGGTTTCGCCTTCAAGCTTTCACCTTTTAGTTCTTTGGTTGTTGAATTCTTTGTAACCGCAGCAATCGAGAACCTCCTTTCTTTGATTTTGATGTTTCCTGCTCTGATACCACTGATGGAGAGTGTTAATCTCCAAAAGAATAACCTACTCTTCTGATTAGAGCACCTCTATACCAAGAGTAAGTCAAAACCTTCACAACACAGAAAGTCTGCTGCACAATTTCTTCACATTGACTTATCAAACATGTAAAGTTTTTGATGAAACTTTGTACGAATCATCTCCTAGGGATTGCGCATCACCTCCAAGTTAAATTACTTCAAAAGCTATAGTATAACTTGAGAAATCAACTTCACAAGTTACCTATGTCTGAAACTGTTACTCTGAACAGTCGACTTCACATCTGTAATCTTCTAAGACTTGGTTCTCCTTGAATAGAACCCGTTTAAGCAAATGCTTCTGGTTACGAGTAGCTTATCTTCTAACTTAAAGATTAAGCCCTCACTCATGCAAAACTTTAAAGTATGCACTGAGAAATGATCAAAACATTGATCACTGGAAATGCGCCTGTTTCAGTAAACTCTGAACACTCAACACATATGAATGTTCCTACTGACAATTCTCGTTTTCTGTTTACAATTAAACTCTGAAACTTAAGCTATAGATTGATTAACTATAGACTTAGATATCCTCAAAAGGATTTCACAAATGATCTATTACAGACTGTGAACACACAGAAATTTCGGGCGCAATATTTCTTCAAATTACTCAGAAAGTTACAGTTGAGTGAAGAGAGGAAAACTCAACTAACTTTACATATGTCTCATGACATCTAACTTCTCATTCTTCTCTTCTATTCCTTTCTCTCTCGTATATGCCTCTAATGCCTATACGCCTCTCATACTTTCTCTTGTCCTAGCGCCTCTACATTTTTCAGGTATTTATAGATAAATTTGTACAAGCTTATAACGCGGACTATACTACTGTACATATGTGTACAATTTTTCCGGTTCTCTTCCATGCTTCAAAATTTGTTCTTTTCTTCCTCCTTTTATCTTCCAACTCTTCATGAACTGAAAACTGTAAAAGTGATCATTTCCGGTAACATTCCGGTGACTTTCCTGTGACCTTCCGGTACTGTTCCGGTGACCTTCCGGTGATCTTCTGGTGACCTTTTTTAAGGAAATTTTTGCTGACGTCTCTGCGGACTTAAAGACCTTCAATTGTTGATTGTCTTGCACCAACACATTTGTATTTATGTAGATGACATTATAATTACAGGTACCTCAAATGAAGGAATCAAGGAGGTGAAGAAGTTACTTGAAAGAGAATTCAAGATAAGTGATCTAGGAAAATTATCATATTTTCTTGGAATGGAAATCACTTATGCAGAGCATGGCATTTATGTATCACAAGAAAGGTATCTCTTGAATCTTCTAAAGAAGTTTAACATGGAGAATTGCAGAGAGGCATCTACACCATTAGAAGTCAATCACAAACTCAGTAGATATGATGGTGCAGAGTTCAAAGACATGAGGAAGTATCAATCTCTAGTTGGAAGTTTGATTTATGCAACTCTAACAAGGCCTGATCTTAGTTATGCAGTTGGTGTCCTTTCCCAATTCATGCATTGTCCAAAGGATCCACATTGGATTGCAGGTCAAAGAGTCCTTAGATATATCAAAGGGACTTTGAAAGAAGGATTGTATTATCCTTTTACATCAGATATAAGATTGAGAGCCTATAGTGACTCAGATTGGGCAGGAAGTCAAGATGACAGAAGGTCTACTCATGGCTACATGATATACATTGGAGATAAGCTTGTGAGTTGGTGTTCAAAGAAACAACACACAGTGGCCTTATCATCAACTGAAGCTGAATACAAAGGACTTGTGGAAGCAGCAAAGGAAGTCATATGGATGCAGACATTATTCAAAAGCTTGGGAATTGATCAAGGTATACCCATCATTCATGGAGATAACATGAGTTCATTATATCTTGCAGCAAATCCTGTGTTTCATGCAAGGACAAAGCACATAGAGATACAGTACCATTTTCTTAGAGAAAAGGTAATGGAGAAAGAGATTGAAGTGGTGTATACTTCCACAAAAGATCAGATTGCAGATATTATGACAAAAAGCTTGGATGGAGTAAAGACAAGTAAGTTCAAGGAGATGGCAGG
>CM035414.1:170381107-170383607 GCA_020310875.1 Ceratopteris richardii
GATAGTCTCCAAATCGAGAAGCTGGATAGAGAGAACTATCCTGCATGGTCTATGAGGATGGAAGCTCATCTTATGAGAAAAGATCTGATAGGATACATCACAGGAGATGAAGAAAAGCCAGAATTTAGAGATCCTAGTGTTCCAACTAGGGAGGAGCTTGCAGATTTGAAGAATTGGATGACGAAGGATGCTCAAGCAAGAAGTATCATCTACATGGCAGTCAATGACTATTTGCTTCCTCACATTAGAGGACTTGAAAGTGCATGTGACATTTGGAATGCTTTGGAAGAGCATTTCCAAAATACAACCAAATCAAGGAAAGCTTCACTATGGGCAGAGTTTACTACTTTTAAGAAGAAGGCCTCACAATCAATCTCTGATTATGTGACAAAGATGAAGGACATTGCATATTCTTTAGGTGCAGTGGATGAAGATATTGAAGAAGACAAATTGGTAAGACAAATACTCACAGGGCTAAGAGGAGATGAGAAATGGAAGCCTTTCATTTTATCTACAGAACTTTCATTAGATCACTTTACTCCTGACTTGAATCAATTGTTAGGTCATATGCTAACTTTTGAGAATGATGTCAAAGGAGATGTTGATAAGAGTGCAGGTCATGCAATGTACTCTAAAGACAAGAAGAAAGCTAACAAAGGAAAGCAACAATCAGGTGAAGAAGAAGGTACATCAAACCAAGCAAATTTCATAAGAGGAAGAGGAAATGGCAGAAGTAGAGGAAGAGGCAGAAACAACAAAGATAATGCAAGAGCTTGTTGGATATGTGGTAAGACCAATCATCTATCTCATGATTGTTGGCATAATAATCAAAACAATGGTAATTATCAGAACTTTAATCAAAGAGCAAGAGGTGGTAGATTTCAGAGAGGAAACTTCAGAGGTAGAGGTGGTAGGAATTCTTTTGGAAGAGGTGGAGGAAGAAGCTTCCAAAATCAATCCTATAATAGCACCTACTACAACTATGCATCAGATCAAAAAGAAGACTCGACTCTCATTATGAATACTTGTGAAACCTCACATGAGGACATGAGAGTGTTTTATATTGATTCAGGATGTAGTAATCATTTAAGTGGAAATATTGCTTTGATGACTGACCTAGATCATAATGCTATTAATCATACAGTTCAGACAGGTGATAATACAAAGCATAAGGTAAAGTCAATTGGTTCAGTCAAAGCTAAGGATGGGAGCACTCTTCTGAGTAAGGTACTTTATGTTCCCACAATTCCAAAGAATTTGATCAGTGTAGGTCAAATTGTGGAAAAAGGTTATGAGGTAAGGTTTACCAATGATGGAGTTTATGTGGAAGACCCTAGTCAAGGGTATAAACAAATTATTGCAGGAAAGAAAGAAGGAAGGCTTTTCACATTGAAGGTACAAGGAAATGTTGGACATGCTATGTTCACATATGGAGAGCAAAAGGTGTCAGAATTGGATCTTTGGCACAAAAGACTTGGACACTTTAATGAAAGAGGTATCAAAGAGATGATTAACAATGATTCAGTGCTTGGGTTGCCTAACATTGCAGGTCAACACATGACATACAGATGTGAGGCATGTCAATTAGGTAAGGCTCATAAGCAATCCTATTCCAAGCATGGGTTTATGTATTCAGAAAGACTTGAATTGGTGCATACAGATGTGTGGGGTCCTTCAAAGGACTTTAGTATAAATGGTTCAAGATATTATGTCATATATGTTGATGATGCTACCAGGTGGATCACAATTTATGTGATTAAAGAAAAGTCAAAAGTGTTTAATACATTTAAACACTATCATGCATATGCAGAAAGGATTACAGGTCAAAAATTGAAGAGACTAAGGTCAGATGGAGGGGGAGAGTATTTTTCAAATGAGTTCAATGATTATTTGTGGAATGCAGGTATAAAGAGAGAAGTTACTTGCAGGTATTCTCCTCAACAAAATGGGGTAGCAGAAAGAAGAAATAGGACTCTTGTTGAGTTTGCAAGGTCCATGATGAAAGAGAAGAATTGTCCAAATTATTTGTGGGCAGAGGCTATAAATACAGCTACATACTTGGTCAATAGATTGCCTTGTAAAGCTTTGCAGGGTATGACACCATATGAAGCTTGGTGGGGTAAGAAACCTACCTTAGATCATTGCAGAATATTTGGATGCTTGGCATATGCATATGTGCCATCTCAATTGAGGCATAAGTTGGAGCCTAAGGCAGAAAAGTATGTATTCATTGGTTATGATGATAAGCAAATGGGATACAGGTTTTGGAGTCCATCCACAAAGCAATTTATTGTATCCAAGGATGTTACATTTGATGAGCAAGGTACTTGGTATGCAGGTAAATATAATATACATGCAGATGATGAAGAAGTAGTGGATCAAAGAAAAGGTAAAGCAAAGATTCAATTACTTGATGAAAGTGAGAACAATGAAGTGCAGGTTGAAGTTGAACAGAGGCCAAGGTTTGATCCAGAATGTGATGAACCAGAAACTTCAAGAA
>CM035414.1:170402104-170404604 GCA_020310875.1 Ceratopteris richardii
CTCTTTCATCATGGACCTTGCAAACTCAACAAGAGTCCTATTTTCTTTCTGCTACCCCATTTTGTTGAGGAGAGTACTGCAAGTAACTTCTCTCTTTATACCTGCATTCCACAAATAATCATTGAACTCATTTGAAAAATACTCTCCCCCTCCATTTGACCTTAGTCTCTTCAATTTTTGACCTGTATCCTTTCTGCATATGCATGATAGTGTTTAAATGTATTAAACACTTCTTTTCCTTAATCACATAAATTGTGATCCACCTGGTAGCATCATCAACATATATGACATAATATCTTGAACCATTTATACTAAAGTCCTTTGAAGGACCCCACACATCTGTATGCACCAATTCAAGTCTTTCTGAATACATAAATCCATGCTTGGAATAGGATTGCTTATGAGCCTTACCTAATTGACATGCCTCACATCTGTATGTCATGTGTTGACCTGCAATGTTAGGCATTCCAAGCACTGAATCATTGTTAATCATTTCTTTGATACCTCTTTCATTAAAGTGTCCAAGTCTTTTGTGCCAAAGATCCAATTCTGACACCTTCTGCTCTCCATATGTGAACATAGCATGTCCAACATTTCCTTGTACCTTCAATGTGAAAAGCCTTCCTTCTTTCTTTCCTGCAATAACTTGTTTATACCCTTGACTAGGGTCTTCCACATAAACTCCATCATTGGTAAACCTTACCTCATAACCTTTTTCCACAATTTGACCTACACTGATCAAATTCTTGGAATTGTGGGAACATAAAGTACCTTACTCAGAAGAGTGCTCCCATCCTTAGCCTTGACTGAACCAATTGACTTTACCTTATGCTTTGTATTATCACCTGTCTGAACTGTATGATTAATTGCATTATGATCTAGGTCATCATCAAAGCAATATTTCCACTTAAATGATTACTACATCCTGAATCAATATAGAACACTCTCATGTCCTCATGTGAGGTTTCACATGTATTCATAATGAGAGTCGAATCCTCCTTTTGATCTGATGCATAGTTGTAGTAGGTGTTATTATAGGATTGATTTTGGAAGTTTCTTCCACCACCTCTTCCAAAAGAATTTCTACCACCTCTACCTCTGAAATTTCCTCTCTGAAATCTACCACCTCTTGCTCTTTGATTAAAGTTCTGATAATTACCATTGTTTTGATTATTGTGCCAACAATCATGAGATAGATGATTAGTCTTACCACATATCCAACAAGCTCTTGCATTATCTTTGTTGTTTCTTCTGCTCTTCCTCTACTTCTGCCATTTCCTCTTCCTCTTATGAAGTTTGCTTGGTTTGATGTACCTTCTTCTTCACCTGATTGTTGCTTCCCTTTGTTGGCTTTCTTCTTGTCTTTAGAATACATTGCATGACCTGCACTCTTATCAACATCTCCTTTGATATCATTCTCAAAAGTTAGCATATGACCTAACAATTGATTCAAATCAGGAGTAAAATGATCTAATGAAAGTTCTGTAGATAAAATGAAAGGCTTCCATTTCTCATCTCCTCTTAGCCCTGTGAGTATTTGTCTTACCATTTGTCTTCTTCAATATCTTCATCAACTGCACCTAAAGAATCTGCAATGTCCTTCATCTTTGTCACATAATCAGAGATTGTTTGTGAGGCCTTCTTCTTGAAGGTAGTAAACTCTGCCCATAGTGAAGCCTTCCTTGATTTGGTTGTATTTTGGAAATGCTCTTCCAAAGCATTCCAAATGTCACAAGCACTCTCAAGTCCTCTAATGTGAGGAAGCAAATAGTCATTGACTGCCATGTAGATGATGCTTCTTGCTTGAGCATCTTTCTTCATCCAATTCTTCAAATCTGCAAGCTCCTCCCTAGTTGGAACACTAGGATCTCTGAATTCTGGCTTTTCTTCATCTCCTGTGATGTATCCTATCAGATCTTTGCTCATAAGATGAGCTTCCATCCTCATAGACCATGCAGGATAGTTCTCTCTATCCAACTTTTCAATTTGGAGACTATCTCCCATCTTTACTTCACCTGTAGCTTCAAATCTTAAACCTTTACAGATAATAAATGTACCTTTACTTCGAATGTTGCTCCTTCTGATCCTTTTGATGCTCTTTGTATGTCTTCCTTCAATCTTTCTTCAACCTTTACCCTTCTGCACCTTCAAAATGTAAAGATTTGTACTTCTGCAATAGTCGGAGTCTTCTTCTTCTCAATTTTGACACAACGTGCTCTGATACCACTGATGGAGAGTGTTAATCTCCAAAAGAACAAGTTGATCTTGAATTTAGATCACCTCTATATCAAGATCAACTTTAGACTCCACCTAATTTAGAGAATCTTCACCAAATTATCGGAAAATTGATTATTCTGAAAAATTCAGTTTCTTCAGAAAAGTCTGCTGCAGATTAGTCACTCATTGACTAATCAATCTTGTAAAGTTTTTGATAAAACTTTGCACAATACTTCGCCTTAAGGTTGCGCAACTTTGCCAAGTTAAATCTCTCAAAAAGATT
>CM035414.1:170409604-170419604 GCA_020310875.1 Ceratopteris richardii
GATGGTAATCAGAATCTATTGAGCAGAGTGTTGTATGTTCCAACAATCACCAAGAATCTGATGAGTGTAGGTCAGATTGTGGAAAAAGGTCTACAGGTCAGGTTCACTCAACATGGTGCATATGTGGAGGATCCAAGACATGGATTCAGAAGGATAGCCAAGGGAGAAAAATCAGGTAGATTGTTTACCTTTGAACTTGAAGACACTAAGAGTATTGCTTTGTACAACTATAAAGACTAAACCCTATCAGAATTGGAGGATTGGCACAAGAGGTTAGGTCACATTGGAGAGAGGACCATAAAACAAATGAGCAGGGATCAATGTGTGCTTGGGATACCTAATGTATCCAAGCAACACATGATATACAAGTGTGGGGCTTGTCAATTTGGCAAGTCACACAGATTGCCCTATAACAAGAAAGGTTTTATGCATGAAGATTATCTGGAATTGGTGCATACAGATGTTTGGGGACCTAGCAAGGAGCCATCTATATCTGGATCAAGGTACTATGTGTCCTTTATTGATGACTATAGCAGGTGGACTGTTTTATACTTCATGAAACATAAAGATGAAGTATTTAATTGTTTCAAAAGGTATCTTGCATTAGTTGAAAATCAAACAGGTAGACATTTGAAGAAGCTAAGGTCAGATGGTGGTGGAGAATACTTCTCCAATGACTTTGAAGATTTCTTGCAGGAAAGAGGCATCAAGAGGGAGATTACCACAAGGTACTCACCTGAACAAAATGGGGTAGCTGAGAGAAGGAATAGACTCATTGTAGAGACAGCTAGGTCTATGCTAAATGAAAAGAAATTGCCAAACTATCTTTGGGCAGAGAGTGTATCTACTGCCACATATTTGATTAACAGGTTGCCATCAAAGACACTTGATGGAATGACACCCTATGAGGCTTGGCATGGTAAGAGACCATCTCTAGATCATTGCAAAATCTTTGGGTGTGTTGCATATGTGCATATTCCCTCACAGGTAAGGGGAAAGCTAGACCCTAAGGCTGAAAAGTGTATCTTCATTGGTTATGATTTGAATCAGAAGGGATACAGATTCTACAACCCCTCAAACAAAGGCTTCAAGGTAAGCAGAGATGTCATCTTTGATGAAAATGATTCATGGTATGAAATGAGTACAGGAAAGTTAGCCTACCTTATGACATGGAGAAGACTTTCCAAAGCTTATCAGGCAAGAACCAATTCAGAAGAGGACACAAGCTCAGATGATGAAGACACCATCAAGATTGAAGAGTTCAAGGCTTGGAAATCCAAAGGGAAGATGAAGATGAAGCAACTAGAAGACAATCCAGAATCCTCAACTCAAGCTATGAGGAGATCTCAAAGAGAAAAGAAGAAACCTATTAGGTATGGGTATGATACTTCACTTGTAACCAAGCACTCTGTATATCTTGCAAAGGATCACTTGAATGAAGAACCAGGTACATTTGAAGAAGCAATTACTAAATCAGAATGGAAGGAAGCAATGGATGAAGAAATGGAGGCTCTCAAGGAGAGTGATACTAGGGGACTTGGTACCCAAGAAGGACTCCATGAAGGTGATAGGATCCAGATGGATCTACAAACTCAAAAGAAACTCAGATGGTACAATAAACAGGTATAAAAGCTAGATGGTAAGCCAAGGGTTTTGCACAAACCCAAGGCATTGATTATGAGGAGACATTTTTCTCCTGTGGCCAAGATGCCAACTATCAAAGTTATGGTGAGTGTAGCTGCATCCAAGAATTGGAACATGTACCAATTCTTCAGACATTGATATTAAGGTATACTCAGATGCAGATTGGGCAGGTTGCAAGGATGACAGGAGAAGCACATCTGGTTACATATGTTTTTGCAGGTGATAAAACCAGTTTCTTGGTCATCCAAGAAACAACCCACAGTGGCTCTATCATCTACTTGAGGCAGAGTACAGAGGACTAGCAAATGCCACCTCAAGAAGCTATATGGTTGAAGCTATTATATTCAGAATTGGGCCTATACACAAGGCCACCAATCATATTTGGTGATAAACACAAGTTCTCTTCACCTAGCAGCTAATTCAATTTATCATGCTAGGACAAAAACACATAGAGGTTCACTACCACTATGTGAGGGAGAAGTTACTTAGCAAAGAAATTCAATTGTCCATATGTGTCTACTAATATACAATGTGCAGATTTGCTTACTAAAGCTCTGGATGGAAGCAAACTATGCAGATTTAAATCCATGATTGGATTGCAGGAAATAATTGAAGACTAGAGATGAAGACTTGAGCCAAAGTGTTTGGCTTGAGGGGGAGCTGTTGGTGTAAATCAAGCCTTCACACTTGGCTTTGATTTGTACCTTGAAGACTTCACATAGAGCTTGGACTCTTGAAGGATGTATTTACATGAACCATGAACCATAGGAACCAATGCTTAATTGGTTATTACTTTTTATCCAATGTAAAGTCAATATGACTTAATCACTCATGTAAACACACCTACTAGTCTAAGTCGTGGAAAAAGTAGATGGTATGATTGAGGGAATATCTCCCTAAGTTTAGTGGAGAGATTGAAGGGAGCCAAAACTTGAATTCAAAATTCAAACTTTTTCAAAATTCTTATAAAAAGCTATGTAAGAAAGTCCCGAGAGACTCTCTTCCCGAGGCAATTCTGAGCCAATCATTGAGTGTGTATGAGCTACACCATAGCCTACACCTCTGAGTATCATTGAGCATCACATTACATGCCAATGGGAATGTACAATCATTAGATTTAATCAATATACTTATATTCATATTCTCTGGTTTCTCTGAGTGACTACCTCCAACTCTGTCAACTTCAAGAGGCATATCTCAAGATCTACTGAACCAAATTGGATGATTCAAAGTGGATTGGATTCAGCTCAAAGTCTACAATACACCTACAAAGTTTCAAAGCCATTGGATCTACCATCACAGAGAAATCTTAGTCGGGGTGCTCACTGGTCTGTGATTGTAAGTCTCCTAAAAAATCGGGGGTACACCTTATTTTGCTAAAGTGATTTCTCTGAGTGTAGTCTATCATTTCCTTTCATTCCACTTGCAAATGGAAGCTTACTAAGCTAATAGAATATCTCTAGAAGGAATTTTGCTAATTGTAACTACACTGGTCACACTGAGCATAACACTGAGCAGGTATCAAGACCAAAATAGAAAGTTTTCAAGTCTTGTGATTTGCAAAGTAGTCTGTTTTGATCAAGTCATTACTCAAACCTTTCCAAAGTACATATAGTATATTTTGGTGTCATTTGGAAGCTCAAAGAGTCTACTAAGCATATCTGAAGAGAAAAGAGGGCAGGTGTGAAGCAGGTTTTGCAGCACCAACTGATCTTCTGAGTGCATCCAGCCATCACATCCAACAATTATGTGGAGTATTCCCCCGTGCCCCATGATCTATACTCTGAGCATGGTCATCTCTTTCTTTTAGAGTCATTTCCAGTAATCAGATAAAGGCTAATCCCTACGTTAATTTGAAAGGAAAAGAATCAAAATCCCTGCCCAAATCACTTTCTCTTAGTCCATCCGAATGTACATGCATGCCCTGTACCTATGGACTAGTGAAATGGGTGGACTTCATTGGTGGTGTTTTTCTTTTGGCACTTTCACAAACAACTCCATAAAATAATAAATTTCAGTACACTTTCTACTTTCCTAGAAATTTATAATTTTAGGAGTTTATGATAGAGATCCTATCTCTATCTTGAAAGGGCCAGAAACTAGATTCATCTTCCACTTTCAATAGAAAGGAGAGGATTCTTCATATGTTCTAAACTTAACTTTGTCCTTTTCAAATACAAATATACTTTACTTGTATTTGATAGGACTTAGTTAAAGATGTGAACTTAGCAAAGTGGGTCTATTGAGTCCCTGCCAAAACGTGCTTAATAAAATGAGGAGAAATACTATCTTCTCATTCCTTTGCAACTTAGGTGGACTTTTTTCAATCATCCAAGTTTTCTTGAAACATAAAGCTCAAGTATTTCGAATGATAATATACCCAATCTAGAAGTTCATATCTACAAGTGGATCTATCTTGATCATGTATGATTTTCCATGGATTAACTCTAAAAATAGAGTTTTAATCCCTGTGGAATTTTTAACATTCAAGACTTAGATCCAAAGATGACTTTAGGAATTGGAATTATTTGGTAGACCATTCTCCTAGGTCTCTACCCCATTTGTTCGTCTTAGCTTAGCGTGTTCTTCCAATGAGAATCAGTACTAACTATCTTAAACCAACTATGGTTCAGATAGTTATGTATACTAACCTCAAAGGTTATCAAAGCTTTGCAAAGAGAAACAAATCTTCATAAACCAATTCCTTCAAATCCTTAAAATTGGGGACAATACTTCATCAAGACACCCTCTAGATTTTCTATTGGATGCAACTTTAGTTCCAAGGCCTTGCAAGAAAGATACCTGTTTCTAGGCATCATATCTCAGATCTCGCTAGAAACATTCTTGAATCACTTGTTCTCACCAAAGATTCAAAAGAAGATCTTTTACAGATCATTCTTTCATTCGAGGCTATTTTACTTGAATAGGCTTGACTTATTTTTGGAGTTTAACTCCCAAAATTCTTTACCCTCTTACTTATCCAAATTTATTGTTCCACATAAAATTTGGCTATGCATTTTATTAAGAAAAATGCATCTACTTAAGAGGATAACGGATAGCCTTTTCTAGGGTAAATGTTATGTTCATTCTATTTACCCTTTTGTTCATACACCTTAATCTAAATGGTCTTATCTTTAAGGCTTATGGTGATGTTTCCTATCGGATCTTGAGCCTATTTTCTCTCTGGCCATCAGAGAAAAATCTTAATGGGAGTTAGTTCTCACTGTCCCATACCAGTGAGTTCCTTTCTCCAATCCGTAGAACCACATCCTCAGTGTTTCCACCTTCTTTGCCCTTATCTTTTCAATGCTCTCTGATCATTTACCATGATCATTAATTCCATCTTGTAACCCCTTGGCATTATTTTCATGAGAGCAAAGACTAAGGTTTCTAAATCTAATACCAATTAATTCAAAGGTCTTTTTCAAGTTGATCTTTGAACTTTACTGGTATTGAACTATAAAAGGTTTTGATCTTTTTGACCAATCTAGGCCTCTTGGATTATCCAACCATAAAAGGTTTGATATATTTGACCAAGTTATGGTCACTTGGCTTTCTCAAAATTCCTCTAATTAATTTAACATGAGATAAGATCAAGTCTTTTCTCCTTTAGATCCCTTTTTCAATGATATTTACCCATGGGATTTTCTTGGGATCTTCAACTCATACCTTCATGAGTTGATATCCTAGCTTAAGTCTTCAACATCATGTTGATGTTTTTCAAACCATTAACTGTTCTCCTTTTAGGGATCAATAAATATATGTCACCCTTTTGACTTAAGCAAGTTGTCATGCTTTGTGATCCAAACTTTGGATCATCTTTATCCATTCTCAAATACCCTGCTCTAAATATGCTTCAAGTCTTTGGCTAGCTTACCTTAGTTTACTTGCCAAAATGGAATTCTTTAATGAATTCCCTTCTTACATATCTGGTTCTTATTTTGTTTGAGATTTAACTCAAACACACTTAGGTACTTAGACATCCAATGCACTCCTTAACTTTCATGAAAGAGTTAAGGAATATCTTTTGCTTAGAAGTATCATATTGACGATACCTTCCTTCCCCCCTTTAAAGAGTTTTCGTCCTCAAAAACTGTAGGAAATTGATGATATTTAATTTCCTATCCAAATGGTAGGTTCATTTATGCTAAATCCTTCACTCAAAGAACTCTCCAATATCCTTGAGCTTAAGCTTCCATTATCCTTAGGTTCAGTGTCTCATACCACTGAACCCACTTAAGTGACATTGTAAACCTAGATGTCCCATACCATCCGATTTACAATCCCACCTTAGTGTAGACAACTTTAGCTTTTACTCAAGGATTTAACTCCATTCATTTTAGTCTTATCAAAATCTTTGTAAGTTACATTCTTACAGAGTCTTGATTATGAAAGGACTTTGAAAACTGTGCTTTTATTGAACTATTTCCTTGTTCTAATGCAATCAAAGGTATCTTTGTTTATGTCATTTGATAATAGAGCTAGAATCCTCATACTAGATATTATCTATTGACATAAATAGGCATCTATATCAAAGGATATAGTCCATCATAAGCTTTGCTAAATGGTTACCTTTTTAACCATCTTGATAAATTGTTTCTTACTCATAAAGCACATTTTGGAGTAGAGGTCTTCAGATTTTCTTTCAACCCTTTAATCTTCCTCTTCTCTAGGTATGCTTAATGAGTTACCACTCTTCCCTCTTTGAAGCAATTTTCTCAATAAAACCTACCTTTTTTCAAAAGGAAGAAGCTTATTGGGGAAGAAATGAATGCTAAAAAGGGTAAAATGGTTCAACCATTTTTCCCCTAATATGTCATTTGAGAACATTCTCTTCCCCCTTTTAGTGTGATCATTGTCCTCAATGATCAGATTTTGAAGTTGCTCTAAACTTCTTAACATCGTTCACAAAAAAAAATTATCCCATGCGTGTAGGGTCTCATATAAGCTTCTAGTTTCTCCTTTGGATTTTTCAATCCAAGTTCTTATTACTATCATTTATGGTTTAATAAGAAGAGAAACTTGTTGGATTTGAAGCTTTAGTGCTTGGCCTTGTTGATCAGGCATGCCATGGGTATTTTGGAACTTGACGGTCCATAAGTAGGACTCAAAGTTTAAAGTTCCTCTTCCTAAGTTGAATTTTGTTGGCTTTTAAATTAAGCCAACATATAAAAAAGCATAAAAGTTAATGTGCATCATCTCAATACACCATTAAACTTTTATGCTTTTGACTTCATATGAAAAAGTCATTTTTCTATTTTAAACCTTAAACTTATAATACTTGATTTCTCTCTCATGTCCCATTAACCCATGCATACATGATTGCTATTATGCATACATAATGTATGGCGAGAACAAATACATCTTTACTTGAAGATGCTTAGCATGCATAAGGTCCATGTACTGAACCTCTCTTTAAAGCATGCATGGAATTCACAATTAGAATTCCATTTAATGCATGAATACATGCTCGTGCTTTTCCATTCATGTTTCTGTCATACTATAACGAACATTCTATATGCATTCTCTAACAATCTTTAGGCGGCCAGTCTTTTCCATGCTAATGAAAAGCCTTTTTTCCATTCAATGATACCTCTCGTTCATCACACAAATGTTTAAAATTATGCATTTTTTTGAATGCATCTAGACCACCATTTTAAAGTGCATTTCTATTTATACTACTTTTAGCATGGCCAAAGAAGCAAATAGAAATGGAATTGGTACTTACCTTCATTTTTGCTATGTCCGTCCTTTGATTCCAAGAATGAGGAAGCTTTCCCATTTGGATACTTTGGCTTTGATGTTACATGACTGGGTCATTTCACCTTTAAAGTTGTTCCTTGGACATTTGTATATTTACTTGTATGTCCAAATATGTGTTTAGCTTTACAAAAACTTCAAGAATGCCTAAACGTATACTTACATTCATATATAGAATCCATTTCATACATATATTTCTTCTTGAAAATATCTAGGAGTGCCCAAGTGCACATATGAAATAATCTTAATGCGTATTCATTAAATGTGACACTAATCTAAAGGTCACAAAAAAAGAAGGATGTCTAATTAGCTTTCAAATGAATGGTTCTCATCGTTCTTGAAGGAAGTTATTCATTAAACTTCCTAGTAATGCTTGTTTAGAAGATCCTAACTCTACTTCTAAATAAAAGAAAGAAATACCTTTGGAGCTTTGAAAAATCATCCTCATTTGAAGTTTAAAGTGAAGAAATCCATCTCGAGAGAATCGTGCTTAGAACCTTCGAACAACTGGGCGTTCGATTATATCTCACATAAGCAATTTTATGGCAAATATATTGTGAACATAAATTCTGGCGGAGCATTTGGATTCTCCAAAGTAGATAGAGAGGAGCTCTCTTGATCAGAGCGCCCTCCCTTTCTCAGGCAGCTGTAGCGTGGGCAGACAATCCCATAAGTCAATTACAGAAACGCAGCACGCTCTATATATATAGAGTCTCCCTCAAGATCTATTATCAGCACAGGAGAGACGCGATCTCTTGACGAGCACTTAGCTCTTCAGATATGCACCATGTGCCCGTTGTTGGGCGGCCATCTGCGAGCGTCGTGGGTTCTTTACTCCATGTGAGGAGCATCAGACAAGTCGTAAGGCGGTCCAACAGCCCCATAGCGCATTCGCGACGCTCCTTGAGGGGGGGTTCACACAGATCGTGTTTTTGCAAAACTCCCAACACAGAGCAAATCCCCCGTCGGCCAGCAACAAAATACATATGACTAATGAGATATCTCATCACGTTCGCCAGCTCGTGATACCACTGTTGTGAAACAATCATCTACTAAGGATTAACTACCTAGCAAAACCACCAAGGTGAAGAGAGAGCATGTCACCACCCAACCAACTCTACCCATATATATACCTCAAGGCCAAGGGGGGAAATGTGAGGAGAGCTTGACAAGTGTCCTCTCCACATGGATTCTAATCCAAGGCCTTCTAACCTTGGAAATCACATGGCCTTCACATGGATTCTTAAAAGGACTTCTCCCAAGCTTGTACGTACAAGTCTCAAGGCTTGAGAGGCCTCCCTAAGGGTTAAATACCATACCCTTAGGAAATATCAATATATATATATATATATATATATATATATATATATATATATATATATATATATATATATATATATATATATATATATATATATATATATATATTATATATATATATATATATTATATATAGATAGATAGAGAGAGTCACATGCATATGCAGAAAGAGTCACAGGTCAAAAGCTTAAAAGACTGAGGTCTGATGGAGGGGGAGAATACTTCTCCCAAGAGTTCAATGATTATCTTTGGAATGCAGGTATTAAGAGAGAAATAACCTGCAGGTATACACCACAACAAATTGGTGTAATAGAAAGAAGAAACAGGACTTTGGTTGAGTTTGCTAGAGCTATGCTAAAGGAGAGGAATTGTCCAAATTATCTTTGGGCTGAGGCTGTAAATACTGCTACATATCTTGTGAATAGATTACCATGTGTAGCTCTCAATGGAATGACTCGATATGAAGCTTGGTGGGGTAAGAAACCAACACTAGATCATTGTAAAGTGTTTGGATCAATTGCATATGCTTATGTGCCATCACAGCTTAGGCATAAACTTGAACCAAAGGCAGAAAAATATGTGTTCATTAGTAATGATGAAAAGCAGATGGGTTACAGGTTGTGGAATGCTCTAACCAAACAATTTCTTGTTTCTAGAGGTGTTACATTTGATGAACAAAAAAGTTGGTATGCAGATCAAAGTCATACAAAAGGAGAATTTGAAGAAGAGGTAAGAAGATGTGAGAAAGGAAAATCAATTTTGTAGGTGAATAGAGATGAAGACTATATGCAAGCAAGTACATCCAGAAGTGGATTAACAAGAAGAAATGAAGAAGCTCCTATATTTGATGAAGAAGTGTATCCAGACACTTACGAAGAATGTGAACCAAGAAGGTCAAGCACGACTAGAAGGCAACCAGAAAGGTATTCTTATGATACTTCTTACAGAACTCAGAAGAACTATGCATATATGGTTAAAGATGATGAAGAACCTCAAAACTATGATGAAGCAAAAGGTAAGAAACAATGGGAGGAAGCAATGAAGGAAGAATTCAATGCACTGGAGGAGAACAAGGCATGGGAACTTGTTCCTAAACCAAATGGTAAGAAAGTAATTGGAAATAAATGGGTTATAAAGTGAAGAAGCTTGCAGATGGAAGTATAGCCAAATACAAAGCTAGACTGGTGGTGAAAGGCTATGCCCAAACCTATGGCATAGATTATGATGAGACATTCAGTCCTGTAGCTAAGATGTCAACTATAAGGACAATCATTGC
>CM035414.1:170427104-170437104 GCA_020310875.1 Ceratopteris richardii
ATTGGAAAAATTCCTTATAGGGGTATCTAAGTAGCTTAGCAAGCTAAGTATTCCAAGTGGAATGATGTAAAAAGATAAACTATGCTAAGAGAAATCAATTTAGCAAGTAAACCTTTACCCCCGATTTTTTTGGAGTGTAGGAGACAATGACCAGTGACCACCTCGACAAGCTTTTCTCTGAAATGGCTGAATAGAATCTCTTCAACTTTTGATAGCATGTAGACAACACTGAGCTGATTCCAACAACCTATAGATCGTTGAATTTGGTAAAGAAATGAGTGAGATATGCTCTCCACAAGTTTACAGACTTTCAAGAACTATTACAGAGAACTCAGAAATGAACCATGAAGATATATGTATTAATTAACACTTGTATTCAAATCCATTGGCATGAATGTCATTGCCTAATGGTGTAGAGAGGTGTGGGCTAGAGTGTAGGCCTCACACACACTCAGAATTGACAATAATGAGCTCGGGAATGATGAGTCTTAGCCGCGACTTTTTCATGACTACTTTTATAATGAATGAGTAAAAAATTTGAATTCAAATTCAAACTTTTGGCTCCCTATGATCAAGCTCCTAAATCCTAGGAGATATTCCATCAATCAAAAGCTAACTTTTCCACAAATCCTTTTTGGTAGGTGGTTACAAAAGATTCCAAATCAATCTGACTTTTACAATGTGATAAAGTGGTAATTAACCACTAGCCTTTGTTCCTATGCTTCTTCACATGTGTAGGGTCTTCAATGTAGTCATCAAGCCAAATGTGTAGGCTTGTGATTTACACCAACAGCTCGCCCTCAAGCCAAACATTCTGGCTTGGTCTTCATCCTTCATTCTTCATGTATGTCCTGCAATCCAATCATTGCTTTGAACGTGCAAAGTTTGTTTCCATCCAAAGCTTTAGTCAACAAATCTGCACACTACATATTGGTTGATACATAGGTAAGTTGAATGTCTTTGTTTAGCAACTTCTCTCTCAGATAATGATAATGGACCTTTATATGTTTGGTCCTAGCATGATAGATAGGATTAGCTGCAAGGTGAAGTGAACTTGTATTATCTCCAAAGATTATTGGTGACCTAGTATACAAACCCAATTCTGTATACAATAGTTTGATCCATATGGCTTCTTGTGTGGCATTAGCCAATCCTCTATACTCTGCTTCTGTGGAAGACAAAGCAACAGTAGGTTGCTTCTTTGAAGACCATGAAATTGATTTGTCACCTGCAAATGAAATGTATCCTGAGGTGCTTCTCCTATCATCCTTGCATCCTGCCCAATCTGCATCTGAATAGATCTTGATATCAATATCTGAAGTGTAAGGGAAATACAAACCATGATGTTGTGTACCCTTGAGATACTTCAAGATTCTCTTGGCAGCTTCTAAGTGAGGTACCCTTGGCTTGTGCATAAACTGACTTAGCACACTAACTCCATATGCAATATCTATCCTTGTTAAGGTAGCATAGTTTAAGCTACCCACCATGCTTCGATAACCTGTAATGTCATTAATTTCATCACCTTCATGGGCACTTAGTTTTAGGTTTACCTCCATTAGAGTACTTGCAACTTTGGCATCCTGCAAATGAAACTTCTTCAACATATCTTGGATGTATTTTTTCTGAGTAATGTATATTCCAGAGTTAGTATAGACTAACTCAAGCCCAAGAAAATACTTTAGTAGACCAAGATCATTGATCTTGAATTCCTTCATCATCTGGCTCTTGATTTGTCTGATTCCATTAACATCATTACCTGTAAGTATGATGTCATCAACATAAACACATAGGTATATTACCTCTAAATTACTTCTCTTGATGAATAGAGAAGTGTCTGCCCTGCTTATGACAAAACCTTGGTCTTGAAGATAAGTGGCCAACCTATGATTCCATGCCCTAGATGCCTGCTTTAATCCATATAAAGCTTTATTCAATTTACACACATATGATACCTTGTTAGGGTCTTCATAGCCAGGAGGTTGTGACATATATAGCTCCTCTGAAATCCATCCATTCAAGAAGACATTCTTGACATCCAATTGGTACATGTTCCAATTTTTTGATGCAGCCACAGTTACCAACACGCTAATGGTTGGCATCTTGGCCATAGGAGAGAATGTCTCTTCATAGTCAATGCCTTGGGTTTGTGCAAAACCCTTGGCTACCAATTTGGCCTTATACCTGTTAATTGAGCCATCAGAATTTCTTTTAAGTTTATAGATCCATCTGGACCCTATTACGTTCATGGATTCCTTCTTTGGTACTAGCTCCCATGTGTCACTCTCCTTGAGTGCTTCAATCTCCTCATCCATAGCTTCTTTCCATTCTGTCTTGGTTATGGCTTCTTCATATGATCCTGATTCTTCAATTGACAAATCTTTGGCAAGATAAACAGTGTGTTTAGTAACAAGAGATGTATCATAGCCATATCTGATAGGTTTTTTGCTCTCTCTTTGTCATCTTCTGATTGACTGATTTGAAGATTCAGGTATATCTTCAAGCTTCTTCATTTTGTCTTTGCCCTTGGACTTCTATGCCTTGAACTCTTCAAGGTTGATAATGTCTTCATCATTTGAATTTGAGTCTTTATTCTAAGTAGGTTCCTCTTTAGCAAGACTTGGAAACTCCTCTTCCAAGTCATAGGGTAATTTGAACTTCCTGCATTCATTCTCATACCAAGAATCATTTTCATCAAAGACAACATCTCCACTAACCATGAATCCCTTATTGGAAGGGTTGTACAACCTGTATCCTTTTTTATTTAAATCATATCCAATAAAGATGCACTTCTCAGCTTTAGGGTCTAGCTTACCTCTTATCTGAGAAGGAATGTGTACATATGCTACACATCCAAATATCATGCAATGGTCTAGTGAAGGTCTCTTACCATGCCATGATTCATAGGGTGTCATCCCATCAAGAGACTTAGATGGTAACCTGTTTATGAGGTAAGTGGCAGTAGAAACACTCTCTGCCCATAGATAGTTAGGTAACTTTTTCTCATTCAACATAGACCTAGCTGTTTCAACAATCAACCTATTTCTTCTTTCAGCTACCCCATTCTGTTCAGGAGTATACCTTGTGGTGATTTCTCTTTTGATGCCTCTATTCTGCAAGAAGTCTTCAAACTCATTGGAGAAGTACTCACCTCCTCCATCTGACCTTAGTCTCTTCAAATTCTTCCCTGTCTGATTTTCAACTAGTGCAAGATATTTTTTAAAACAATTAAATACTTCATCTTTGTGCTTCATGAAGTACAATACAGTCCACCTGCTATAATCATCAATAAAAGATACATAGTACCTTGATCCTGATATTGAGGGGTCTTTGCTTGGTCCCCATACATCTATATGGACAAGTTCTAGGTAGTCTTCATGCATGTAGCCTTTCCTTGAGAAGGGTAACCTGTGAGAATTCCCAAATTGACAAGCACTACATTTATATATCATGTGTTGTTTGGAAACATTGGATATTCCAATTACACATTGATCCCTACATATCTACTTCAAAGATCTTTCTCCTACATGACCTAATCTCTTGTGCCAAATCTCAAGCTCTGAAAGTGTTTGATCTTTATAACTATATAGTGCAATATTTTTTGTGTCTTCTAGCTCAAAAGTAAAAAGTCTACATGATTTTTCTCCTTTAGCAATTCTCTTGAACCCCTACTTAGGATCCTCCGCAAATGCTCCATATTGGTTGAATTTGACCTGCAAACCTTTCTCCACAATCTGTCCAACACTCATCAGATTTTTGGTAATGGTTGGTACATAGAGTACCCTACTCAACAAGTTCTGATTTCCATCACAAGTCTTAACATTTCCAACTTTAACTACTGAGTGCTTGGTATCATCACCTGTTTGTACTTGGTGTTTACCTTTTGGTTCCTCAAGATTAGAGAGTAGTGCTACATTGCCTGCCACATGATTTGAGCATCCTGAGTCAATGTAGAATAGGTGGTTATCATTTGTACCTGGTTTAGAAGTCATGTTCATGATTAGAAGAGAATCATCTTGCTCTTCTGTATAGTTGTTGTAGTCCTTTCTCAATTTGAATCCTCCTTGGTAGTTTCCATTGTAGTTGTTGTTGTAATTGTTGTTGTAGTTGTTTTTGTAGCCTTGCTGATGGTTGAATCCACCTCTTGGCTGTGAGTATCCACCTCTTTGGTATCCTCTTCCTCTCTGATTTTTGTAATTCCTGAAACACTTATCTGTAGTATGATTTGATAAACCACAAATGTTGCATGGTGAGGAGTTATAGGATCTCCCCCTACCTTGCTTACCTCCTCTGCCCCTTCCTCTTGATGATCTACCTCTCCCTGCATAGTTAGCTTGGGAGGTAGAGCCTTCATCTTCTCCTTTTTTGTTCTTGCCTTTATCTTTAGCTTTACCTTTATCAGTGTATAGGGCAGAAGAACTATTACCTTTGGATGTATCTCCATTCTTGTTGAGCTTGGCTTTGTGAGTGAATAATTGTCCAAAGAGAGTGGTAAGGTCTGGAATCTGCATGTCCATGTAAAGGTCCATGGCAGTGGTGAACCTTTCCCATTTGTCATCAGCTTTGATCCCATTGATCACTTGCCTTACAATCTCTTCTTCTTCAATCTCTTCTCCTATGCTTGCTAGCTGATCTGCTACATCTTTAATCTTGGTCTTAAACTCTGAAATAGCTTGCTTAGGTTGCTTCCTTAATGTGGTAAAATCAATCCACAACTGATTTTTTCTAGCCCTTGTGTTGGAAGAGAAATAGGATGACAAGGTCTCCCAAGTCTCTTGGGATGTCTTACAGTTTCTAATATGTGGAAAAAGAAAATAAGAAATGGAGTTGAGTAAATAAGACCTTGCTAATGCATCTTTAGCACACCATGTGTTGAGCTTTTCATGTTCCTCCTTTGTTGTTAATTCTTGTTGGTGCAGATCAATCACCAATTGAAGGCTTGGAAGATTAAAGGATGAAGGAAGAATCAATTCTTAAAGTTTGGAAGAAGATTACATTCAGAGGATAAGAGAAGTGTACACAAATGTACATTAGTATAGTCATAGCTGACTTAGATCTTTTGTTTAGTAAGAATCATGTACAAATTTATCTATAAATACTTTGAGAAAAGTCGGGCAAGTATGAGAGCATATGTGACAATAGTTAGAAGTCAAGAATGAGGAAGTTAGATGTCATGAGAGAGAGAAAAAGTTAGTTGAGTTTTCTCTCATCACTCAACTGTAAATTTTTCTGAGTAATCAAAAATATTGCGCCCGATGTTTCTGAGTCTTCTCCTTCTACAGTAGATCAATTGTGAAATGCTTTTGTACAAGTCTAAGTCTAGAGTTGTTTGACCTCTGTACAAAGTTTTAGCTTCCAATTGTAATCAGGCTTAGAGAATTAAGTGTAGGAACATTCATATGTGAAGTGTATTCACAGGTTCCTAAAACAGGCGCAGATTTCGAACTTAATGTTTTGATCATTTCTCCCAGCACAGTTTAAAGTTTTGCATGAGTAAGGACTTAATCTTTAAGTTGAAAGATAAGCTACTCATGGCTAGAAGCATTTGCTTAAACGGGTTCTATTCAAGTAGAACCAAGTCTTAAAAGTTGTAGGTGTAAAATCGACTGTTCTGAATGAGAGTTTCTGACATAGGTAACTTGTGAAGTTGATTTCTCAAGTTATACTAAAGCTTTTGAAGTAATTCAACTTGGAGGAGGTGCGCTATCTCTAGGAGATACTTCGTACAAAGTTTCATCAAAAACTTTACATGTTTGATAGGTCAATGTGGAGAAATAGTGCAGCAGACTTTTCTGTGTTTCATCTTCTTCACAGATTTGTTAATCCTTTGATAGTTAGTAATTGATCCTCTAAATTAGTGGAAGTTTTTGACTTACTCTTGGTATAGAGGTGCTCTAATCACAAGAGTAGGTTGTTCTTTTGGAGATTAACACTCTCCATCAGTGGTATCAGAGCAGGAGACATCAAATTAAGGAAAGGAGGATCCCGACTGCTGCAGATTCAAGAAATTCAACACTTGAAGGACTAAGAAGTGAAAGCTTGGAGTCAAAGCTTGAGGAGAAGACTATTTGACATCAAGAAAGGCAAAAGGAGTCTAATTCGAAGTAAAGGTACATACATTGTTTGTAAAGCTTGAAGATTTCAATACACAGGTGGACACAAGATGGGAGAAAGCTTGCAGATTGCTAAGCTAGATAGGGAGAACTATCCAGCATGGTCCATGAGGATGGAAGCACACCTCATGAGCAAAGATCTTATATCATTTATTACAGGAGATGAAGAAAAACCTGAGTTTGCAGATCCTAGTATTCCTACTAGGGAAGAGCTTGCAATGTTGAAGACTTGGATGAGAAAGGATGCTCAAGCAAGGAGTATCATCTACATGGCTGTAAATGATTACCTTCTACCTCACATTAGAGGTTTGGAAAGTGCTACAGATGTTTGGAATGCCTTGGAAGAGCATTTCCAAAATACAACTAAGTCAAGGAAGTCCTCACTATGGGCTGAGTTCACAACCTTCAAGAAGAAGAGCTCACAATCAATTTCAGATTATGTGGCAAGAATGAAAGATATTGCAGATAGCTTGGGAGCAGTGGATGAAGACATTGAAGAGGAAAAGTTGGTAAGACAAATACTTACAGGTTTGAGAGGAGATGAGAAGTGGAAGCCTTTTATATTGTCCATAGAATTGTCACTTGATCACTTTACTCCTGATCTTAATCAATTGCTAGGACACATGCTAACCTTTGAGCAGGATCTTAAAGGAGACAATGATAGAAGTACAAGTCAAGCTATGTACTCCAAGGACAAGAAAAAGAATGGCAAGGGAAAGCAATCAAATCATGATGAAGGGAATTCAAATCAAGCTAACTTCACAAAAGGAAAGATGAATTTCAGAGGTAAAGGAAGAGGAGGTAAGAACAAAGATAATACTAAAGCTTGCTGGATTTGTGGCAGAACAAATCATTTGGCAAATGATTGTTGGTATAACAATCAAAATGGTGGAAGCAATAATCAGAATTATAATCAAACAGGTAGAGGAGGCAGAAACCAAAGAGGCAATTTCAGAGGAAGAGGAGGTAGGACATCATATGGTAGAGGAGGTGGAAGAAACTTCCAATCTCAGTCCTACAACAATAATTATTACAATTATGCATCAGATCAGAAGGATGACATGACTCTTATCTTGAATGCAACTCATGAATCAATGGGAGAAGATCAAAGAGTGTTTTATATTGACTCAGGGTGCAGCAACCATCTGAGTGGGAATCTATCTTTGATGACTGATATGGAAGCAAGGGTGAATGGACATACAGTTCAGACAGGTGACAATACCAAACATAAAGTGGAGAGCATTGGATCAGTGAAGACAAAGAGTGGAAGTACACTTCTGAGCAAGGTACTTTATGTTCCTACTATTCCTAAAAATTTGATAAGTGTAGGGCAAATTGTGGAGAAAGGATATGAGGTAAGATTTACAAATGATGGTGTTTATGTACAAGATCCAAATCAGGGATATAGAAACATAATTGCAGGTAAAAAGGAAGGAAGATTGTTCACTCTCAAAGTCCAAGGTAATGTGGGACATGCATTATTTACCTATGGAAGTCAAAAGGTATCTGAATTAGACCTATGGCATAAAAGGCTAGGTCATTTCAATGAGAGAGCTATAAAGGAGATGTCAAAGAATCAGGTGGTGCTTGGATTGCCAAATATTGAAGGGCAACATATGGTGTACAAGTGTGAAGCTTGTCAATTAGGTAAAGCACATAAGAGTTCTTATAACAAATCAGGGTACAAGTATTCAAATATGCTTGAATTGGTTCATACAGATGTATGGGGTCCCTCAAGGGACTATAGCATAAATGGATCCAGATATTATGTGTTGTTTGTTGATGATGCAACCAAGTGGATTACTTTGTATGTAATCAAGGATAAATCAGAAGTTTTCAAGACATTCAAACATTTTCATGCCTATGCAGAAAGGATCACAGGGCAAAAGCTCAAGAGATTAAGATCAGATGGAGGGGGAGAGTATTTCTCTAAAGAGTTTGATGATTATTTGTGGAATGCAGGTATCAAAAGAGAAGTAACTTGCAGGTACTCCCCTCAACAGAATGGAGTAGCAGAAAGGAGGAATAGGACTCTTGTAGAGTTTGCAAGAGCCATGATGAAGGAAAAGAATTGTCCAAATTACTTATGGGCAGAAGCCATTAACACTGCAACATATCTTGTGAATAGGTTGCCTTGCAAAGCTTTGGATGGAGGAACCCCTTATGAAGCATGGTGGGGTAAGAAGCCTACTCTTGATCATTGTAAAGTATTTGGATGTATTGCATATGCTTATGTTCCTTCACAATTAAGACATAAGCTAGAACCAAAAGCAGAGAAGTATGTGTTTATTGGATATGATGATAGACAGATGGGTTACAGGTTGTGGAGTCCATCCACAAAGAAATTTCTTGTTACTAAAGATGTGACATTTGATGAGCAAAATATATGGTATACAGGATCACCAAATGAGTTTGCAGGTGTTGAAGAAATTCAAAGGAAAGGAAAGGCAAAGGTAAAAGTATGTGAAGAAATTGTTGATGAAGTTGACTCTAGAAGTAGAGTGCAGGATCATGTAGAAGAAGGGCCAAGATTTGATCCAGAATCAAATGAGGCTGAAACTTCGAGAAGTGCAGAAATCAGAAGATCTACAAGAGAAAGGAAAGAACCTATAAGGTATAGTTATGATACATCTTTCCTAACAACAAAAGATTATGCCTACATTGTGAAAACAGAAGAAGATCCAACCACTTATGAAGAAGCCAAAGGTAAACAGAATTGGGAGAAGGCAATGCAGGAAGAGTATGATGCTCTACTTGAAAATGAAACTTGGGAACTAGTACCAAGACCAAAGAATCAGAAGGTCATTGGATGTAAGTGGGTATATAAAACAAAGAGGTTTGCAGATGGTAAGGTGTCTAGATATAAGGCTAGACTTGTGGTCAAAGGTTATGCCCAAACTTATGGGGTAGATTATGATGAAACCTTTAGTCCTGTTGCTAAGATGTCTACAATTAGGACATTGATTGCTATTGCTGCTTGTAAAGGATGGAAATTATCACAATTGGATGTGAAAAATGCATTTCTAAATGGATACATTGCAGATGAAGTATATATGGAGCAACCAGAAGGCTTCATGGAATCAATTGGATCAGATTATGTGTGTAAGCTCAAGAGAGCTTTATATGGGTTGAAGCAAGCCCCAAGAGCTTGGAATTACAGATTGGTCAAGTTCTTGAATGAATGTGGATTTCAAGCATCAAAGGCAGATAGTAGCTTGCTAGTGAAGGCAAGTGAAAATGGATACATTTACATGTGCATTTATGTTGATGATATTATTGTTACAGGAACAGATGCTCAAGGAATCAATGAACTCAAAAAGCAAATAGAGAAGGAGTTTAAGATAAGTGATTTGGGAAACTTATCTTATTTTCTAGGAATGCAGATTGTGTATACTCAACATGGAGTATATGTTTCACAAGAGAGATACTTGAAGAATCTTTTAGTCAAGTTTAACATGGAAGATTGCAAGACCTCAATTACACCATTGGAGGTAAATCATAAATTAAGCAGGTATGGAGGTGAAGAGTTCAATGATATGAAGAAATATCAGAGTTTAGTAGGTAGTTTAATCTATGCTACCTTGACAAGGCCAGATCTATCGTATACAGTAGGTGTGTTGTCACAATTTATGCATTGTCCAAAGAAGACTCATTGGATTGCAGCCCAAAGGGTACTCAGATATATCAAAGGAACCCTAAGTGAAGGTTTGTATTATGGTTTCACTTCTGACACAAGAATCAAAGTGTTTAGTGATGCAGATTGGGCAGGTGACTCAGATGATAGAAGGTCTACTCATGGGTATCTCTGTTATGTTGGAGATAAGCTAGTTTCTTGGTGTTCAAAGAAGCAACATACAGTTGCTTTATCATCCACAGAAGCTGAGTAT
>CM035414.1:170447104-170452104 GCA_020310875.1 Ceratopteris richardii
CTAATTGACATTCCCTGTTTCTTCATATCTTCTTCTTTTCTTTTACTCCTGCCATGCTTTTGAATCTGCTGGTCTTCACACCATCCAAGCTCTTTGTCATTATGTCTGCTAACTGATCTTTAGTAGAAATGTACTCCACTTCAATCTCCTTCTCCATTACCTTTTCTCTGAGAAAATGATATTGTATCTCTATGTGCTTTGTCCTTGCATGAAATACTGGATTTGCTGCAAGATAAAGTGAACTCATATTATCTCCATGTATTGTAGGTGTACCTTGATCAATGCCTAAGCTCTTGAACAATGTCTGCATCCATATGACTTCCTTAGCTGCTTCCACAAGTCCTTTGTACTCTGCTTCAGTTGATGATAATGCTACTGTATGTTGTTTCTTGGAACACCAACTTACAAGCTTATCACCAATGTATATCATGTAACCATGAGTTGATCTCCTGTCATCTTGATTACCTGCCCAGTCTGAGTCACTGTAGGCTCTCAACTTCAAATCTGATGTAAAAGGATAATATAATCCTTCCTTTATAGTTCCTTTGATATATCTGAGAACTCTTTGACCTGCAATCCAATGTGGGTCCTTTGGACAATGCATGAATTGTGACAAAACTCCCACTGCATAACTAAGATCAGGTCTTGTTAGTGTAGCATAAATCAAACTACCCACAAGAGATTGATACTTCCTCATATCTTTGTAGTCTGCACCATCATATTTACTGAGCTTGTGATTAACTTCAAGTGGAGTTGAAGCTTCTCTGCAATTTTCCATATCAAACTTCTTCAACAAGTTCAGAAGATACCTTTCTTGTGACACATATATGCCATGATCTGTATAAGTAACTTCCATTCCAAGAAAGTATGATAACTTTCCTAGGTCACTGATCTTGAATTCTTTTTCAAGCAATCTCTTTACCTCCTTGATTCCTTCATCTGAAGTACCTGTGATTATAATGTCATCTACATAAATACAAATGTAGATTGTACCTTCCTCTGTTCTTTTGATAAGTAGACTTGAATCTGCTTTTGAACTTTGATATCCAAGATCATTGAGATACTTCACCAGTCTATAGTTCCAAGCTCTTGGAGCTTGCTTCAATCCATACAATGCTCTTCTCAACCTGCAAACAAAATTTGGATACCTGGAATCTATAAACCCTTGAGGTTGTTCCATGTATACTCATCTGATATGTATCCATTCAAGAATGCATTTTTTATATCCAATTGACTTAGGGTCCATCCTTTTGAAGCTGCAATAGCAATGATTGTCCTTATAGTTGACATCTTAGCTACAGGACTAAATGTCTCATCATAATCTATGCCATAGGTCTGGGCATAGCCTTTCACCACCAATCTAGCTTTGTATCTGGCTATACTTCCATCTGCAAGCTTCTTCACTTTATAAACCCATTTATTTCCAATTACTTTCTTACCATTTGGTTTAGGAACAAGTTCCCATGTCTTGTTCTCCTCCAGTGCATTGAACTCTTCCTTCATTGCTTCTTCCCATTGCTTTTTACCTTTAGCTTCATCATAGTTCTGAGGTTCTTCATCATCTTTGACCATATATGCATAGTTCTTCTGAGTTATGTAAGAAGTATCATAAGAATACCTTTCTGGTTGTCTCCTTGTCCTGCTTGACCTTCTTGGTTCACATTCTTCATAAGTTTCTGGATACACCTCTTCATCAAATATAGGAGCTTCTTCATTCATTCTTGTTAATCCACTTCTGGATGTACTTGCTTGCACATAGTCTTCATCTCTATTCACCTGCACAATTGATTTTCCTTTCTCACATCTTCTTACCTCTTCTTCAAATTCTTCAGCTGTATGACTTTGATCTGCATACCAACTTTTCTGTTCATCAAATGTAACATCTCTAGAAACAATAAATTGTTTGGTTAGAGGATTCCACAACCTGTAACCCATCTGCTTTTCATCATAACCAATGAACACATATTTTTCTGCCTTTGGTTCAAGTTTATGCCTAAGTTGTGATGGCACATAAGCATATGCAATTGATCCAAACACTCTACAATGATCTAGTGTTGGTTTCTTACCCCACCAAGCTTCATATGGAGTCATTCCATTCAGAGCTGCACATGGTAATCTATTCACAAGATATGTAGCTGTATTTACAGCCTCAGCCCAAAGATAATTTGGACAATTCTTCTCCTTTAGCATAGCTCTAGCAAACTCAACCAAAGTCCTGTTCCTTCTTTCTGCTACACCATTTTGTTGTGGTGTATACCTGCAAGTTATTTCTCTCTTAATACCTGCATTCCAAAGATAATCATTGAACTCTTGGGAGAAGTATTCTCCCCCTCCATCAGACCTCAGTCTTTTAAGCTTTTGACCTGTGACTCTCTCTGCATATGCATGAAAATGCTTGAAAGCTCCAAACACTTCTGATCTTTCCTTCAAAACATATAATGTTATCCATCTTGTAGCATCATCAATAAAAAGAACATAATACCTTGAGCCACTGATAGATCCTTCTTTTGTTAGTCCCCATACATCTGTATGAATGAGCTCAAGTACTCCATCATGTTTGAATCCTTTCTTTTGAAATGGTAACCTGTGTGCTTTACCCATTTGACATGCTTCACATTTATAAACCATATGTTGACTTTGCACATTTGGTAATCCTAGTACAGACTGATTAGCAACCATAGCTTTAATTCCTCTTTCATTGAAATGACCTAATCTCTTATGCCAGAGATCAAGTTCTGTAATCACTGCTTCACCATGTGTGAGCAAAGCTTGACCAATGTTCCCTTGCACTCTTAAAGTAAAGAGTCTACCTTCTTTCTTACCAGAGACAATCTGATTATATCCATTCTCTGGATCTTCCACAAATACTCCTTCATTTGTAAACCTGACTTGAAAACCTTTTTCAACTATCTGTCCCACACTAATCAAGTTTTTAGGTATTGTTGGAACATACAAAACATTGGTTAGCAAATCTGCTCCACTCTTGCATTTCACTTTTCCAATTGAATGTACACTATGTCTTGTATTATCACCAGTTTGAACTGTGTGACTAGAAATGCCTTTTTCCAAATCTGACATCAATTCTATGTTTCCTGACAAATGATTAGAACATCCAGAGTCAATGTAAAATACCTTTAGATCTTCTTTGTCTGATGTGTTGATTGAGTTCATCATCAATGATGTATGACTTTCATTCCGTGTGTCATTTGCATAGTTGTAGTAGGTGGTGTTGTAGGATTGATTCTGTCCCCAACTTCTTCCTCCACCTCTACCGTAGCCTCCTCTTTGACTTTGTCTACCTCTTTGAAAATTACTTTGATATCTTCCACCTCGACCTCTGCTATTGTTGTTTTGATTCTGGTTTGATCCTTGTTGGTTGTGCCAACAGTCATGAGCCAAATGATTACTCAATCCACAGATCCAGCAAGCCTTCTTGTTGTTATTTTGATTACCTCTTCCTCTTCCAAAACCTCTTGCTCTTCCTCTGCCAGTGCCTTTACCTCTTGCATAATAAGCTTGAGAATTAGACTCCTCTTCATCCTTTGCTTTACCTTTATCTCCTTTCTTCTTATTCTTCATGTACATTGCAGAACTTTGACCTTTATCTCCATCTCCCTTCAAGTCTTGCTCATATGTGAGCATCAAACCAAGCAACTGGTTCAAATCTGGAACATAATGATTTAATGAAAGTTCTGTTGATAAGACAAAAGGTTTCCACCTTTCATCCCCTCTCAAGCCTGCAAGTAGTTGAGCAATCAATCTGTGATCTTCAACACCTTCATCTATGGATCCAAGACTATCTGCTAGATCCTTCATCTTAGTGACATAATCACTAATGGTTTGACTTGGCTTCTTCTTGAATGTTGTAAACTCTGACCATAGACTTGCTTTCCGTGCTTTAGTAGTGCTTTGGAAATGATATTCCAATGCATTCCATATATCTTCTGATGATTCCAATCCTCTGATGTGTGGTAGCAAATGATCTGAGATTGTATTGTAGATGTAGGCTTTTGCACTTGCATCCTTCTTCTGCCAATGCTTTAAAGCATCAAGTTCTTCTTTCTTTGGTCGGCTTTCATCTTCAAATACTGGCTTCTCTTCTTCACATGTAACATATATCATGAGATCCTTACTCATAAGTAAGGCTTCCATTCTCATTACCCATGCGGGGTAATTATCTCTGTCCAGTTTGTCAATGGAGATATGATCTGCCATAGTTCTTTCCTTCTGCTGCAACCTGTGAGCTTAAAGGATAAAGGATAATACCTTTTGAAGTTCTTTGTGTATGAGGATACTTCGAAAGTAATCTTTTGATGCCTTGTGTCTTCAAATGCTTCACCTTTCAAACTTTAATGGAAAACTTTACAAAACTTCTCGTACCTTTGTCGTCTTCTGCTCTCGAGAATCTTTCTGCTCTGATACCACTTGTTGATGTATAAAACACCACAAGAAATGAATTAATGTGACACTAGAACACCTCTATGGTCACCATTAACTCATTGCCACTCCAAACTTTGAGAAATGATAGCTTAAAGTGAGAACTTTGCTTCTACAGAAATTCCTAGTCACCGAAATGACATACCTTCAGTATTTTGCTAATTTCTCCTAGCTCAAGTATGCTTTCTCCATGAAACTTTATAGGCTGAAACTAGAAGAGTAGAGCTTTCCAACAAGCTATCATATGCATCAAACGGAGCTCTAGAACTCAAGTTATGGCCCTCACAAGATGACCCTGTATGACCTTCCAAGACTGGAAATCTTGCCTGTTTTAGTATTCCTGATGTCCAAAAATAAAAAATTCGATGCCTGGCATCGAATTTCAGTCCAAGTCGATGCCGGGCATCGACTTTGAGCTTTTTTAGGCCCTTTTTCTGCACCAGAAATACTCTCTTTTACACACACATGAAGAAGACCACTTGTATGCTAGAAGTCGATGCCAGGCATCGACTTTATGCTCAAACTCGATGCCAGGCATCGAGTTGCTCCACAAACTTCATATT
>CM035414.1:170454604-170472104 GCA_020310875.1 Ceratopteris richardii
CTAATGGTTGATATGATTGCACAAAGGTAGTATGGAGGTTTGTATATCATTAGATTGAAGAAATCTGAAGGTATGTGTAGGTAACGAAGTCAATCTTTGAAGCAGACTTCTTGAAGAAGGAAAATTTTCACTCAGAGAAGTGATAGTGGAAGATTTGATAAATGAAGGTAACATTTGTGTGAAGTTTGGTCTATAACTGATGTAGAGGTGCTCTCAAATTAGTATAGATCAAAGCTTTGGAGATTTAGAGGTCTCCAATAGTGGTATCAGAGCTGAAGGTGTAATACAAGTGAAGTAAGAGCATTGGACGTCCCGATTGTTGCAGATATTGAAGTTTGTTCTATTTGAAGGTGGACAAGGTCGAATTCTTGAAGACAACCTGAAGAAGTACAAAGCACGAGTTTAAAGGATCAAGAAGGATTAAAGCTTCATATCAAAGGTACACTATATTACCATAAATCTTAGTAATTGCAGACACAAAAGATTAAAGATGGGAGAAAGTTTGTAGATTGATAAGCAAGATAGGGAGAACTATCCAGAGTGGTCCATGAGGATGGAGGCAGACCTCATGAGCAAAACTTTGATGGCATTTATCACAAGAGAAGAAGAAAAGCCTGAGTTTGAAGATCCTAGTGTTCCAACTAAGGAAGAGATTGCAGATTTGAAGAACTGGATGAGAAAGGATGCTCAAGCTAGGATCATCATTTACATGGCTATAAATGATTATCTTCTACCTCACATTAGAGGATTAGAAAGTGCAATAGATGTGTGGAATGCTTTGGAAGAGCATTTCCAAAATACAACCAAGTCAAGGAAGTCCTCATTATGGGCAGAGTTCACAACTTTCAAGAAGAAGAGCTCACAATCAATTTCTAATTATGTAGCGAGGATGAAGGATATTGCAGATAGTTTGGCAGCAGTAGATGAAAACATTGAAGAGGATAAGTTGGTAAGACAAATACTTACAGGTCTGAGAGGAGATGAGAAGTGGAAGCCTTTCATATTGTCCATAGAATTATCATTAGATCATTTTACTCCTGATCTTAATCAATTGTTAGGACACATGCTAGAAGGGACATGGACCTTACATTATCAACCAAATTAGTAACAGTGGAGATGTCCAATTAGCTAATATAGATGGAGATATCATGCCCAATTTCATAAGTGGATGTAGAATAAAAAGGTATGATTTTCCATTAACTACTCTTGAATGGAGAAGAATACATCAAGCTGAAAACAGGAAAAAAGAAGAGGAAAAAATCAGGTATGAAGCTCAACAAGAAGCAAAAGAAAGAATAAGAAATACTAAGGAGCTTAGAGAAGTTTTCTTATGTGAAACACCTTCAAGGGTGGTGAGGGAGCATTTGCCTGTTATAGCAATGAATTTTCATAATGAGCAAATCAAGGTTTTGATAGATTCAGGTGCACAAGTTAATTTGATAAGTTCAAGATTGTTGGATAAACTAAAATTCAAGAGGAATAAGAGCAAAACATTTATCAAAACACTAGATGGCCAGATAATACAAAGTTTGTCTTCACCATCTATTGAAGTTAAGCTCAATGAAGAAAATATGAAAATAGACTCTGAAGAATGGCCTGATCATATGATGACTGAGAAAATGATCTTAGGACAACCATGGCTGAGGCAAGGTAAAGTCATTTTGAATTTTGAAAATATGAAGCTAAAATTGACAGTAAATGAAAAAAGGTTTTTAATGTTTTTGTTGAGTAATGAAGAATAGGGAATTCAACAAGAAATCTATGACTCGGAATTGGAAAGATTTACCTTTCCAATAGAAGATACAAAGGACTCACAGAAAGAACTTCTCCATGATCAAATCAAACTCAGAGAAAAACAGAAGGACATTGAAGAAATTAAATCCATTGGAAAAACAGTTGAAAGGTGGAGATTAAGAAATAACAAGAAAAATCTAGACATAAGAACAAAATGGACGTGGAGACCTAAGACATTTAAGTATTGCTCATCAAAAGAAGGATGTTTGACTCCAAAGGCAAAACCATCAGAAATCAAGTATTATTGGGTGAAAAAATGAGATCTGTTTCAATTGACAGACAAGGACAAATATACTGAAATACTCCAAAAGCATGAAGAACCACAGGCAAAGGAAAGTGCAATATTATCATCAGATACACACTTGGGAATCTTAGTTAAGACCTCAGAATTACATCATAATGGATTCATGACATTCATGAAATTATTTCCATGCGCATTACCTCATTCTTTTTCTAGGAAAAAGAATAGGAGCGGAAGAGAGTTTTTTGAATTGTCTTTAAAGACAAAAGTTCTGGGAAAATGAATGAAAAAAAAAAGAGAGAAAAACGTTTTTCAAACCTAAATCAATTTGTGTTAATTATTCTATTATGCAAAGATTTTTTTTATATAATTTATAAAGCACCAACAAGATATAGGTTACAATATGGGAAGAACTATGGAGTACTATTCAATTATTTTTTTTTCTTTGACAATTTTTGTTTCCTTTTTTACTTGATTCTCTTAATTCCATTCATTATTTTCTTTCTTATCAAAGCATTAGATATCTTGCTACACATGTGATGATCACTTTAATTGAGTTACACCTGTGATGTAATTGGAAAAAGATTATTTATTTTTCTCAAGAAAAATGTTTTCTTTTATATATCTCCTATAACTTATGTGGTGGGAGTTTTTTGGTGTGATATGTTGTATTTCCTCCAAGATGGTGAATACAAAAGAACTACCTATTCATGCCATCAAAGCTGATTCTGTAACATTGTCAAGAGGACATGGGTTTTTAGATAGTGAAGCAGTGGTGGAAGATGTGGAATTAGAATCTGATGAAGAACAGAATCTTCCAGAAGCTCAACAGATAGCCAAAGAGCTGAGGGAAACAATCAATATCATTGGTCATCATATCTTTACAATGGGGGTTGGAGGCTACAAATATACTATGCTATTCCAATAATTCTATAAGTTTCAAAGAGTGGCTGCTAATTACAAAAGATGGAAGGCAGTGGAACTACATAAATTGTTGGATGAACCTCTCTTTTTTATAGACTTTGAGAGAGTATCACAAGTCATGTCTAGTCTGCTGGAATTGGGCAAAGGAACTGATGCATACTTCAGGTGTTCAATTAAGGATAAGGAGAACAAAGAAGTACAGATAACCATTAAAGTAGAACACATCAGGGAAGCTCTTCAATTTTATCCTATAGGAACAAAATTAGATGGAAGCTTTGCCAAGAAGAATGCAGCAACATATGCTGGATATTCCAAGTTTGTGGACTTCAAGGGAAAAGAAAATGAAGAATTTGCCACCAGGATGTTTCTTTAGTATCTTTGTTTTCCAAAATTGCCAAGATACACAATGCCACATAAACCAGTTACATTGATCATGTTCAACAACAAAGATAGGACTAAGCCATTTGGAGTAATTGTAACTCCCTACATCCATGACCAATTAAAAGAAGCAGCAAAACACTGGCTGTAGAGGAAGTTTATGAATGGAGCACAGTTCTGGACAAGAATCATATATCATATTTTAAATATTGAAGATCAGTTGAAGCTGGCTCCAAAAGCTCAATCTTTTAGGAGTTTGATAGTAGGAATTAAAAGTCCTTCAAAATCAACGTCAATTAGAGAAATAGAAGTCCAAAAAAGCATGAGAGGATCAGGGAGGAAAAGGAAAGTTACATAAGAAGAAATAATCCCAATTAAGAAGAGAAGATTGGATCCCAGGAATGTAGTATTGGAATAGGAAGAAGTGACAAAAGAGGAACATGAAGCAGCCCAAAAGGAAGTCCAAGCCTCAAAGGAACCCCATCCACCTCAAACAAGAAAGGAACAACTTTATTCCTATTTGACTCAAGGTAATGATAAGAGGGCAATCTATGAAGCTCAGTATCAAAAAATGTTGGAAAATTATTCATGTAAAGCAACAGATTGGATACAAGAGGATATGGAACATTATGAAGAATTACATGATCAGATGATGGCTGTAGAAACTGAAGAAGTATTTGTTAGGAAAGAAGTGGAGATATTGGCTTATTTTAAGGAATTACAAGGACCTCTAGAGACTAGAACTACAGTGGTGGTGAAAAAAATAGTCCAGAAAAAGCGTGCTAAAAAAAAGAAGCCAACGAAGAAGGATAAAGGTAAGGCAATTGAACATGAACAAGTTGAAGAGTTAGTAAAAATATCATCAGAAGAAAAGAATCAGAAAAAATCAATTGGAATAGAAGAACCAAGTGGGGACAAAAATGTTGGTACAAATCAAGCCTTCACATTTGGCTTGTATCCTTGGAAGGATGTCTCACATGTAGCAAGAACCATAGAAACACTTGCCTATGTGTTATTACATTTTACTCATTGTAAAAGTCTATATGACTTGGCATTCTCATGTAATCACTTACCTACTTGATTGGATTCGTGGAAAAGTGGATGGTTTAGTAGAGAGAATATCTCCCTACTTTTAGAGGAGTAATTATAGGAGATTTGAATTTGAATTCAAATTCAAATCTCAACTCAACTTCTATAAAAGATGTAATGCAAAAGTCGCGGGTTAGCTAGTCTCATTGAGCTCACTCCCCGAGGCATTTTACTATTGTAACTCTATGTGTGTTAGTGCTACTTCATAGCCTACACCACAATACCTCATTTAGCTATGCTTGTCATGCTAATGAGATTGTACAACCACATCAATCAATAGAAGAATACACATTCATTATCTCTGTTTTCTCTGAGTCATCTACTCCAAGTCTGTCAACTTCCAAGAGGCATATCTCAGGATCTACTGAACCAAATCAAGTGATTCAAAGCACATTGGATTCAGCTCAAAGTCTTCTACACGCTTACAAATTTTGAAGTCAATTGATTCAGCCATTGCAGAGAAATCTCAGTCGAAGTGCTCACTGGTGTGTGTCTGCAAAGCTCCTAAAATATCGGGGGTAAACTTTATTTTGCTAAAGTGATTTCTCAGAGTATAGTTCATCATTTCTTCTCATTCCACTTGCAAATGGTAGCTTGTTAAGATAATTTAATATGTCCAGAAGGAATTTGATCAATTGTAAGTGTGCTGGTCACATTGAGTGAAAGACTGAGCAGGTGTCAATACAAAAATAGCAAGTTTTCTTGGATTCTTGAAGTCTCAAGTAGTCTGTTTTGATTTGATCATTACACATATCATTTGCAAAGTACATATATGCTTTCTTGGGATCATTTGGAAGCTAATCAAGTGTACTAAGCATATCTGAAGCAAAGGAGGGCTGGAGCAAAGCAGGTCTAGCAGCTTCAACTCAATCTCTTGAGTGCATCCAACCATCTCTCCCAACAGTGGTATCAGAGCAAATAAGGTATCATGGGAGATGGTTTTCCTTCATTCATTGACAAATTGGACAGGAACAATTACCAAGCTTGGTCTCTAAGGATGAAGACCTATCTACAAGGAAGAAGCTTATTTGGATTCATCTCAGGAGATGAGGAATTGCCCTCATTCAAAGCTAGAGGACTACCCACCAAGGATGAACAAGAGAGGCTCAAGCAATGGTGTGCAAAGGATGCTTTGGCAAGGTCTTACCTTCTTAACTCTATATATGATTTCCTTTTACCTCATATAAGGAACTGTAAGACTTCCCAAGAGACTTGGGAAACCCTGTCAACATATTTCTCTTCCAACACAAGGGCCAGGAAGAATCAACTGTGGATTGAATTCACAACCCTTAGGAAGCATCCCAAGCAATCAGTCTCAGAGTATGTGACCAAGATTAAAGATGTGGCAGACCAATTAGCAAGCATTGGAGAGGAGATTGAAGAAGAGCAAATAGTCAAGCAAGTAACAAATGGACTCAAAGCAGATGATAAGTGGGAAAGCTTCACCACTACAATGGACCTCTACATGGAGTCTATGAAGGTGATAGGATCCAGATGGATCTACAAGCTAAAGAGAAATACAGATGGAACAATCAACAGGTACAAAGCTAGGTTGGTAGCCAAGGGTTTTGCACAAAGGAGTCTATGAAGGTGATAGGATCCAGATGGATCTACAAGCTAAAGAGAAATTCAGATGGAACAATCAACAGGTACAAAGCTAGGTTGGTAGCCAAGGGTTTTGCACAAACCCAAGGCATTGATTATGAGGAGACATTTTCTCCTGTGGCTAAGATGCCAACTATCAGAATATTGGTGAGTGTAGCTGCATCCAAGAATTGGAACATGTACCAATTAGATGTCAAGAATGCTTTCTTGAATGGATGGATATCTGAAGAAGTCTACATGTCACAACCTCTTGGTTATGAAGATCCCAAGAAGGTAAATTATGTTTGTAAATTGAAGAAGGCTCTATATGGATTAAAACAGGCACCTAGAGCATGGAATTAGAGGTTGACAACCTACCTCCAAGACCAAGGATTTGTGATGAGCAAAGCTGACACTTCTCTATTCATAAAGAGGAGTAGTACAGAGGTAATATACTTGTGTGTTTATGTTGATGACATCATCATTACAGGCAATGATGTCAATGGTATTAGAAGCATCAAAGGACAGATGATGAAGGAATTCAAGATCAATGATCTTGGATTATTGAAATACTTCTTAGGTCTTGAGTTAGTCTACACCAACTCAGGTATATATATCACTCAAAAGAAGTATGTACAGGATATGGTCAAGAAGTTTGGCTTGCAAGATGCTAAAGTCTCAACTACTCCAATGGAGGTCAACCTAAAGCTAAGTGCTCATGAAGGGGATGAAATACAAGACATTACAGGATAACAAAGCATGGTAGGTAGTTTGAATTATGCTACCTTAACCAGAATTGACATAGCATATGGAGTTAGTGTGCTAAGCCAATTCATGCACAAACCAAGGGTACCTCACCTAGAGGCAGCAAAGTAAATCTTGAAGTACCTCAAAGGAACTCAAAGCCATGGTTTGTACTTTCCTTATACATCAGATATTGACATTAAAGTATACTCAGATGCAGATTGGGCAGGATGCAAGGATGATAGGACAAGCACATCAGGTTACATTTGTTTTGTAGGAGATAAACCTATTTCTTGGTCAGCCAAGAAGCAACCTACAGTGGCATTGTCATCCACTGAAGCAGAGTATAGAGGGCTTGCCAATGCCACTCAAGAAGCTATCTGGTTAAAGCTTTTGTATACAGAGCTAGGCCTATACACTAGGCCTCCAATCATCTTTGGAGATAACACAAGCTCTCTTCATCTTGCAGCTAATCCAATATATCATGCTAGGACAAAACACATAGAGGTTCATTACCACTATGTGAGAGAGAAGTTACTAAGCAAAGAGATTCAGTTGACTTATGTGTCTACTAATATGCAATGTGCAGATTTACTCACTAAAGCATTGGATGGAAACAAGCTATGCAGATTCAAATCCATGATTGGATTGCAGGATGTGATTGAAGACTAAAGATGAAGACTTAAGCCAAAGTGTTTGGCTTGAGGGGGAGCTGTTGGTACAAATCAAGCCTTCACATTTGGCTTGTATCCTTGGAAGGATGTCTCACATGTAGCGAGAACCATAGAAACACTTGCCTATGTGTTATTACATTTTACTCATTGTAAAAGTCTATATGACTTGGCATTCTCATGTAATCACTTACCTACTTGATTGGATTCGTGGAAAAGTGGATGGTTTAGTAGAGAGAATATCTCCCTACTTTTAGAGGAGTAATTATAGGAGATTTGAATTTGAATTCAAATTCAAATCTCAACTCAACTTCTATAAAAGATGTAATGCAAAAGTCACAGGTTAGCTAGTCTCATTGAGCTCACTCCTCGAGGCATTTTACTATTGTAACTCTGTGTGTGTTAGTGCTACTTCATAGCCTACACCACAATACCTCATTTAGCTATGCTTGTCATGCTAATGAGATTGTACAACCACATCAATCAATAGAAGAATACACATTCATTATCTCTGTTTTCTCTGAGTCATCTACTCCAAGTCTGTCAACTTCCAAGAGGCATATCTCAGGATCTACTGAACCAAATCAAGTGATTCAAAGCACATTGGATTCAGCTCAAAGTCTTCTACACGCTTACAAATTTTGAAGTCAATTGATTCAGCCATTGCAGAGAAATCTCAGTCGAAGTGCTCACTGGTCTGTGTCTGCAAAGCTCCTAAAATATCGGGGGTAAACTTTATTTTGCTAAAGTGATTTCTCAGAGTATAGTTCATCATTTCTTCTCATTCCACTTGCAAATGGTAGCTTGTTAAGCTAATTTAATACGTCCAGAAGGAATTTGATCAATTGTAAGTGTGCTGGTCACACTGAGTGAAAGACTGAGCAGGTGTCAATACAAAAATAGCAAGTTTTCTTGGATTCTTGAAGTCTCAAGTAGTCTGTTTTGATTTGATCATTACACATATCATTTGCAAAGTACATATATGCTTTCTTGGTATCATTTGGAAGCTAATCAAGTGTACTAAGCATATCTGAAGCAAAGGAGGGCTGGAGCAAAGCAGGTCTAGCAGCTTCAACTCAATCTCTTGAGTGCATCCAACCATCTCTCCCAACAAAAAAAGGAGTAGCTGCTTCCTCAAAATTCTCATCTGATTCAAAGAGTGATATTGAGAATTTCCTTTTGAAGATTTTAAACCTCTCAGTACCTAGTACACCAGTTAAAATAGTGCAAGCCTCCGAAAAAAATAAAACACCAAAAGAATTGAGCCAAAAGTCAAAAGGGATACAAATCTGTGAAGATTCAACAAAACAAATTAGTCCTATGGAAGAAAACAGGAGATTGAAAGGTAAAGAAGTAATGATGGAAGAAGTGGATGAAGAAAGGAAAGAACTGAGTAGTGGACTGGTGGACACAGGATTCAAAGCTATCTAGACAAAACCTTCACAACAATCTCATTATCAGCCATATGAGGAAAAGAAAGAATTGGAAAGAAGAGCAAAGTTATACAGCTAGTTGCATATTCAAGAGGATAAAAGTAAAATTGAAGAAAAGATTGAAGTACTAGAGAAGACAGATTTTAAGGAGTACAATGAGGGTACCACAGAAACAGAAGTAAATCCGAGAATAGAGGAGGTACTCTTTGATCTAGGTCATAATGAAGAGCCCACAAACACAGATAATCAGGAAGGAGAAGTAGAAACATATTTTATGGATATAGATGAACAGGAGATGGAAGTAAAAGAGCAACAACTGAATGATCAAATAGGGAATCAAGTGGAGGATGAATCAACATTGATACAGGAAAATGAAGTACAGAAAGAGGAATTACAAGTTATTCAACAAGAACAAAAGGAAATCGATGGAAAGGAGGTAGAAATAATGGAAGAAGGAACATAATATGAGAAGGAAGAGAATCAGGTAACAAATTATGAGGAAGAGGATGTAGCAAATAGAATTGGAAACTGGTCTTGAAAGAATACCTAAGGACATGAGGTCTGCTTGTAAAATCATCATGAGTAACATAGAGCAATTCAGGCCTTCTAGTAGGAATATGATCATATCAGGGATGGTTGCTGAGTCAAAATTTGTAAAAGGTAGCAGAATTATTACAGAGCAGAAGAAAGAAAAGGAGCAGCTGGAAGATCAGATAAGGGTAATCCAAGAAAAGAATGAAATTTTGTCGAAAAGATTATTTTCATTGGAAGCATAGGAAGTTCAAAGTCAGAATAAAATTCAATTTCTTTAGAACAAATGTACTAAGCAATTGGAGCATAGCAATAAAATAGAAATGGAATTGAAGATATTGGAAGGAAGGTTTAGAACACTTCAGAGCTCATATCAGATAATGGTCAAAGCTAATGAGGACATAAACTGATTATTAATGGAGGAAGGACAACTGAAAGGAGAGATTCAGACTGTACAAATAACTCAAGAAGAAAGAAAAGTTAAATAAGGAAATTCAGGGGGTTACAAGAATAACTGAAAGAAGTTAAGGAAATGGAAAAACAAGCTAGTGTGCATGCGGCTAATGCAATGAGAGGATATAACAAATTACATTTGGATATAGAAAAAGAAAGGAGTGAATGGAGAACAGAGAGAGAATTGATGGTATCTCAAAATCAGGAATTAATGAGGGTGGTTAAAGAGTTACAGAAAAATTTGGAATTTCAACAAGGGAAAGTTGAAGGGCAAGTAGTGACCACACAAGCAGAATTACAGGAAGGAGAAGAAGATAATAGATTTCAAAATTTTAGTGAACAAGAAGACAAGACTGCTGAGGAATATTCAGATGAATTTGTTCAAATGCTTCTAACAAACAGGGAATCAAGGATGAAGTTCATAAAGAAGATGCATGATGAGTATGAAGATCAGATTGTAATTTTTGCTCTAAAGAATGGAGTAAATCTAGATCAGCATCATTGGACAACTGATGGTTTAGGAATACCATTTTGTATGATTTTGGAAAGTGTCAAGAATTATCAGATTGCAAGAGTAGGACTACCACCAAATAAATATTTGGAGTATGAAGAAGATATCAATGTCACTAAGGATTTATTTGAAAAAGCTAACCCTAAATGGAGGAATAGATGGTTGGATGCTAACAAGGAATGCAGGAAGATTTGGAAAGAGGCACCATTACAATTAAAGATAAATCTAGCCTATTGTCCAGTAGCCAAAAGAAGAGAGTGGTCAGTATTTTGGGAAAGAAGAAATATAGGGCAACTTCCAGCAAAATGGTTGTATTTTCCAAAGATAGCAGGACCAAAAGCAGGAGCTTGGCCAACCAAGAAGTACATGATTGATACAGCAAAATCTATCATATCCACATACAAAGATGTAAATGATCCAGCTTGTATCCTATTAGTGAGAATAATGCTACTTGTGGTGGCATGCATAGAGACATTATAGATACAGAAGTACGGACTCTTAATTATATTGGATTCAATTCACCTACAGATGCTCTACTTTTTTATTTAAGTGAAACTCCAGACAGAATTTGTTTAATGGCATACTACAAAAAAATTGTATTTTTGGGAAGTCATTACCTTCAAATCTTTGAAAATGCTTTTGACTATGGATTTTTTGAAAGGGAATCTGAAATTTTTGGAAATCTATCAGTAGTCACTAAATCAAGAATTACTACATATGAAGCTGCTTATACAGAATATTTGAAGAAAGATGTGATAGACAGACCAGAGGCAGCAGTCCAATGGAGAAAAGCCTTGTTTGAAATGGTGAATAATTTGAATATTACAAAGAGAAAAAGCCATGATTTGTTATCTCAAGTTTATCAAAGGAAGAAGAAATAAATGAAGCTCTCATTACTCTTCTGTCAGAATATTTTTTGTTAGGAGCCAAAAAGTCTAGGAGGGGAAGAATGTTAGAGGAAGCATATTTTGAGGGAAATTATTTGTAATTTGACAACTTTTTGTAGATATATTTATCCAAATGATGTAAAAATTGGGAAGAGTCTTCCTCATGTAAAGTAGAATCATATGTATTTTTCTTAGAATTTTTGGAGGTTTGATAGTATATTTTTAGAATAGAAGGCAAAAAGGATCAAATTTCAAGTGTGAAAAGGGACACTTGAAAAGTATAAAAGATAATTTCTTCTATTTTGAAGAGGTTGGTTGTATTATCTTCATGCTATCCAAGTAATTTGAAGAGCTTCTTTGCAAAAAATCATGTTTCTACTCCATGATCTTATTCTTGATTTGTTGAGTCTTCTCATTGTGTGATTCATGGAATTTGTGAACTTTTCTTGTGTATTTCTGAGTGAGATGTATGAAGAGAGGTGAATTTTAGTATATTGAGCAAGAAAGTGTAGAAGATCAAAGCTAGAATGAGAAATTCTTAGTTTTTACATAATCATGATTGTCTCATATGTGTGATATAGGTACTATTTTGGAAATTTGACTTCATATTTGTATTCTACTGTGAAAATGGCACACTTTAGGCACAAAAATCATTGAAAATGCTACTGTAGAACTCAAGATAATCAAAACCCTAGTTATTTCTCTTATTCTTCATAAATCTCTCAGAAAACAGTCATGTCAATTCTTATTCTTGGATTCCATTAACTAGAAGGGGTTGTGGTCTTTGCATACTTTCCGGATTGACAATTTAAAGATGTGTAGTTGATCTTTTGTGCTATAATGATTGGAGAGGACAACTCCAAAGGTTAACAACAAACATCAGGGATATAGAAGCATTATGAGTAGGACATTAAGGGACATAATGATATGAGTGCAAGCCAAGCTATGTACTCCAAGGACAAGAAAGAAAATGGCAAAGGGAAGTAGTCAACTGATGATGAAGGAACTTCAAGTCAAGCTAATTTAACAAAGATAATACTAAAGCTTCTTGGATTTGTGGCAGAACAAATGATCATTGGTATAACAATCAAAATGGTGGAATTCATAACCAAAGTTTCAATAAAAAAGGTAGAGGAGGTAGAAATCAAAGAGGTAACGTCAGAGAAAGAGATGGTAGGACATCATATGCTAGAGGAGGTGGAAGAAGCTTTCAATCTCAGTCCTACAACAACAACTATTATAATTATGCATCAGATCAGAAGGATGACATGACTCTCATCTTAAATGCAACACATGAAGTAGTAGGAGAAGATCAAAGGGTGTTCTATATTGACTCAGGATGTAGCAATCATCTTAGTGGCAATATATCATTGATAACTGATATGGAAGCAAAGGTAAATGGACATACAGTTCAAACAGGAGATAACACCAAGCATAAAGTGGAAAGCATTGGATCAATGAAAACAAAGAGTGGAAGCACACTCTTAAGCGAGGTACTCTATGTTCCTACTATTCCTAAAAACTTGATAAGTGTAGGACAAATTGTGGAGAAGGGATATGAAGTCAGATTCACAAATTATGGTGTTTATGCGCAAGATCCAAATCAGGTGTTAGAGTAAGCATATTTTGAGGGAAATTATTTGTAATTTGACAACTTTATGTAGATATATTTATCCAATTGATGTAAAAATTGGGAAGAGTCTTCCTCATGTAAAGTAGGATCATATGTATTTTTCTTAGAATTTTTGGAAGCTCTTTGATAGTATATTTTTAGAATAGAAGTAAAAAAGGATCAAATTTCAAGTGTGAAAAGGGACACTTGAAAAAGTATAAAAGATAATTTCTTCTATTTTGAAGAGGTTGGTTGTATTATCTTTCTACTTCCATGATCTTATTCTTGATTTGTTGATTCTTCTTATTGTGTGATCCATGGAATTTGTGAACTTTTCTTATGTATTTCTGAGTGAGATGTATGAAGAGAGGTGAATTTTAGTATATTGAGCAAGAAAGTGCAGAAGATCAAAGCTAGAATGAGAAATTCTTAGTTTTTACAGAATCACGATTGTCTAGTCTATGTGATACAAGTACTGTTTTGGAAATTTGACTTCATATTTGTATTCTACTATGAAAATGGCACAGTTTAGGCACAAAAATCATTAAAAATGTTGTTGTAGAACTCAAGATAATCAAAACCCTAGTTATTTCCCTTATTCTTCATAAATCTCTCAGAAAACAGTCATGTCAATTCTTATTCTTGGATTCCATTGACTAGAAGCGGCTGTGGTCTTTGCATACTTTCCGGATTGACAATTTAAAGATGTGTAGTTGATCTTTTGTGCTATAATGATTGGAGAGGACAACTCCAAAGGTTAACAACAAACATTTTTTGGTGCTGTTGCCGGGGAACAAAGCAAAAGCTTCATTGAAGTTTTGGACCTTGCTGGATCTTCCATTGTTGATGGTATTTGAACACATTGGAAAGGTATTACTCTATAATCAAGTAAGAAAAATTGGAAAGGTAGGTTTTTTGGCTTGTCTTTTGGGAAAAGAAAGCATGAATTAACTTTTGAGACAAAGAAGTATGTGAATTTATGCAAATTGATAGTTGCTCATACTCTTTAAGAGTAAAGTGCAAGTGTTGTGACAAAAAATGATTTAATTTGCTGAAAGGAAAAGTGAAATGTGATTATTTTTGCATATGTAGATTTCTTTTTGACAAAGTACCAAGCAAATTTTGTCAAATCTTGGAAAAGATGACATAGTTGCAATGAGGAAAGTCAAGTAAAGTAGCTATATGCAAATTGATTGTTCCATTTGCTTGTCCTGAGTGAAGTGATTGTCTTGTGGAAAGATTGTTGATCACTTGAAAAAAGGGTGTTGAGTTTATCTTTGCATAGCTTGATACTTGTACTTTATAACACATATTTTCTTGGAAAGCTATATTTCCACTGTGAGATTGCAAGCATAGTAAGTACAACCAATCATAATTCAAAAGATCATTAGATCTTGAAACAAGAAAACCCTAAGTGAAGTGTTTTCCTTGATTTAGGGACAAAAATTACTAAAACATTCATAAAATTTAATAAAAATTCAAACAAATTTCTTTTTACTAATGAAGTTTTGCATGAGGTTGGTGTTGAATGTGGGAAGAGAATAAGCTGAAGAAAATTTTAGAAAATAAAAACTTCATAAAATTAAAAAACAAATAATATATAGAGTAAAGGTGTTGTTTCTTTTTTCAATTCTAATCTCTTGTGAATAGTTGGGTGGTGCATAATTGCAAGTGACAATTGATTTGGAGGTGTTGAAGAACATTGGAGAAGACCAGATGGGAAGAAAAGTCAAAAAGTGCAAAAGCAGGGAAGTTTAGAAAAAACACAATTCTCATCTCAGAATCACGATTTCAGTAAGATAATGAAATTGATTCAGTTGCACTATTGGGCATTAAGGTAAGACATTTTAAGGTTCCATAAGTTGCACAACTGAAGGAAATCAAAATTTCATTAAGAATTGAGCATCAAGTGATCATATTTGAGAATTGGACACAAAATCACGATTTTCATCAGTAAAGAGAAAGCATGAAAATTTTGTTTGAAGGAACAAGATTTTATAGATAATATAACAACCTTGCACAAGAACAAGACTCATTAAAGTGAGAAATCAAATTTGCCAAACATCACTCACAATCGCAATTGTTTGAAGCCTATAAAAGCATAACCTCACAAAAAAGTTAGTCATTTGAGTGAGAGAGTGAGTGAAGAGAGCAGTTAGAATCACGATTCGCTGCATTTACATAGCTTTTGGGAAATTTTGTGATTAAGCAACAAGGTAATCTTCTTCACATTGATTTTCCACATATTTTCAAGTTGAAAATATTTGGTTAAGATAGGAAAAACAGAAAATTGTTGAAAACACAAAATCGCGACTTTCAATACTTTTGAACTTTTTTGCATGATAAGTTGTCATTTTCTTGTGAGTTCTTTATTGCATGCTAATTTTTTGGTAAGATGCTCTTGATGGTGAGAAATCAAAAAATCAAAATCCAAAAATTAGTAAGTCTGCATAGAATCGTGATTCTGTGAAAAAACCTTAAAATCATGATTCCTAGAATACGATTTTCATCAGAAAATTGTGTTTTAAACGATTGTGAGCAATCACAATTGTCTGGGATCACAGAATCGTGAATAACATGATTCTCACCTCAGAATCATGAAAAACACGATTCTCACCTCAGAATCGTGAAAAACACGATTCTCACCTCAAAATCGTGAAAAACACAATTCTCACTAAAGAATCGTGAAGAACACAATTCTCACTAAAGAATCATGAAAAACACGATTCTCACTAAAGAATCGTGAAAAACACGATTCTCACTACAGAATCATGAGAAAACACGATTCTCATCACAAAAACGTGAAAAACATGATTCCCATCACAGAATCCTGAAAAACACGATTCCCTCACAAAATTGTGAAAAACACGATTCTCATCACAGAATCGTGAAAAACACGATTCCCATCACAGAATCGTGAAAAACACGATTCCCATCACAGAATCGTGAAAAACTTGATTCCCTCACAAAATTGTGAAAAACACGATTCTCACTAAAGAATCGTGAAAAACATGATTCCCACACGGAATGTGAAAAACACAAATTATAGTTCACTAAAATAAAATCTTTATATTAAGCTCCAATCAATTACAAATTTCAACTTTGGAAGAAATCTAATAACACTGGGTGAATGATTCTGAGATCTGGTAATAAGCTACCTATACCTGATACACAAGAGTTAAAAAGGAAAGAGATAGAGTCAGGAGAACTATAAGAAAGGGATTTGGGAGAGACAATTAACATGGAAAATTTAAATGAGACAAATGAAACAACAAAAACTAGTGACTTTAGAAATATCCTCAAGTACATGTATACAAATAGGTTTGAAGCCTATGTGTATCAAGATGGTATGCATAAGTTTCTCATTAGGATGAGAAACTTAGAACTTCCCTTAAATTTAATGCGAGTGGCACAATTTAGGGATGGTAGATATGAGGATAGATAGGGATGTGTATACATATTTTCACAAGATCCTGAAAATTCTAATGACTTAGGACAATGTGCAGACACGAGACCTTGGGAACAAGAACTAGGGCAAACAGACTTGCCAAGACAAAATGAAAATCATACTTCTACTGAACAACAAAAAGGGAGGAGATTACACTTCTCCAAATCCTTTTGAAAGGGGAGTAGAACGAATATTTGATTTTCCCATTAGAAGGAGACAGTAGTGGCAAAACCATGGAAGAATGCTTAGGCCCTATCAAGTAACTAAATGCATGAAGAATCAATATGAAGTGTATTCAGATCCTCATGCTCATGCTGCAGAGCCTTGAGGCCTTTATAGGGGAATTCTCCAAAACTAGAATTAAACATAGTACAGCTACATTGATACATAGTTTCAAACAACAAAAAGATAAAAATGTGAGAGAGGCTTCCAGGAGATTCAAGCAATACATTGATAGATGTCCAAGAGAAGAGGTACCTTCAATGGCAAGACAAGTGTCTTTGTTCATAGAAGGATTGAGAAGTGCACAATTAAGAACCTTGGTGTATTATAAGAGATGTCCTGATCTAGGGGCCTATGTGAAAGAGGCAATAGATTTAGAGGATAATAGAGGACAAGATTTATTAGCATTTGATCAAGCAAGAACAAATGAAGAGAGAATTCCACCAACGGAAGAACTAGCACAAGCCATTGCTAAAGCCCTAGAAGTTAACACCAAAACAAATTTGAATAACACTAGAATATCAACCAATCAGAAGTGCTATAATTGCAGAGAGAGCCATTTGGTTCGACAATGTCCTTATCACAAACCACAACATTTGCAAGGCAGGAAAACACTCAAATATTGTACCTTAGAAAGAAAATGGACAAATCATACTAGAGAGGAATGCTTCTACAACAAACAACCTTCAAAGAAAGGGAATATATGAACCAACATAATGTACAAAGAGAATCTCGATTTTTTGAACAACCAAGACCTGTACTGGGGCAACAACCACCATTATCGACAAATATAGTACTAGTAAAATACGCACTGGTAGAAGAGGAAAGCACAAGACCCAGATCATCTTATAGAGAGGATTACCATTGGTGTGATGGATATTAGGAAGATTGCGAAGGATATGAAGAGAGAGAACCAAAACTCCAAGCCTAAGACTTGGGAAATGGGAGAATTGAAATGGACACAACCACATTCATGTA
>CM035414.1:170479604-170502104 GCA_020310875.1 Ceratopteris richardii
CGGGTGGTTGAACAGCTAACGAATCTCTGTGAGGGTGCGAGCTCGTTATGAGCATCAGCAAAAGAATGAATCGATGTATTATTGGTATCAGAGCTCGCGATGCTGGCGTGCTTCCGTCCGTGCAGACGGTGGGATTCAAACCCTGGTCAAGTATATGAGAGGTGGATGACTTAGCCAAGACTCCATTCCAAGGAGATGTAAGGAACCTGTCTGCAGCATACTATATTATATACTATAACTGTTGCACGCCCGCCAACGACCATTTATGGCACAACAATTTAAAGGGAGAAGATTTTTTACCTTCCTCTTTCACTCATATGGAAAGGAGGACATAGAAGCTACGTGTTTCCTTTGCCATTTGGTTTTGAAGCCATATAGCTGAAAGGAAAGGAGTAAAAATGACAACTTCAAATGAAGATTGAGGACAGACAAGAAAGATGGAAATTGGATGCACCTACTTCTTATGAAGAGTCGATATTGAAGAGCATCCCTTCCATGGACTCTCCGACACCATCATACCAAGACAAAGGATGGAGGTCTATCTTAATCACAGGTATGAGCTTTCTTGTTATTTTTAGGAATTAAGAGACAAGGGCGACTCTTTGAGAAGGGCAAGGAAGGAGGGAAATCACGCACATGGAGAGAATGAGATATATACTCTCATCTTGAATCAAGGATTCCCTCAAAATACAACAAATGGTAAACTTTAAGGACTTCCAAAGTAGCGTATTTTTATGATTTTTTACATAAATTTCAGGAGCTATTTTGATAAATAGCCATTTTGGGAAAGGGAAGAGAGTGGGTATTTTTCATAGATTTATGGAAAAAACCATGCACACTTATAGTATAGTGCATTGACTTCCAGATAAGATTAAGAAATCCAAAAGATACCTCAGTGTGATGGGAGCCTGAAGCTCCACAAGATCCCCTTCCATCACAGTTTGACAAAAAATTTCAGCACCTGAATCTAAGAAAATCCCATTTTGGAAGAGGGAAAAATAGGTGCGATAGCTATGGATGGATGGGAAAAAGTATATATACTGAGAGTATGGTGTATGGAAGTCTTAGGCGAATCATTAGATTCATTAAAATGATAAGTTAAGGAGGAATTTTACTTCCTCAAAAACCCCCTTCCCGCATTTTTTGGAAAAAATTTAGATGTTAAATTTTGCCAAATTCCACTTCTGGGAGTAAGAATAAAGATTATTTGTGGCTTCCCATGGATTACTGTATAAAATCCAAGAGAAATCCACATTTAGAGTGGATTAGAAGCTTGCTAAAAGCTCCCATCTAAGTTTTACATGAAAGTAAAAATCTTGATTTAGGCCTCTTTTAGGGAGCGATTTAGCATGCACGAAGGGAGGATTTGGAAAAGTGAAAATAGGCATAAGCATCTTCATATATTTCTCTCTGAGGTTATGGAGAAAAATTTAGCATTTGCTTGATGGAGGAATGCTTTGGGGCACCCCAAAAATCACATTTTCACACTTTTTCCAGCCCCTCCAACAGTCCACTAGTTTGGCATGTCCTACTTGGAATGGCCATATCTTGAGCTAGAAAACTCCAAATTGGACGTGAGATGGCTCGTTTCGAAGAGCACAAGGTCTTATTTCAGTTTATGAGAAAAAATTTTGGGAAATAAGTATTTTTGCAGGTCTGAACAGGTCTGCAAAGTCTGAACAGTTTTTGGCGACTACCTTCCGGGAGCCATATTTTTCAAACCGGGAAGGTGATTTGAGTAATTTCACTTAGACCTATTTGCACATGCTTTATATTTCAGTTTATGAACATTTGCAGGTCCTAAAGTGGTTTTTGTAGGTCTAAACAAGGATTACTAATGCATTTTTTGACTAAATTTGCATTATTTTGGTAATCACTTGACCATATTTTATGTTTTGGGGAGTGTTCCGATGTTTTCGGACACTTCAAAGTTTATGTTAGGACCTGAGGAGGAAGGTGCAGAGGTCTCGAAGCTTGTCGAGAACGAATGGATGCATGCAATTCCAAAATCAAACTACTCAGGGGCGTATATTTTATGCTTCAGGCATTTTACTTTATGTTATGGCATGTTCTGTATGTACATGCATAGATTGGATTGCATACATCAAATTGTTGATCATTATTTAAATTCTTAAAGTATGGATCGACAGGCAAGAAGTACTTTTTGATTGTTTGCAGGAAAGAGGATTGCAGAAACCATATGGCTATGCAACACAGAGAATGGTTGCTAGCAATTATTTTTATGTTTTTGCAGGTTATGGAGTCCATATATAAGTTTATGGCGTGCATGCCATGGGCCTGTCAAGCCCTATGTTATTGTGTGGCCTATGTGCCACTGAGCTATGGTTTAAATTTTTTTGGGATTCCATTTCCTGGGGAAATGCTGTCAAAAAATTTCCCCCCTCATGGCGTTATATACGCACTTGCCATAATGCCTTTCTCTGCAAACGCCAATAAGGTATAGGCATGCTTCTACGCATGTATTTGATGGACTTAGTACCATCATAGTATTTTATATAAGGCAACTTCAGTAGTAACAGGATCCCTACACAAAATCCTTATGGATTTAGATTATAGGATTGTTTAGGGAAGGAGCTACACCTTCACCATTAGTAGTGTGCACAAGCAATCCTATAAGTTTAGGAAGTTGCATAGAGGCACGGGAGATACAGCTTGATAATCTCCAAGTGTTGACCTAAGTATCAACTTAGGGACTTGCGGAGAAAGAGACTATACCTCAATCCCCTCACAAGTGCATATAGTGGGGATACACGCTTTTAATTATCAATCCAAAGAGTATACAAACCTAGCCGAGTGTATGAAGACATGCAATCATGTAATGGTCAATGCAAATGAACTACTCAAAGAATGTAAATGAGGCAAAGACTTATCCAAACAAGCTCCAACTGTTGGTCAAGGCGAAACGATACTTGGTGCAGCAGCCGTCAGTATTTTGGACTTTTCTCCCAGCTCCGAACTCCAAATATAGCGAATAGCATATGCGTTTCGAAGCTCTCGAGAAGACGCATCCAATGGCAGTAGTTTCACTCCATTCTGACGCTCCTACTTCAAGTTATGAGCGAAATACTGAGTCGCGGGAATACTTTCCTACACTTCAGCACTTCCTACACTTCGCACACACCCTTCCTACAGCAAAGAAACACTTTCATGGATAGACAACACTCACAAGCACTCTTTCCAAGCAATACACATGCATAGAAGCTCATGAAGAAGAAGATAAGGAGGGAAGAAGACACAAATTCGAATTTCTGTGCTCTCTATTCTCACAATGGCAAAAAGTTCTTTACAAAGAGTCACATTTGACTTATATACTAGTGCCCTAAAAATGGTCCTTTCACACAAGTGACCGGCACTTTATTCACTAAGAGACTAATTTCCTACTATTGTACATGGGTATTCTCTACTTTTCTGTGGGGATGCATCTAGAGGACTCCTCTAGTGCATTTACAAGGGAAAATATATTACAAGAATGATTATGGTACAAAAATATGAAGTCCAAATCGGAAAAATTTTGGGGCCCGTCTTTTTCTCTGCTTTGTGCGCTCTTTAGCTCTGCAACACTCTCCCCCTCTTCGTCTCTGTCGTCCCTTGACAGGCTTTGCTTCTTGTCATCAGTTTGTTGTCCGCACGCACCCAGTGGTCAGTATTGTCTGATTCTTGATCTTGCATTACGTTTTAGAGGCGCTCTGATTTGTCCTGGTTGCACACATCGGACCTTGCTGTGTTATTCACTTCTTTCCACTGCACGCAACCTTTGCTCATTGTTACCTATTTATAAAACAGGTATTCAGTTTTGACGGGCTCTTCTTAATTCTTGTTTTAAATTCTCTGGGCCTGATGTATTCGCCTTGATCGCCCGCAACCCTTGGAGTTAGACTGACTACCTGATATTCTGCAGTCTAATTCACCTATAGGTTCCTTAATTCTGGGTTGCCGCGCACGCCACCAGTGGAAGGTCTGAAGATGTGGTGCTTCAGTCTTCGATCTGGACCTTCCAGAGATCAAGAGGTTGAAGCACCCATGTGGGTTACGTCCTTTCCTTGATGTGTGCGATTCGGTTTGCCACGCACGCCATTAGTGCACATATGCGGATGTAGCTCGTAAGCCTTGATCTGAATCCTCTGTAACTCAAGAGGTTGAAGCACCCACATATGTGATACTTGTTGGCCCTGATTCCTCTTTTTAGCTGCGTGCTTTTCCTTGGTGTGTGCGCCCCTGCGGGGCTCTGTGCAGAGATGGGTAATGTGCCCCTGCGGGGCTTCCTGCAGAGATGTATCTTCAAATCTTGCCTTTTAGTGAAGCTGTTTCTTTCGTTGTCTTCTTTTTTTCTTCTTTTTACTCGTCTCTCCCTCAACACTGCCCCCCTCCTGGACTCTGTCGTCCCCGACAGGCTTTGATAAGCGACGGGCATATGTTCGATATACTGTTTGCTCCTTATCATTCAGCAGATTAGCTTCACGTATCATCAGTTGTTTTTATTGCGTAGGCTATCGTCCTCTTCTAGATATAGCTTGAGTTGTTGCTCCAATAGCATGCTTCGCATCTTCATTTTCTCTTTTTCAGCCTCGCTTGCTTTGTGTAATTTTTGCAACTCTTCCAGTTGTGTTTGCAGCTGTTGATTTTGGGCGATGGATGCGTCATATTGTGTCTTGATTGCCAACACCTCAGTACTTTTGTTTGCTAATTCCTTTTGTGCCGCAATCAACTGTGCCGATAGCTGTTCACTCATGAGTTGAAACTGATTCTTTTCTCTTCTTGCTTGATCATACTCGGCATCTATATCCATCATTTGTTGTTGAGTGTCCATGGCCGTTTGAATCATCTGCTTTACTACAGGTTTCAACTGCGTAACATCCACGTTTAGCCATGTTTTTGGTATTGCCGGTTCTTCTCCGGTGTTTACGTCTTTGCCTTGAGCAATGTGTAATGTGGTGTCATGGGGCTGCCTGATCTGAAGCTGGATCCTTGGCTCAGCCCCCATGTCTTCTTTATGTCCCTGAGGAGTGTCATCAAGCACCTCGATTACGGTCTGTTCTTGGTGTTGGATCTCCTTTTTTTCCTTACTCACTGGAGTTTGATCTTCCTCTTTAATAGGTGGTTTGCCATGTGTAACCCCAGCGGTCGTATCTTCCTTGATGCTTATTTTCGTAGTGTCATTCAATTGAATGACGTGTTCTGGTTCCATAGATTCTTCGCCTTTCTCTTCTTCCTGGTTTTGTGGCGTCACTTCCACTTGATCTATCTCGTTCCATTCACCTTCAAGTGATTCCGTCCGTATATCAGTATCTAATGTATCTTTTTCGGGACTGGAATCCGTATTTGTGCTGGAATCCTCAATGCCCAGTTCCTTGTACCTTCCCGCTTGTTTCGGTGTTTGCTCTGGGACTCGTTGTGTCTGCTCTTGACTACTTGTCTATAGTGATGTCCTTGAACGTTCAAATTGATTTGCCCTTGCATATACTGATGTGTTTGCTCGAGGGCAGCAGACAGGTCTCTCTTAGTAATAGGTACTTGTGTTGTCGTGATTTTCGGCAAGAGGTGCGTTCTCTTGGATTGCGGTGTTGCTTGAGCTTCCTCTTCTCGTAGGCGCTTCGTACCCCTCATGGGTTTCTGTGTGCTGGTTCCAGCCTCTTCAACCATGGCTACAGCTTTCTTCTTCTTCGGGACCGTCGCTGACTTGACATACCTTGCTAGTCCGTCCGAAGTTGGCATCTCTCTCAAACACTTCTTCATTTCTAAAGCTTCATAAATCAGCAATGTAAGAGCTGAACTGCCATTTAAAAACTTCTTTTGCCCCCACTTCTTTTGTGCTTCAAACAGTCTTTCTTGGACAAACCCCGTTAGATTGACTTTGTTTCCAATTTGCCTCATGGCATGTGATAGTAATTGGACTACAATTTTCTGTGGAGCTGTATACCTGTGCATGCTAGGAAAACAAAAATGTTGATGTACCAGTCGTACAGCATCCTCTATGTCAATTCTGTTAATTTCCAGGAATGACCTCTTCTTGGGATCATGGCATTCTTCTTTCACACTAGTAGTGCCTGCTTGATTCCATCCAAAAGCTTTATTAATCAATTCATGTGTGAATTGAATGGTCTTCCATGTCCCGACTTTGTCCAATACTTGCGCTTCTGGAACTGAGATCTTTGTCGCAGCAGGCTGCATGGTGTTCATTACCTGTGCAAATCTCTGAAAGTCTGGCACATAGATAGGCAGTTTAAGAAATGCCTCTATTCCTGCTTGTGTCCATACGTCCGCGATATGAGGTAGTCCTTGTATGATTGTCTTGAAATCTTGGGACATGATTGGGAAGTAATGATCCGTGTCCATGATTTTGATTGTAGCCATGAAGATTAGTTCTGCCACTGGTTGATCATCTCTGAACCAGTGACCTCTTGCTTTTGTTACTGATTCCAATGGAAGAAGTTGCACCTCTTCTTGCTGTGTAGATTCGGAATCGGTGGAAGCCATCTGCACTCAATATAGAGGTTGAATTAGTATCCATATGTTTTCAGAAATCCTCCTCTATATGTTGGTTATAAGTTCGATGTTGCTCCGAGTGCATGGTGTCGTCCCTTTCCCGTGTGTGTGAGAAAGGTAATACCTGGATTTTTCATATTTTCATGTTTATATTTTCTTCTGAAAAGAAAAACAAAAAAGTGAATTCATAGCCGAAGCGGTTAGTAATTTTTTTGATTATTTCTTAATGTATGTACAAGTGCTCTCCTATTTCCCTATTAGGAAAATGTGCTTGACTATCTTGGAATAGAAGAAGACTGTGCCAAATGCTTGGCCTTGTAATGTGGCCCTATCATGCATACTTTGGATCTCGACCACTCCATATGTGTGCAATTGGAAGTAGTTGGCGTATGCATGCTGTACAGTTTGTCTTTCGGCATCGAGATTTGCTTCGTTGTGCTGGGTTTCGTTGTATGTTGCCCACTGCTACTGAATGTGGCTCTTTTCTTCTTTTCGTAGGTCTGCTTTATTTGATGTATGACTTTCGGTACGTCTCGGGCTGCCTTTACAGACTCTTTCTTTCTCCAGTATCTCTTTTTCTGTGGTTGTTTTGCCTGTGGATTGCATTGGTTCTTCTTGTTTTGGTGGTCATCCTTTCGGTTTGTTTTCCTTGGAATGCAAGACTTAGGGACCCATATCTGCGATCGATCTTGCTGAGCAGCTATAACTTTCTTGGGGATCCATAGTGTAGTAATTTGTCGATGATTTCGCTGTTCAGACGGAGTTGGTTTTTGCTTTGCTCGTTTGTTCTGCTGTTGGTTGTGCTTTTGTCTTCGTAGATATTCCTTCACTTGATCTTTCTCTATCCACACTTGGTTAGAATATGGAATAGGGTATGTTTTTATGGTGACAGGTTTTGAATTACTCTGAGGCATAGTCTCTTTGATGCAGGGTGTTTCAGTGAGATTGATTTCAGTTTGAGTGATACTCTCAAGACTTGCTAGACTGGAACAAGGTGTGCAAGCAGAATTCAATGTGCCCGCACATATAGTACTCGATGAAGGTGTATCTATAGTGCTAGAGATCATGCATTGAGGACTTTGTTCATTATATTGAACTGTCTGCTCCGTGCTCACCGATTTTAGTGGTCGCTCATCTAGCAAACTGAATACTTCGCGATGTCCTATTCTGGCTGAGATATATCCTAGCGCCAATTGAATGGTCACCTCGTATTCGTAAATCCAATCTTGACCTAACACAACCTCTTCAAGTAGATCTTGGTCATGACACACTAACAGTTTTTGTTCCATGGTGTTGTTACCAAGATGCAATGGTAAGGTGATCTCTCCTATGCACTGAGTAATTGTTCCTCCTATTCCTATCAACTGGGCCATTGATGGGCGTATTGTCTCTTTGAGTTTTTGGGTCAAAGAAAACTTAATGCAACTTACAGCGGCACCTGTGTCAATAAGAGCATTTACCAAGTGATACTCCGTTTTTCCGGCTCCCAATTTTAGATAGGGTTGTGTTCTTTGCGATCCCAGATTTTGAGTGGCTCTAAAATTAGCCATCAGGATGAGTTCTTCTCCTTGAGGATATCTTTCATCTCGCTCTCTCATCCACTCTTTTCGTTTCTTTATCCTTTCCAAAGCTTCTTGTCTCGCTTCTTCCCGTATTCTTTCCTCTTCTAAGCGTCTATTCTTACCTTTGAGTAATCGAGACAAGGCTTCTTCTGTTAATGGTTCTAGGTATTTTTTTACTCTACACCCACTGATGTAGTTTGGTAACACGTCTTCATCTAAGGTCGCTAAGCTGATGGCCCCACCTGTAGATATACGATTAATGATTAATGGGCCATATCCTCTCTTTTGCAATTTCTTAGCATGTTGCTTCAAAGTGTATACCAAAACTAAATCTCCTTCCTTCAATTGTTTGTCCTTGATATGCGCATCAAAATAGGCCTTTTGTCGTCTTTTAGCAGCATAAATACCCGCTACTGCTTGTAACCTAGTTTCATGAAGCTTCTCTATTTGGTCCAATTGTGCTGATAATTCATGTCCGGTCCACTCGTAAGTAGTTGCAACTCTAAGAGTGGGAATCAAGAAATCAATTGGCAAAATAGCGTTTTGTCCATACACTAAGTTAAAAGGAGTAGTGCCTATTGCAGTTTTATAGGCTACTCGGAATGCCCATAAAGCATGGTGTAACTGCTTATCCCAGTCTGATCTACCGTTGTTAACGATTTTGGTGAGAACAGTACACAAGATTTTATTTGAACTTTCTGCTTGTCCATTTGCTTGTGGGTGATAAGGGGCAGATTTCTTATGAATTACTAAGAATTCATTCAATAAGGCTTCTATCACTTCATTAACAAAGTGTGTACCTCTATCACTCACAATCTCTATAGGTAGTCCAAATCTAGTGAAGACGTTCTCGAAGAGAAACTTGGCTGTAGTTCTTGCGTCATTCTTCGTTGTTGCTCTCGCTTCAACCCATTTGGTCAGGTAATCTGTGGCTACAATTATGTATTCGGCATGTGAACCTTTTGCTGGTGGGCTAATAGGTCCTATAAAGTCTATTCCCCACTTCGTGAAAGCTCTAGCACTCATCATGGGTCTAAGTGGCATCTCATCTCGTCTAATAGGATATTTCGTTCGTTGACAAGTATCACACCGCTGCACATATGTTATGGCGTCTTGATGTAGAGTTGGCCACCACATTCCAGCAAAGAGGATCATTTTTGTTGTTTTGTCTGCAGAGAAGTGTCCTCCTGCAACTCCTGTATGGGCCATCTCTAAGATAGAGAGATATTCATTTTCATGAATGCACATTCTTAATTGGTTATCTTTCACGCGTTTAAAGAGTTGTTTTCCTATGATGACATAATCTTTACTTTGTTCTTCAAGAGCACGCTTCCTTGCCAAGGTAGCTCCGTCAGGGTACTCTCGAGTTTTCAAGAACTTTACTAGAGGCATGCTCCACCTTGGTGCTATTGTAGAATAGCATAATGTAGAGTTCTCATCTGGGGTTTGTTCTTGACAGGTTTGACAGGTCGACACATAGTTATGTGCGTCTCTTTTCATGGTTGGCCAATATATGCCAAATCTCTTGAGTGTTTGCCACGTTCCATTTGCATTCAAATGGGTGTTCCATTGATTTATGTGTGCTTTCTGAAGCCACATTTCTTGTTCCTCTTCTTCTACATATCTCATCAGCAATCCGCTTGAATCCTGGTAGTACAAACTTCCCGCAATGATGTGAAGGTTTTTAGTCCTCCAGAGATCTTGCGTTTGGTTCGGCGTGATCCCATCTTTAGGTCCATGTGTAAGTATCGGGATCAATTTTTCTGCCCACTGAGGACATACTTCCAGGTTAAAAAGATAAGTATCTGGTAGGTCATCGGGTACTCCTATGGGTGGTTCTCCATGGGTCATGCGAGATAAGTGGTCTGCTCTGATGTGGGTGTTTCCTTTCTTGACTATTACCTCAAAATCAAATTCCATTAGCAATAAAAACCATCGTACTAGTCGTCCTGTATTGCAAGGCTTGTTGACTAAGTACAATAGGGCTTGATGATCGATGAAGAATTTGAATTTGTTTGCCAGTAAGTAACGTCTGAATTTCTTGACTGCGTATACCATCCCTAGGCCTTCTCTCTCTGTAGTAGTATAATTGCGTTCCGCTTGATTTAACTGTCTACTGGCATAGGCTATCAGGTGGTCTAATTTTCCTGTGTTAGCTGGTTGAGCTAAGATGCAACCAATGGCAAACTTGGAAGCATCAACATGGATGTGAAACAGTTTATTCCAGTTGGGGACTCGAAGAATGGGTGCTGAACTCAATCGATTCTTTAACTCATTAAAGGCTTTTTCACATTCTTCAGTCCAATTGAATAGAGTCAATAATGCATAAAGAGGTCTAGCAATTATGGCGTACATATGTATGAATCTTCGATAGTATCCACAATGTCCCATAAATGCTTGAACTTCTTTAGCAGTTTTAGGTCTTGGTAAATCCAAAATTACTTTAATTTTGTCTTCATCTGTGGAAATTCCATTCTTAGAGACAATATGTCCTAAGATTTTCCCTTGTCGCACCATGAAGACACATTTTTCAGGATTGAGGCATACTCGATATTGTCGACATTTAGCAAAAATCTTTTCAAGTTCAGGGATGTGCTCTGATCGTATAGCTGAATATGTACAAAGATCGTCCACGTATACCTCCATACTTTTTCTCAGAAATTCTTTGAACACATGACACATCAATCTTTGGAAAGTAGCTGGGGCATTTGTTAAGCCAAAAGGCATGACTCTAAAGGCGTATACTCCCCATTCAGTTGCGAATGCTGTCTTATGTTGGTCCTCAGGAGCAATGGCTACCTGATTATACCCTGAAAAGCCATCCAGAAAACTATAAACTTCCTTCCCTGCTACCCTTTCCAAGAGATGATCAGTGATTGGTAAGGGATAGCTATCCCTTATGGTTGCGGCGTTCACTTTTTTCAAATTGATGCACACTCTTAACTTTCCATTCTTTTTTGGTACAACCACCAAGGGTGACACCCATTCCGTGTGCTCAATTTCGTAGATGAATCCAGCATCTAACAACTTATCTATTTCTTCTTTTATCTTGGCTGAATACACATCATTATAGGTATATGGTCTCTGTTTTGAAGGTTTGGCTTCGGATGTCATGGGGATTCTATGCGCACATATAGATGGATCTACTCCTTTTAAGTCCTTATAAGTCCAAGCGAAGACATCCCGGTATTCTCTTATGAGTCGAATTAACTCTTGTTCTTCTTCTAATGAGACATCCTGTCCTATGAAGGTACAACGTTCTTCTCCTCCTTCCATAGTTACAACTATCTTTTTGGTTTGTTCCTTATTATCATATGCTATTCCAGGTTGTGCTTCTCTTTTAGGCATTTGAATAGCAATTTTCCTCTCTTCCACTTCATATTTTTTAAAATGGGCTGGTACCTCAAATTGGTCTTGGAGTTTGTTTTCTTCATCTTCTAATTCCCTTTCAACTTCTAATTCCCCTTTTGGTGTGGGTTCCTTATGTGTTTCATTGGCCGTGATCTCCATGTTGGTGGTACCAATCCCTAGATCCATGGGTTCAGGTTCCATTTCAATGCTCTCGTAGTCCTCCTTCCAGTCTTTCTCGATCACTTCTCCTTCTTCTGCCTCCTGAAGGACTACCATATACAGGCTAACGTCATAACCCTCCTCGTCGATACATTCGTGCATGGTCACTACTTCTTCGTTTACACAGACATCGAGGGTAGCTAAGATTTCCATCCAACCGTGAGGTTCGAATTCTTCATCCGGAAATACTTGTGGCATATAGGCTGGATCTTGTACAGATCTCACTATTCCTTGTTTCTGCTGCCATCCTTTTCTTCTCTCCTCTTCTTTCTTTGCAGCTTGATATATCCACAGATGAGTGTCCTCCTTCATCCAGGATTGATCACTAGAACCTGCACTATGGACCGATTGATCGTCTTCCTCTTTATGGATTTGATTCCATTGTAGAGGTGGCACATCTTGATAAGTGTATGTATGTAGGTTTATCCTAGTGGTGGTTCCTGCATGTTGTAGGTATACCGCGTCTTTTCCCCAATCTTGTACGACTTTTAGCTGTCTCATGAAAGGCCTTCCCAAGATCATTTCATAATTGCTTGGCCTTTCGAAGTGACAAATTGCTAAAGTATGTTCAAATTCCACTCCACACGTAGTGAAGACTACTCGTTCCAACAATCCTAAGGGTCTTTCTGTATGTCCATCTGCCATTTGAATTTTCATGCGTGTTGGTCTTAATGCTGGTTTTCCCCATTTCTCCCAAATTTCCTTGGTAGCAATGCCGACACCAGCTCCTGAATCTAGTATGGCTTTGGTAGTGTAACCCCTATAGGTGATTGGAAGACAGGTATTTCCTTCATCTCCTTCGCTAAAGTCTCCTACCTTATCCACTGGAATTCTCACAGTTTTCACTTCGTCAGCTACCTCTTTCTTTTCCCCCTTGACTTCCCATTGATTGATCAATTTCTCTTTTAAGTGTGGTTTTACCCTTAACAGTTCTTCGAACGTTAGGGTACATGGGATTTTTACCTCTCTAAGACGTATGATCTCAGATGTTTGGACTGATGGGTTCGTTTCCCGTCTTGTTATTGATGGAATGCGATACAATTCTGAATTGTGCTCGTACTCCCCGGTGTAGTTGGGTAGTTCCTTTACATCTTCCTTGTCACTTGCATCCATTGGGAAAATTTCTTCTGAATTTAGTTCAGGTATTGAACCCTCTATTTCGTTTTCTGCTTCTAGTTCTTCAAAGGGTGGTTCCATTCCTTCTACCTTTTTCCACTTACCCTCTTGAACTCGTGCCCATAGATCCTTAGTCCAGTCTCCTTCTACTTCGGGGACTATGGATCCTTCCTTTCCCTCAACACCATGTTCTTCATTTTGTGGTCTATATACTTCAGGCTTTTCTTGAGTGTTTAGGCACTCTTGGAATTTTTCTTCGGAAATTCGGGTATTTGGTGGAGGCGATGCAGGTTTTTCTAAGGTTTGTTGCACAATTTCTATCAATTTCTTGCATATTTCTAACCTTTCTTTCTCTAAGTCGCCCCTCGGATACTCTCTCTCATGTTGCTCTACCGTAGGTCCTGCTTTTATTCGTGCCTTATATGCCTGAATCCACATGGCTAATTCTTCAGGCACAGGATCTGCTAGGACGGATCCTACCTCCTCCCTTTTATTCTCATTTTTATTTTCTTCTTCCAATTGCGGTTCTTTTATTGGTTTCTGTTTACTCTTTTTATTTTCCTTCTTTTGTAATAACTTTTTTTCTTTTATCCTATCTCTCCGGTTCTTCCATCTCTGGGATCTTTTACTGACAATACTTTTCTTTGGTTCTTCAGAGTCTTCTACTCTGTGAGGGATGGTTATATTCCCCTCTTTGTCACTTTGATTACTCTCATCTGTTTTATCAGGGTTCTCTCTAGTCTTGGCTCTTGTTATGGCCTTTAAAGGTACAGTGTACTCTTTGTCACTCCCTGATGATTCAATCACTTCTATCACATTAATCTGCACGTTAGATGTGACTTTGTTGGGGTTCTTAGGACAATCTCTGAAAAGATGTTCCTTACCACAATCGCTACAGTAGCCTTCCCAAATTCGTTGTGGTGGTGGTGGGTTTGGTAATGTACATTCTCTAATATAGTGGTCACCTCCACATCTGTAGCATGGTCCTCTGGGTACAGGCTGTCTATTCATTGGTCGAGGTGGCATGGTTGCTCTAGGAGCTATGTACATTAAGGACACATAATCCTGCTCGTGTCCGTATGAACTGTCCAATATTTCCATGCTATGAGCATATGGGTCATACTGTTGCCCATATTCTGTTATCGTGCTTTCATAACCAGGGTATGTTCCTTGACTAGGTTCGTAAAATGAGTCATATGGTTCACTACTAGTCAAAGGAGTGGCTGGCACTATAGCCCTTTCTAGGTTTTCCTCTGGTTGTGCTATCTTAACTGGGACAACGTTCTGAGGGTGGGGCGGTTGTTGTCCTAGTACTGGTTGTGGTTGCGTATATCCCTGATATGCGTATGGTCGTGGTACTGGTGCCTGCGGCTGATAAGAGGGATATCTAAAGGCTTCTCCTCCTTGATCTCTTTGGGGATATCCATACGGTCTCACATAAGGCTGGCTGGGTCTGGTTTGCCTATTGTAAGGGCAGTTCTTGGTGCTATGGTTTGTATATCTCTGCTCTATACTGCAATATTGTAGAGGTCCGGGGACAGAGGGTCTAGGATGAGCATAGACAGGTGGTGAGACTACTCCCCTGGTACACAAATGAGAAGGATGATCTCCTCCGCACTGCATACATCTTCTAAGCATAGGCAGTCTCATAGGATTAGTGGGATAATTCCTCTGTCCTTGAACGTTCAGTTTTTTTGCTACTAAATCTGCTATTTCCTCCACATTGTTTTTAGAATTTGATGTGCTACTGGCTGACTCTTCGCTTTTCAAACTACCTGAAGGTATTTTCAAATCTTCAGCAAGGTTATCTTCTAGGTCTATACATTCCTTCATACACTCTTGCAAAGTTTGAACCCTCTTTACATACACTAATGACCTCAAGGTTCCGTTCAATAGTCCTTCCAAGAACAAGGATACCATTTTGTTTTGCGTCGGTCTCTCCTCCACCGGGCATCTATCTACATACTGCTTGAATCTCCTTGCTGCCAATCTTACTGATTCGGTAGGAACTTGTTTGAAGCTGTGGATTAATGACGAAGAATTGTTTTTAATTCCAGATTTGGTGAATTCTTCAATCATTTCTTGATATACCTGCTCCATGTTCTGAAAAGTATTCGGGTCCAATGGCTGAAACCAGGCCAAAGCTGTGTCTGACAAGGTGAGGCCAAAAGACTCATACTGAATCAAAAAGTCATCTACCTGCTCGGCTCTAACTACTTGTTTAAATTCTGCTATGTGGTTGTAAGGTTCACTAGAGCCATCATAATGATTTCTCATGCACTTGGCAACTTGGATCGGCCTTAATCTCCTTCCTGCTTCAGGTTGTCTAGGCATCACCGGGAAAATTGGTCTTCCTATTGGTATGCCTGGTCCTCTCACTACCTGTGGTCTGACTGGAGCATGAACTCCATGTCTTGGGTCAATAGCTGGTTGTGGCCGGTAGTTAGGATTAATGGCAGGCATTGCAAATTGCACATGTGGTCTGACGGGATCTGGGTTTGTTGTGTTTGTTGTGTTTGTCCCGACTGTTGATATGAATCATTCTGAGATATTCCAAGTGGATTCCGTGAAGTAGTGGCTTGATCCCTAGGGGGGAACACTGGGATATTCTGATATTTCAACTCAGCTCTCTCTAATTCTGTTATTGGCCAATATCTTCTCTGATTTTTATCCAAGTATGTGATGATGGTGGGAAACTCAGGATCCTGTAACTCATAAATGGTAACTGGATTAGGAGCAGCTTCCCATATCGAGGAATGGGCTCTGAGCAAATGCTCCATCCCATTGATCAAATACACATCTATTAGAGTGTCATCCTGGGGAATCAGGTCTCCTCTCCAAATTTTTGTAATCGTAGATCTCCCTCTAGGAGTAGTTACTTGCTCTTCCTTTCCACCGCCATTTAAGCTTGAAGCATTATTTTCTTCACCATGTTCGTTAATGTTTTCCGGGTGTTTTGTGACCATGTATTGAACATCTTGTTTGTCCATGTACAGTCCTCCTACGTACTTGACTGCTGGTCTAGGCACTATGTAGGCTTCTGATGCTTTCTGTAACCTAGCCACAGATCTGTTTAAGCCATCCAAATAGATAGGGATCTCGTTGTGGTTTGTGTTCACATACTCCAAGGAGGTTCTGTATTCTCCCTCAATGATTGACATCATGCCAATCATGGGTACAGTGTTTTGCATATCCTCTGAAGCCATGGGAATTTCTCCTTCTGACTCACTGGAGGTTTCAGAATAATGTGAACGGCTAGTTGGCTCGGCTACACTCCCTACGGAGGAAATTACACTTCTTCGGCTTCCTAGGGTTCTTCCGAATCTTAGGTTCATCCACTTAAGAGTTCTGATTAGATCTTGATACCCTTTGGTCTTAAGCACTCTTCACAATAGGTCAAAAATGTCTAGAAGAATTGGGTTGGAAAGAATGGAGTAACAAAGAATTTTTTTTTTCCTGAACACGATACTTGTCTCCCAAACTCACGATACACGATCTCCAGAATAGACGATACCTGATGTATGTTCAGACGATACACGATCTCTGACAAGTATCGCGATACCGGCTAGACGATACCGATACTTGACAAATATCGCGACACTTACGAGACGATACCGATACCTGAAGGTAAACGATACACGATATCTGGTCTCAGGCGATACACGATACTCAACGGGAAACGATACTTGGAAATAGACGATACCTGATACTTGGGAAGTATCGCGATCTTTGCTCTAGACGATCTCTGGGCCAAACGATACTTGGCTGAAAACGATCGACGATACTTGGAATCCCACGATACACGATATCTGGTCTCAGGCGATACACGATACTCAAAGGGAAACGATACTTGGAAATAGACGATACCCGATACTTGGGAAGTATCGCGATCTTTGCTCTAGACGATCTCTGGGCCAAACGATACTTGGCTGAAAACGATCGACGATACTTGGAATCCCACGATACATGATATCTGACTGAAACGATCGACAATACACGATATCTGGCAAATATCGCGATCTCTGAAGATCAGATGATACACGATATTTGAACCAAACGATACTTGGCTGGAAACGATCGCTGGCAAAACGATACACGATACTTGTCAGGTATCGCGATCTTTGACCAAACGATACTTCAGCACCACGATACTTGATCCCTCGCAAACGATCGCTGATCCAACGATACACGATACTTCTCAAGTATCGCGATCGGCACGAAACGATACTCAATCCACGATACACGATCAACGATCGCTGGAAAAACGATCTCTGACCAAATATCGCGATCGGTATGAAACGATACACGATCGATGGGAAATATCGCGATACTCAACCACAGGAGCAAAACGATACTTGTGAAGTATCGCGATACTCAACCGCGGGAGTAAAACGATACTTGACCCTTAGACAAATTTTAACAATTGTTTTTGAGTTTTTGATTTTTCCCCCTTGATCTCCTAGCTCTTCTCTCTTATCCTCACTCTCTGTATCAATCAAAATACAACTTTTTGCCCCCTAAAAGCTCTAACGATACTTAGCGCAGATCGTTTTGCACAGATGATGAATTTTTTGAATGATTAAAAGGATCCAGCACTGGAGGGACTCACCTCTGAAGCTCAAACACACTCTTCTAGCACCTTTCCTAGCTCAAAGGCACTCCACAAGCTCTGCCACGATATTCAGCTGCTCACGATACTCGACGCTCGTTCTCACGATACTTGTTCAAACAAGTGATTTTTCAAATGACTTTTTTTTGGCTTTTATACTTGGAGTTTTCTAGCTTACAAAAAGGAAACTTTTCTGAACAAAACTAAAATCTACTCTAATGACTTGGTCAACTCTCTACTCACTCCTACTCTACTCCTTCTACTCACTTCCCTAAACTGACAACTCACTACACACACTCCAAGAATGAGAAGTAGCAAGTGCGACTGAAAATGACTTACCAAAGAAGAGAAGATTTCCACTCCTCCACTTACTTCAATGCGAAAAGCTACTTACCATCACACGAATGCCTCGGTTTGATTCGTCACTCCCCGGCAATGGCGCCAAAAAGTGTGTTGACCTAAGTATCAACTTAGGGACTTGCGGAGAAAGAGACTATACCTCAATCCCCTCACAAGTGCATATAGTGGGGATACACGCTTTTAATTATCAATCCAAAGAGTATACAAACCTAGCCGAGTGTATGAAGACATGCAATCATGTAATGGTCAATGCAAATGAACTACTCAAAGAATGTAAATGAGGCAAAGACTTATCCAAACAAGCTCCAACTGTTGGTCAAGGCGAAACGATACTTGGTGCAGCAGCCATCAGTATTTTGGACTTTTCTCCCAGCTCCGAACTCCAAATATAGCGAATAGCATATGCGTTTCGAAGCTCTCGAGAAAACGCATCCAATGGCAGTAGTTTCACTCGATTCTGACGCTCCTACTTCAAGTTATGAGCGAAATACTGAGTCGCGGGAATACTTTCCTACACTTCAGCACTTCCTACACTTCGCACACACCCTTCCTACAGCAAAGAAACACTTTCATGGATAGACAACACTCACAAGCACTCTTTCCAAGCAATACACATGTATACAAGCTCACGAAGAAGAAGATAAGGAGGGAAGAAGACACAAATTCGAATTTCTGTGCTCTCTATTCTCACAATGGCAAAAAGTTCTTTACAAAGAGTCACATTTGAATTATATACTAGTGCCCTAAAAAATGGTCCTTTCACACAAGTGACCGGCACTTTATTCACTAAGAGACTAATTTCCTACTATTGTACATGGGTATTCTCTACTTTTCTGTGGGGATGCATCTAGAGGACTCCTCTAGTGCATTTACAAGGGAAAATATATTACAAGAATGATTATGGTACAAAAATATGAAGTCCAAATCGGAAAAATTTTGGGGCCCGTCTTTTTCTCTACTTTGTGCGCTCTTTAGCTCTGCAACACCAAGTCAGTGAAAATTTAGTTATCTTCACAAGAGTCTCACATGATGATTAGGAGACTATGGGGTATTATTCAGAATACCCAAAGAGTGATTAGTTTCACTGATACACCTCACTTGAGCGAGTAGTGAAGCATTTCTACTACACTACTAAGGAAACCAAATAGATGGGATCACAGAGATGGGTTTCATGAGACAGCATCGACGGATGCGTATGTGATTCGAGTGATGGTTAAGAAGGCCATAGGCATGGCACTAGCTCTATGGTATAGAGCATAGATCCCTTAGTCAGGAATAGATGGGTACCAATGTATTGGGATCTACAGAGAGGTATCTAGGCTTAGTCCTGGTACCTATGAACAAGTTGGTTTGGAACAGAAAGGGATATCCAATGTCACTTGTTGACTAGAACCAAACTAACTAGTTCGACGACATGGGACTCATTTGAGTCCACTGACATGATTTTAGCATATGGGATTCATTAGAGTCCACTTACATATTCCATTACATGGAATATATATATATTCGGTTTAGTGTAGGTATGACACCGTGAATTGGAAGAATTTTTCACTGGTATGGGACGGTGGAAATGACTTCCCTTTGAGCACTCTTCTTCTATGGCCAGGAAGAAAAGGACTCATCATTCATGGCGTCATGTCTCACTAGATCAGAGAAGAGCTCTTAGTAGACATCTCCTACTAGGATTGGGAATTATCCTTCACAGTAAAGGGAAGATTTATTCTTCCAGTAGAGAATGTGATAGGTGATTTTATCACCATTGGTATCACATACTCATTTTTCAGTCTTTCAGGAAGGATAATTCCATCCGTTTGGTTGGATCGTATAGATCCATGCACAGAGTATGGTTGGCAGAGATAGTTCTTTATTATGGATACATTTCTGTTTACGGTATCATGTCACATCATTGCTAACCATTTTAGTAGAGGGCTTTGACCCTTATCAGGAATTTATTTTCTCCACTCTTCACTACATACACCTTCATTATTTAGGGGAGATTTGTTCTCCATCTTTATAGGAATATGTGTAATGAGGGATTATGTATTAGTTATGGAAGAGAGGACTAAATAAATTCATGAGTTTCTCTTTTAAGGAAAGGAGAAAGTGGGGATCAGCTAAGAGATCCATGAGAGATCTCACTTTAGTTCAGTGGTCTCACTTTAGCTCCTACTCTTTGAGAGAGAAAGAAGGAAAGGAAAGCATGATTTCTTCATAGGAGAAGAATACAGTATGTTTTCCTTTATTCAGAAGAGGTGTTTGCAAAACACTCTTAGTCTTTATTTTAGAAGGAATTCATTTACTCTACTTTTCAGTATAATTTTCCTTCACATGGGAGTTTCTTTCTCCACTATTTTGAAAGGAAAAAACATGGAGAACTTATGTGCATGTTCTCAACTTATAGATCAGTAGAGCAATTGGATTCTATAGAATCTCTTTGAAAGGGAAAGGGAAAGTGGAATAAATCCCACTACGAGAGCTCTTTTCCTTAAAGGAGATTACAGAGAGAGACATGGAGAGAGTTTCACTTTCTCATTGTGGTTTTCTAGATAGAAGTGGCACTCTTCTATCAAAGACAAGATGGAGATCAGTTAATCATGATGGTTAGATTGAGTCTCACATGGAGACCCTAGAGAGGAGAAATTATGTTACTCCAGTGATGGTCTCTGACTAGATGAGATGATCTAGTTATTGACATTAGTTAGGTTGGGAGTAGAGTTATGACTCTTCTCTTTAGAGTTTATAGGAGATAGAGATATATCTAACCGATTAAGGTACCAAACTCTTAGTTTGTGTTACATCATGAGTATGATGAGTAAACATTAGTTAGGAGGATGGGTACTTAAGGATTATCTAAATCTCAAAGAGAATGCTTTTTGCATTCATATGGCAAACTACAGGGAAGAGAAATATTAGAATTTGCACAAGTGCCAATAGATGCTCTTCCAATAGAACTTAGTCCACATGTAATGGATGACAAACCACAGAGTTCTTGGCGGGTGAAATGTATAGATTATATTTTACTACCAAGAAATTCGTATGTATGAGCTAGAGGATGGAATTGCGTAGTCAAAAGGTAGTTTAGAACAAAACTACTACTTGTGATTACACTCAAGGTTAGCAAGACCTAGAGTGGTATGAGGGCAATCTATCATTCAGTATTAGATGGGTTTGGAATCACTTGTTACGGGACTTTGTTCTATATTTTAGAGGATTTTATGGTTTATTATCTCCATTATGATACGGTCAAGCTTATAAGTTTGACACTTTTACACTCCCTTTTCATATTATTACTCCATAGAGGATACATCATATGAACTTAGGTCATTTGGATGATGTTGTATGTCATGAGAGTGATAGTTTGAATTTGGAGTGTACATGGGAGATAATAGGCACCACTCAGACGGTTTCCCACCTTTGAGATGATCTCATATGAGACTTCTTAAGGGGAAGGATATGGGGAAACAACACATAGAGATGACCATGTACATTGAGTACATGGGGTTCAGGGGAGTCCGAGCACTTTCTTCTACCAATACGGACATTTCATTTATATTTTCAAGGACGAAAATGTTTTCAAGGGGAAGGAAATGTCACATCATGGGTTATTCACATCATGGCCTATGGCAGATCATGGTGTATTACCACATGGAAAAGTTTATAAGGTAGAAGATTGAGTAAGAATATATATGATATTATGATACTACTTTGAGTAGTCGCTCATATGAGAACTGAAAAGGACAGCAGCTCGGGCGTGGTCGCGTGGTTGAACAGCTAACGAATCTCTGTGAGGGTGCGAGCTCGTTATGAGCATCAGCAAAAGAATGAATCGATGTATTATGTACTTTCTTCATGCTTCATAAGTTGATCTTTTCTTCAATCCTTGACTTCAATCCTTTTATCAGAACTTCAATTGGTGATTGACTTGCACCAATAGCTCCCCCTCAATCATCAATTGAGGTTTTCTCTATCTTCTTTATACCTGCCATGTCTTTGAATCTCTATAACTTTGGTCCATCCAAACTTTCGGTTAGAATATCAGCTATCTGATCTTTTGTTGAAGTATGTATGAGTTCAACCTCCTTATCCATCACTTTCTCTCTTAGAAAGTGATAGTGAATCTCAATGTGTTTAGTCCTGGCATGAAAAACAGGATTAGCAGCTAGATACAATGAACTCATGTTATCTCCATGAATAGTGGGTGTACTCTGAATGATGTCAAAACTCTTCATAAGAGTCTTTAGCCATATGACTTCCTTTGCAGCTTCAACCATACCTTTATACTCTGCCTCTATAGATGATAAAGCAACTGTATGTTACTTTTTAGAGCACCAAGAAATTAACTTATCTCCCACATAACACAAGTATCCATAAGTTGATCTTCTATCATCAGGATTACCTGCCCAATCTGTATCACTATATATATTGATGTTTGTATCTGATGTAAAACCATAATATAAACCTTCTTTGAGTGTACCCTTAATGTACCTCAACACCCTTTGTCCTGCAACCCAATGTTCTTTCCTAGGAGAATGCATGAATTGTGACAACACTCCAATTGCATATGACAAATCAGGCCTAGTTAATGTAGCATAGATAAGACTACCAACCAAACTTTGATACATCTTCATATCCTTGAATTCTTCTCCTCCATATCTGCTCAATTTGTAATTCACCTCCATTGGAGTAAGTGCTACCTTGCAATCATCCACCTTAACTTGATCAACAAGTTCCTCAAACACCTCTCTTCAGTTACATACACTCCATGTTCAGTGTATGAGA
>CM035414.1:170512104-170514604 GCA_020310875.1 Ceratopteris richardii
AATCAATTGCTAGGACACATGCTAACCTTTGAGCAGGATCTTAAAGGAGACAATGATAGAAGTACAAGTCAAGCTATGTACTCCAAGGACAAGAAAAAGAATGGCAAGGGAAAGCAATCAAATGATGATGAAGGGAATTCAAATCAAGCTAACTTCACAAAAGGGAAGATGAATTTCAGAGGTAAAGGAAGAGGAGGTAAGAACAAAGATAATGCTAAAGCTTGTTGGATTTGTGGCAGAACTAATCATTTGGCAAATGATTGTTGGTATAACAATCAAAATGGTGGAAGTAATAATCAGAATTATAATCAAAGAGGTAGAGGAGGCAGAAACCAAAGAGGCAATTTCAGAGGAAGAGGTGGTAGGACATCATATGGTAGAGGAGGTGGAAGAAACTTCCAATCTCAGTCCTACAACAACAATTATTACAATTATGCATCAGATCAAAAGGATGATATGACTCTTATCTTGAATGCAACTCATGAATCAATGGGAGAAGATCAAAGAGTGTTTTATATTGACTCAGGGTGTAGCAACCATCTGAGTGGGAATTTATCTTTGATGACTGATATCGAAGGAAGGGTGAATGGACATACAGTTCAAACAGGTGACAATACCAAACATAAAGTGGAGAGCATTGGATCAGTGAAGACAAAGAGTGGAAGTACACTTCTGAGCAAGGTACTTTATGTTCCTACTATTCCTAAAAATTTGATAAGTGTAGGACAAATTGTGGAGAAAGGATATGAGGTAAGATTCACAAATGATGGTGTTTATGTGCAAGATCCAAATCAGGGATATAGAAACATAATTGCAGGTAAAAAGGAAGGAAGATTGTTCACTCTCAAAGTCCAAGGTAATGTGGGACATGCATTATTTACCTATGGAAGTCAAAAGGTATCTGAATTAGACCTATGGCATAAAAGGCTAGGTCATTTCAATGAGAGAGCTATAAAAGAAATGTCGAAGAATCAGGTGGTGCTTGGATTGCCAAATATTGAAGGGCAACATATGGTGTACAAGTGTGAAGCTTGTCAATTAGGTAAAGCACATAAAGGTTCTTACAACAAATCAGGGTACAAGCATTCAAATATGCTTGAATTGGTTCATACAGATGTATGGGGTCCCTCAAGGGACTATAGCATAAATGGATCCAGATATTATGTGTTGTTTGTTGATGATGCAACCAGGTGGATTACTTTGTATGTAATCAAGGATAAATCAGAAGTTTTCAAGACATTCAAACATTTTCATGCCTATGCAGAAAGGATCACAGGGCAAAAGCTTAAGAGGTTAAGGTCAGATGGAGGGGGAGAGTATTTCTCTAAAGGGTTTGATGATTATTTGTGGAATGCAGGTATAAAAAGAGAAGTAACTTGCAGGTACTCCCCTCAACAGAATGGAGTAGCAGAAAGGAGAAATAGGACTCTTGTAGAATTTGCAAGAGCCATGGAAAAGAATTGTCCAAATTACTTATGGGCAGAAGCTATTAACACTGCAACATACCTTGTGAATAGGTTGCCTTGCAAAGCTTTGGATGGAGGAACTCCTTATGAAGCATGGTGGGGTAAGAAACCTACTCTTGATCATTGTAAAGTATTTGGATGTATTGCATATGCTTATGTTCCTTCACAATTAAGACATAAGCTAGAACCAAAAGTAGAGAAGTATGTGTTTATTGGATATGATGATAGACAGATGGGTTACAGGTTGTGGAGTCCATCCACAAAGCAATTTCTTGTTACCAAAGATGTGACATTTGATGAGCAAAATACATGGTATACAGGATCACCAAATGATTATACAGGTGTTGAAGAAATACAAAGGAAAGGAAAGGCAAAAGTAAAAGTGTGTGAAGAAGTTGTTGATGAAGTTGAATCTAGAAGTAGATTGCAGAATCATGTAGAAGAAGGGCCAAGATTTGATCCAGAGTCAAATGAGGCTGAAACTTCGAGAAGTGCAGAAATCAGAAGATCTACAAGGGAAAGGAAAGAACCTATAAGGTATAGTTATGATACATCTTTTCTAACAACAAAAGATTATGCTTACATTGTGAAGACAGAAGAAGATCCAACCACTTATGAAGAAGCCAAAGGTAAACAAAATTGGGAGAAGGCAATGCAGGAAGAGTATGATGCTCTACTTGAAAATGAAACTTGGGAATTAGTACCAAGACCAAAGAATCAGAAAGTCATTGGATGTAAGTGGGTATATAAAACAAAGAGGTTTGCAGATGGTAAGGTGTCTAGATACAAGGCTAGACTTGTGGTCAAAGGTTTTGCCCAAACTTATGGGGTAGATTATGATGAAACCTTTAGTCCTGTTGCTAAGATGCCTACAATTAGGACATTGATTGCTATTGCTGCTTGTAAGGGATGGAAATTATCACAATTGGATGTGAAAAATGCATTTTTAAATGGATACATTGCAGATGAAGTATACATGGAGCAACCAGAAAGCTTCATGGATTCAATTGGATCAGATTATGTGTGTAAGCTCA
>CM035414.1:170519604-170542104 GCA_020310875.1 Ceratopteris richardii
GTTGAAAAGGTACATGTAAGAATTCGCGAAGCTCCTTCATTACATCTATAACCTCAACAAGCACAGAAGATAGCTAATTAAGAGTTACTCAAAAATCAGAGTACATGTGTTGTAAAAATCAGAGCATTTTAACAAGGCAATTAAGATCATCCCCTTTGTATGGTTAAGATCCCCATTGAATGCCTGGCCATATTTACAGAATATGAAATACACTTCACAAAAGCATTCCCAAGAGAAGATAATATTCAACAAAATTAGACTAAGAAACATTCACACATGATCAGAGAAATGCTCAAGATAAATCAAGCTGAACACCAAGTGGAAGCAGAACTCCAAATTATATTTCCATTAAAATGATCTTTTACATTTCATGTGTTTTACAAGAGTTATGTGAATCTACAATAGAAGCTGATCATAGCTTTCCTCAGGCTCAAGGGTATTGGTATCCTCTGGCACATTAGAACACCTATCTTGCCTCTCTTGCTCCAAGATTGGCTCTTCAAGGTCAGCCATGTCCCCAGGTTCATCTGCAAGTGGGGGAACAGGCTCCCTTGAAGCTGGTTGGAATCTCTCCGTATCTGCAATGTGCTTCCTTCCAACCTCTTGGTCTTCATCTGGGCATTCATTCAGCCCATTGATTCTCATTCTAATGAAGCTCACTTGAGCATCATCCTTCTCCACAGCTATGCAGTGCCTGAACATCTTTAAGGAGCAAGCCAGAGTCGTTCCTGAAACAGCAGAAAACCTCTTAGAGGCTTCAATCAACAATGACTAATGAAAATTGTGAAAATTGAAATTACCTGTGCCCGAAAAAAGGTCTAGGACCCAGTCATCATCATTGGAAAATAGCTGAAGCAATCTCATTATGAGTTTTTGTGGCTTCTGATAAGGGTTAACCAATGTCATGTCCCCAGCTACATGACAAAGTTTCTTGGTAACGGCTGGGAACATGAGAACATTTGAGATCCCATTCTCATTGCAATGCTCCCTGACTTTCCTTTTGCTTACTTCATCATAATAGCCCACTGTAATGCATTCAGTGGCGCTCACAAACCGATGCAAAGGAGTGTGATTTACGTTTGTCTTCACCCTGCAAAAAAGAACTATGAGTCACATAGGGCATCATTAAAGCCATGGAGATAGAAAGAATATTACTTACCAAGTGAGGCACTCCACAGCATGACATCTTGCCTTCAGAGCAGTTGAAACAGAGAAAGACTGGTCTCTGTTATGGAAAATTACTATCCTCCAAAGAGGAGACATAGTCAACTCTGCAAAATCAGTGACCATCTTCCGAATCTGAGGGTGTTTGAAGGGTTCATCATCATTAACTGATCCTAACATCCTAAATCCATAGGGTATGTCCGCTATGAGAAGGGAGAAATGTTTTCTAGGCACAACAGAACAAATATTATTTACATCACTACAGAACACATTGTAATATACAGGCCTAAGGGGATCTAGGGGATTGGAGAAACATTTAAGATTGGGTTCATCATCAAAATCCATCTCCTTCGCTTTTAGTCTAGATTTCTCATGCCTTGCTCTTTGAATGTGAGCAAGGAATGCAGGGGGGCAATCATCTAGTACCTCTGTAGACTTACTTTTCCTTGGTTTCTGCAGAACAAATTGGAAAAACAATTAGAAGAGCTCTTCAGTACAACAAACAGAACATAAAGAAATGGCATCGATTTCTTGTTGGGGTAGATGCTAGGCATCGACCTTCTACTGAAAATCGATGCTTGGCATCGACCTAGGGACCTAAGTCGATGCCTGGCATCGACTTTTGCCACGAGGTCGATGCCAGGCATCGACTTTTGTTGCAGGTCGATGCCAGGCATCGACTTATGCTGCAAGTCGATGCCAGGCATCGACTTATGCCCCCAAGTCGATGCCAGGCATCGACTTATGCTGCAAGTCGATGCTAGGCATCGACTTATGCCCCCAAGTCGATGCCAGGCATCGACTTATGCTGCAAGTCGATGCCAGGCATCGACTTATGCCCCCAAGTCGATGCCAGGCATCGACTTATGCCCCCATGTCGATGATATGCAATGCATCAAATTGGTTAGGATGAAATATTCTGATAAGAGAATCTACCCAATCACGAAACAGGATGAAATATTCTGATAAGGCTTTGTAGGATGATGTGGTTGGATAGTCTGCTTGGACCTCTGTCCAAGAAAAGCAACCCAGCCTCTTCATCATCACCTTCTGAATCTTCATGTACACTTTATGACTACAGACACATAAATATAAAAGAGACTAGGTTAGACAAGAAGCATGGGAGGAGGGGAAAAGGATCTGAGAATAACATACATACTTATTGAGCTCAGTCACCATCTCCTCGAGGCTTAACTCCTTCGAGATTACCCTTGACAAAGTTGATATGATCAATGTATCATCCTTGATTCCTTGAAGGGCCCTCCATGGGGTCAGCTTCATGTCCTCAGGAGCCTCCTCAATTGAAAGGTCAACTTTCCTTCCCTTTCCCCTCAGATCAATTTGTGGGTCTGGCCTCGACTTTCGTTGCTTCTGGCCCTTGACCTCCTTGTGCTCCCACATTGTGAAAATTCTATCCTGAAGATCCCAGATCTCACCTGATCTGAATGCCAGTTGAAACCATGGATCATATTTCCTCAAAGCATCTGACTTTCTATTCTCATCCAATGCAATTCCAACCTCAATAAGGCATTGCTTTCGTAGATTGGGATGTATTCTCCCAGCTTCCTTCACAAGACAATCTTCGTATTCATGGTGGAAGAACCGAATTCTCTCTATGGAGGACATTTTCTGCCTGTAGTCATTGTCGTTGTTGTGATCCCAAGCAAGAAGCTTGGCTTCCTCAGTTGTAAGACCAGCATATATCTTACACTCTGCATACCTAAAGAAAAATGTAGTAGGGTGCTCCTTCACTAACTGTCTACGAGCCTCTGCAGAGTGTGAACCTCCAATCACATAATAAGTGTAATCCTCAAACAAACCCTCATTGAAATCCTCCACACAGCTGCACTCATTCGGATCCACCATGACAAGGAATGGCACAACAGTAGCATGAGGATTTATTTTCATTTTCTTCTTAAGATTCTGGACATGCAAATTATGTGGCTCCCTGATCTCAAGGGGCCTCCTCCCTGTGACTGGATCCACTGGTGGCCTGTGGATAATATTAATAGGCAGGTGGAACAACTGCCCCTTCTTCACAACTTTTCTTCTAGCTATGTCCTCCCTCATCTTATTCTGCTCAGTGCCAAGCACACCAGATGCAAGCTCTCCACCAGGTGCAACAATTATGTCCCCAGAGCTAGAGCTTGAGTCAGAAAAGTCCTCTTCTGAAATTATCTTCTTTTTCTTTTGGGGCTTTTTCTGCACACTCTGCTTACCCCTTGCCTTTACAGGGGTCGTCTTCTTGTGCTGTGTTGGCATGATATTGCCCTGTATCCATGGCATCAGGTCCTTGATGAAATTCACTGAGTCTCTGCATATCTGAGCTAGCTCTTCTGGAACACAGCACTCTGGGCTCAAGAAATCCATCTTGCATATGACATTTCTTAATCCTTTCGATGTCTCCACCAAGAAAAGCAGGTTGTCAGAATCTTCATCTTCATAATCCAATTTGTAAACAATTCCATACTGAAAACCTTGTGTTGTCATGATCTTTCCTCTGCCATAGGCCCCTGCGAACACAAGGAGGACTGCATTCTTCTCTTCAACGTACTGAAGGCACCATTCGAGATTTGTCATGTCCCGAAGTGGACGATCTGTCCTCATGACCTCGGTCTCCCTAGACCTTTCCTTCATATTTGGATCCTCCATAGGAATTTTTATGCTACTCTGTCCACCTGAGGATATTCCTAGTGGGTTGCTGGCCTTCTCAGAGGATAATGGTGCAACAATTTTCTTTGGCTTTGCTTGGTGACCACTGCCTTTGTCACGTTGCTGGTCAGCAGAGCCCATGGTGACTCTGAGCTTCTTGATGGGCCTTTCATCCTTGTACTCCGCATCCCTGAAGGCAATTGGAAATATCAGATCAAACGTAAATGTGGTTTCAAAGGCCCAAGTCCATGCAAGGCATCGATTTTGAGCTTCAGGTTGATGCCAGGCATCGATGTTTAAGTGCATGTCGATGCCAGGCATCGACTTTGTGTGCAAGTCGATGCCAGGCATCGACTTGAGGGTGAAAGTCGATGCCAGGCATCGAGTTGGGGGTGCAAGAGTCGATGCTTGGCATCCACTTTTGGGCCCAAGTCGATGCCTGGCATCGACTTTTGGGCCAAGTCGATGCCTGGCATCGACTTTTACCCTCAAGTCGATGCCTGGCATCGACTTGCACACAAAGTCGATGCCTGGCATCGACTTGGGCACAAAAGTCGATGCCAAGCATCGACTTGGGCCCAAAAGCCGATGCCAAGCATCGACTTTGCACCCAAAAGTCGATGCCTGGCATCGACTTTTCAGTGCATGTTGTTGCCGGCAAGTCGATGCTTGGCATCGTTTTTTGGGCCCAAGTCGATGCCTCGCATCGACTTGGGGCTGCAAGTCGATGCCAGGCATCGACTTGCACCGACAAGTCGATGCCTGGCATCGACTTGCACCTGCAAGTCGATGCCAGGCATCGACTTGGGGCTGCAAGTCGATGCCAGGCATCGACTTGCACCCACAAGTCGATGCCTGGCATCGACTTGCTCCTGCAAGTCGATGCCTGGCATCGACTTGCTCCTGCAAGTCGATGCCTGGCATCGACTTGCAATCCTAAGTCGATGCCTGGCATCGACTTACACCTTAAAGTCGATGCCAGGCATCGACATGTACATGCTTTGGATCCATATTTCTAGAGGTAAGAAAAATAAATACCTAGAAATCAGATATTTACACAGACATACAGAGGGAATCTTTTTGGAATCTTTATTTATGTTATGATTTTGTCTACCTCTTGGTACTTTTGCCAACATTCTTCTTCTCCATCAGACTTGGCTTGCTGGTATGCTGACCTCTGTGCTCCATGGCTGTCTGTGCTCTGCTGCTCTCTCTTGCTTGTGGATTTTGAAAATGCGAATGATCTCCTCCTCTGGTATTTATAGGCAATTGGGTAACTTGAACTAGAAACTAACTGGATCTAACTGAATGAGTCCACTTGCTAACTAAATCTGTCAACTTATCTAACCAGGGAATAGCACCCACACAAATAGGCTGTTTCAGAGCCACTTTAATGAAATATTCATAGACCCTTGCAACTATTTATATACATTTGCATAGAAATTACATTTCAATGGCAAGAGTATGGTATGTCCATGAGGATGTCTAAACTCATGTAGAGATTTGTTTCTAAGAATCTCTTTCTTGGGAGAAAATCAAGTCAAAGTTGTGTTAAATGTGGGAGACTAATGACATCTTTATAGTATTACCCTCCACACTTTAGTTCATATTCACATTTATCTTGTAACTCACTGTTGAAATGGAAAATCACTATGAATAAACATTCTAGTACAGAACCTTGCAACTATTTATATACATTTGCATGGAAATTAAACTTCAATGGCAACAGTATGGTATGTACATGAGGATTTCTAATCTCATGTAGATGTTTTTTCTTAGAGTCTGTTGCTTGGGAGAAAATTAGGTCTAAGTTGTGAGATTAATGACATCTTTATAGTGTTATCCTCCACACTTTAGTTCATATTCACATTTATCTTGTAACACATTGTTGAAATGGAAAATCAATGTATGAATATACTTTCTGTGTGCCTCTTTTACACATAATTCTTTTTCAATATACTTTCATCTACCTCTTTGATATCTAGCCAAGACCACAATAAAACCTAATCCTTGAAATCTTAACCAAATGTAAAATTTCTTCTTGTATAGTGTTCAATGGCATAGCATATTCCAGTTGGAACTCAACTTGGATATATTCCAGTTGTAAAATTTCTTCTTGTAAAATTTCTCCAAACACTTTTATTATATATTCCTGTTGGAACTCAACTTGGATATATTTTGATTCATTCACAATGCTTAGACTGAATGACTCATATGTAGTTAGAAATCAACTGTGTTTCTCATTTGAATCAAAAGTGAATCAAATCTTTGGTTCCCTTATTAGTGTATATTTGAGTAATTAAGTGATTTGATGTAATTTGATGTTTTATGTTATTTAATGTACTTTAATAAGCTTTTGATTTCATATCTTCTTGATGTGACATTTGATGTGATATCTTCACTTGATCTCGGATTTCTACTTATTTAAAAAGGTCATTCATCTTCAGTCTTCTGTGAACTTAGTGAAGATGAGCTCAATCTTTTCAGTGGATGCTTGGGCATCAGCTTCCTCTCCTCATATTGATTCATTGTTCTCAGTTGAACCTTTCCAGAGAAGTGATGATCTCTATGATTTAGAACGTGCTGATGATTCCATGTTTTCTGTTGAGTCATTTAAGTTATCCAATTCACAGTGCAATGCTGCTCAACCAAATGCACCTCTTGATCTCCCATCTGATCCAACCATTGATCTCCCTTCTGACTCAAGTGCATGTGGAGCAACGAAAAAGCAAAGCAAGCTCAATCTACGATTTAAAAGAAGGTCTCGTGAAGTAAGTCGAAAAAGATTTAAATTTCTTACTTCAGATAGACAGATTGCATTGGATATTGTGAAGCATTGTTGTGGTTTGAAATGCTTGTATAATTTAGGGATGAAGAAACTAAAGCACATAAGAGAAAAATTCCTCCATTTAGATAGTGAAAGGCAAGATATATACCTTGTTTCTTGCATGCAAATGATTGAGGATAACATGTCAGTAACGCGTGTTGGTTTTGAATATTTCTTTACTCAAGGGATGCCATGTTGTAGGGCTGCATTTAAAATTGCAATGGGTGTAGGAAATTTTAGAATACATAGGGTTCAACAAGGGTTTTTGAATGGGGATCTCATTTTGGATACGTTCCATGTTGGGACCAAAGGATCTGTTGGACGTCATGCAATGAATTGGATGATGAACTATTTTAGGTTGCATTGTGAAGTTATGCCTACAACTGGAAGGTTGCACTTGTCAGATAACTTTACTCGTCGAGAGGTATTTCAAATATATAGAGAAGACATGGAAAATAGAAATGAGAAGTATGTGTTGTATCGTCACTTTACTCGATTATGGAAGGAAGAGTTTAACAATGTTTCTATTCCTCGTAAAGTTAGAATGGGTGAATGTTCAGTTTGCGCCACTTTGAAAAACATGGCAAAAGGGGCTACAACACCACAGGAAAAGCATAATTTTAAAAACCTTCTTAACAACCATCGTGACAGTCAAGCATTAGAGAGAAAGAAAGCAATTCATCATCGAAGTAAGGCACTCAGAAATCCGGAGCGTTATATGTGTTTGTTGATCGATGGTATGGATCAAAAAAAAACTTGTTTGCCACATTTTTATCGCATCCCTAAGGACATTGGAGATGAAGTCCTTGTGCAAATGCATTTGGTTGGCGCTTTGGTATACAATGGAACTGTAATGTCCAAGGTTTTCTTCACATATCCGAATGTGCATAATGATCCAAACCTTACAGTTACTGTCATTCATCGTGTTTTGCAATCATGGAAGGGTCTTTTGCCACCAACTCTATATTTGCAACTAGATAATACTCCAAGAGAGAATAAAAATTCTACAGTCTTTGGATATTTAAGCATGCTTGTTGAAAAACAGGTATTTCAGAAGGTTAAGGTAAATTTTCTTCTGGTTGGCCACACTCATGATCACATTGATCAAATGTTCAGTACTTTCTCTAAGAAGTTGGCACGTAACAATGCTTTTACTCTTCCGATTTTATCTGAGCTGATTTCATAAGCATATACTCCAAAACCAGAAGTTCAACACCTCACACAGATTTATGACTTTAAGCACTTTTGCTCAATGGGCCTTGATAACAGTGCTAAGGTTTTGGCTCCATTGCACAATATTAGTTTCAACCATGTATTCTTGATGAGGAGGGTTGATGAAATAACCCTTTTATTTGCAAAGCAGTATTCATCTTCTCTTGGGTGGGAGCCTAAAGAGGGATGCAGTTTCTTATTGCAGGTGCCTAATTTGTCTACTGTAACAGTGTATGGTGCAGAACAATCACCATATGAAGATAAAAACAATACAGAAAGATGTGGAAGTGTGGTTGATCAAAGTAAAAGCTGGATGCATGCACTCATTGAAAAGAAGAGACATATTGAGCGTGCAAAAAAATATGCTGGAGATCAAGATGTATCTTGGTGGGAGGACTTTTTCAATCATCAAGAAGAGATTATACAGTATACAATTGCAGCTCACTGGCCAGTTGATGTTCCATTCACATGGGATTTTTGTACACAAAGATCCGTGAATGTGGCCCAAGCATGTAATGCAGATGCACTTCAAAGTTTTATACATCCACCAGAAAGAAATATTTATGTAGGCCCAAGGATGACAAAACAGGCAGAAGCAAGATGGCAAGGAAATTTAATAGAGATAAATGTTGGAACGCTTATTGCAGTACTTGCTGATGGTGATGAGGCTACCAGACCATTTTGGATTGCAAAGGTTTTAGAGATAACTAAAGATATTGATCAGAGAAGAATAGAGGCTTTGGTGGTGCATTGGTATTACACTAAAAGTAGTAATGCATTCACAGGTAAATATAACTTAGAAATGGTGTGTGATACTAAACGAACAGGTTCAAAAAGGAAAAAGAATATTCGAAGCACATCCACTCTTAAAATGGATGATGTAGATATTCTTGTTTATGATTTTTCCTTGACAAAAAGTGGTCACTTGAGGAAAGCAACCATCAACATGATAAAACAAAAGCTTCCAGATGTATGTGGTACAGGAAATCTAGGAAAACAAGAAGAGTTGTGCATGATCCTGCAGAATTTGGTATGTACGTGGATGAAGATAGAGCTCTTGTGGATATAGAAGAAGAAGAAGAGAGCTCTCAACAGTATGAGACTGAATCAAGTGCATCAGATGATGAGGGTGTAGACATAGATCGACAAAGTTGTGAGTTGCATTGAAGCTCTCAGACATTTTTAGTGCTTATGTAAATGCCTCAAAGTAGTTTGGTTAATGAAACCATGTTTTGTAGCAATTTTGAATAACAATCAGATATCCACCCATTAAAGATATGTCTAAAATGTTATTTTTGTGTAAAAACTATTGACTTCTACATTCTTATATATATTTTAGACATGTCAATGTCTTATCATATAGATTTTGGACATGTCAATGTCTTATCATATACATTTTGGGACACGTCAATGCCTATTATAGTGAAATTTTGACTACATTTTGAGCTCTTTTTTTTTTGAGAAAATGACAAAAAACGTCAAAAATTACTTGTTTTCACCTCATTTTTGTAATATATGTATACTGGTGTAAAGGAATTCCAAAAATGAGGTGAAAACATGTAATTTTTGACGAGAGTGTTCTCTTTTTACGACATAGTTCTCGTTTGTTACGACTCGCTCTTATATTTAGATAGATAGATAGATAGATAGATAGATGGATGGATGGATGGATGGATGGATGGATGGATCGATAAATGGATGGATGGATGGATGGATAGATAGATAGATAGATAGATAGATAGATAGATAGATAGATAGATAGATAGATGGATGGATGGATGGATGGATGGATGGATGGATCGATAAATGGATGGATGGATGGATGGATAGATAGATAGATAGATAGATAGATAGATAGATAGATAGATAGATAGATAGATAGATAGATGGATATATATATAGATAGATAGATAGATAGATAGATAAATATATAGATAGATAGATAGATAGATAGGTAGATAGATAGATAGATAGATAGATAGATAAATAGATAGATAGATAGATAGATAGATAGATAGATAGATAGATAGATAGATAGATAGATAGATAGATAGAGAGAGAGAGATCCATAGATCCACAGACAGACAGATAGATAGATAGATAGATAGATAGATAGATAGATAGATAGATAGATAGATAGATAGATAGATAGATAGATAGATAGATAGATAGATAGATAGATAGATAGATAGATAGATAGATAGATAGATAGATAGATAGATAGATAGATAGTTAGATAGATAGATAGATAGATAGCTAGATAGATAGATAGATAGATAGATAGATAGATAGATAGATAGATAGATAGATAGATAGATAGATAGATAGATAGATAGATAGATAGATAGATAGATAGATAGATAGATAGATAGATAGATAGACATACAAATAGATAGATAGATAGATAGATAGATAGGTAGATAGATGGATAGATGGATAGATGGATAGATAGATAGATAGATAGATAGATAGATAGATAGATAGATAGATAGATAGATAGATAGATAGATAGATAGATAGATAGATAGATAGATAGATAGATAGATAGATAGATAGATAGATAGATAGATAGATAGATAGATAGATAGATAGATAGATAGATAGATAGATAGATAGATAGATAGATAGATAGATAGAGCGATAGATAGATAGATAGATAGACAGACAGACAGACAGACAGATAGATAGATAGATAGATAGATACATGTTGGAACAAGCCAATCACAAATTGGTGATTATAGAGATCTTGAAGAAGACTTATGGTCAGAATGAAGTGAAGGAAGACACTTATGAAAGTGAAGAAGATTTCAGGATGATATCTTGTACACATATGTACATATAAGTGAAGAATCTTGTAAATTGAGTATAGTAAAACCTTTAGGATGATAAAGAGCAATGTCATAGATACGGGATGAGTCAAAAGTCATGTATATATAAGTTAATGAGGACAAGAAATATGTAAGAGAGTCATTTGTAGATGACAAATTTCAGAAAGTTGTGTAGAGAGTTTTTTCCCAGAAAGTAGCGACGGGTTTTTCTCTGAGTGCTCTCTGTCTGATCATGTGGATCAGAAATCCTTTTGTACACATCTAATTGAGAAGCTAATAAAGCTATGTCTAGAGTTTCAGAATCTAATTCCTCTCCTACTGTGAGAATGATCAATAGGAACATTCATATATGAACTTTGGAAACTGAAGTCTGAGAGTAGCGCACTTTTCCGTCTTAGTATTTTGATCAGATCTGAGTGTATACTGTAAAGTTTTTGATGAGTGAGCACTTAAAATTTAAGTTAGAAGATAAGGAAGCTATGGCTAAAAGCATTTAGCAAAACGGGTTTCAGATTGGGAGAAATCAACTTAAGAAGTTGACTATGTCGAAGGCGCAACTTCTGAGAGACATTTTCTGACATGTCTTTGATCTTAATGATCAAATTAAACTTTTGGTGATTAGTTTTGAGAACTAATGATTGACATGATTGCGCAAAGGTATTGCGAATACTTGTGCATCATTTACTTGAAGAAATTTGAAACTTTATGCAGGTAATGAAGTGGATTCCTGAAGCAGACTTTCTGAAGTAGACACTTCTTCACTCAGAGAAGTGTTGATTGAAGTTTTGGTAAAGAAGAACATTGTTTGTGTAAAGTTTGGTTTATAACTGACATAGAAGTGTTCTTAAGTCAGTATAGATCAAACCTTTGGAGATTAAGAGGTCTCCAACAGTGGTATCAGAGCTGAAGGTGAAATACAAGAGAAGAAAAGACAATTGAAGTTCCGACTGGTGCAGATATTGGAGATCTTCCAAATCAAAGGAGGACAAGGACAAATTATTGAAGATAACTTGCAGAAGTTCAGAGCACGAGTTCGAAAGAATCAAGAAGGACAAAGCTTATATCAAAGGTACATTTTATCCTCATAAGTCATAGTAATTGCAGATACAGAAGGTCAAGGATGGGAGAAAGCTTGTAGATTGATAAGCTAGATAGGGAGAACTATCCAGCTTGGTCCATGAGGATGGAGGCACACCTCATGAGTAAAGATTTGATAGCATTTATTACAGGAGATGAAGAAAAGCCTGAATTTGCAGATCCTAGTATTCCTACTAGGGAAGAGCTTGCAATTTTGAAGACATGGATGAGAAAGGATGCTCAAGCAAGGAGTATCATCTACATGGCTGTAAATGATTATCTTCTACCTCACATCAGAGGTTTGGAAAGTGCTACAGATGTTTGGAATGCCTTGGAAGAGCATTTCCAAAATACAACTAAGTCAAGGAAGTCCTCACTATGGGCTGAGTTCACAACCTTCAAGAAGAAGAGCTCACAATCAATTTCTGATTATGTGGCAAGGATGAAGGATATTGCAAATAGCTTGGGAGCAGTGGATGAAGACATTGAAGAGGAAAAGTTGGTAAGACAAATACTTACAGGTCTGAGAGGAGATGAGAAGTGGAAGCCTTTCATATTGTCCATAGAATTGTCACTTGATCACTTTACTCCTGATCTTAATCAATTGCTAGGACACATGCTAACCTTTGAGCAGGATCTTAAAGGAGACAATGATAGAAGTACAAGTCAAGCTATGTACTCCAAGGACAAGAAAAAGAATGGCAAGGGAAAGCAATCGAATGATGATGAAGGGAATTCAAATCAAGCTAACTTCACAAAGGGAAAGATGAAATTCAGAGGTAAAGGAAGAGGAGGTAAGAACAAAGATAATGCTAAAGCTTGTTGGATTTGTGGCAGAACAAATCATTTGGCAAATGATTGTTGGTATAACAATCAAAATGGTGGAAGTAATAATCAGAATTATAATCAAAGAGGTAGAGGAGGCAGAAACCAAAGAGGCAATTTCAGAGGAAGAGGTGGTAGGACATCATATGGTAGAGGAGGTGGAAGAAACTTCCAATCTCAGTCCTACAACAACAATTATTATAATTATGCATCAGATCAAAAGGATGATATGACTCTTATCTTGAATGCAACTCATGAATCAATGGGAGAAGATCAAAGAGTGTTTTATATTGACTCAGGGTGTAGCAACCATCTGAGTGGGAATCTATCCTTGATGACTGATATGGAAGCAAGGGTGAATGGACATACAGTTCAAACAGGTGACAATACCAAACATAAAGTGGAGAGCATTGGATCAGTGAAGACAAAGAGTGGAAGTACACTTCTGAGCAAGGTACTTTATGTTCCTATTATTCCTAAAAATTTGATAAGTGTAGGACAAATTGTGGAGAAAGGATATGAGTTAAGATTCACAAATGATGGTGTTTATGTGCAAGATCCAAATCAAGGATATAGAAACATAATTGCAGGTAAAAAGGAAGGAAGATTGTTCACTCTCAAAGTCCAAGGTAATGTGGGACATGCATTATTTACCTATGGAAGTCAAAAGGTATCTGAATTAGACCTATGGCATAAAAGGCTAGGTCATTTCAATGAGAGAGCTATAAAAGAAATGTCGAAGAATCAGGTGGTGCTTGGATTGCCAAATATTGAAGGGCAATATATGGTGTACAAGTGTGAAGCTTGTCAATTAGGTAAAGCACATAAAGGTTCTTACAACAAATCAGGGTACAAGCATTCAAATATTCTTGAATTGGTTCATACAGATGTATGGGGTCCCTCAAGGGACTATAGCATAAATGGATCCAGATATTATGTGTTGTTTGTTGATGATGCAACCAGGTGGATTACTTTGTATGTAATCAAGGATAAATCAGAAGTTTTCAAGACATTCAAACATTTTCATGCCTATGCAGAAAGGATCACAGGGCAAAAGCTTAAGAGGTTAAGGTCAGATGGAGGGGGAGAGTATTTCTCTAAAGAGTTTGATGATTATTTGTGGAATGCAGGTATAAAAAGAGAAGTAACTTGTAGGTACTCCCCTCAACAGAATGGAGTAGCAGAAAGGAGAAATAGGACTCTTGTAGAATTTGCAAGAGCCATGATGAAGGAAAAGAATTGTCCAAATTACTTATGGGCAGAAGCTATTAACACTGCAACATACCTTGTGAATAGGTTGCCTTGCAAAGCTTTGGATGGAGGAACTCCTTATGAAGCATGGTGGGGTAAGAAACCTACCCTTGATCATTGTAAAGTATTTGGATGTATTTCATATGCTTATGTTCCTTCACAATTAAGACATAAGCTAGAACCAAAAGCAGAGAAGTATGTGTTTATTGGATATGATGATAGACAGATGGGTTACAGGTTGTGGAGTCCATACGCAAAGCAATTTCTTGTTACCAAAGATGTGACATTTGATGAGCAAAATACATGGTATACAGGATCACCAAATGATTATACAGGTGTTGAAGAAATACAAAGGAAAGGAAAGGCAAAAGTAAAAGTGTGTGAAGAAGTTGTTGATGAAGTTGAATCTAGAAGTAGATTGCAGGATCATGTAGAAGAAGGGCCAAGATTTGATCCAGAGTCAAATGAGGCTGAAACTTCGAGAAGTGCAGAAATCAGAAGATCTACAAGGGAAAGGAAAGAACCTATAAGGTATAGTTATGATACATCTTTCCTAACAACAAAAGATTATGCTTACATTGTGAAGACAGAAGAAGATCCAACCACTTATGAAGAAGCCAAAGGTAAACAGAATTGGGAGAAGGCAATGCAGGAAGAGTATGATGCTCTACTTGAAAATGAAACTTGGGAATTAGTACCAAGACCAAAGAATCAGAAAGTCATTGGATGTAAGTGGGTATATAAAACAAAGAGGTTTGCAGATGGTAAGGTGTCTAGATACAAGGCTAGACTTGTGGTCAAAGGTTTTGCCCAAACTTATGGGGTAGATTATGATGAAACCTTTAGTCCTATTGCTAAGATGTCTACAATTAGGACATTGATTGCTATTGCTGCTTGTAAGGGATGGAAATTATCACAATTGGATGTGAAAAATGCATTTTTAAATGGATACATTGCAGATGAAGTATACATGGAGCAACCAGAAGGCTTCATGGAATCAATTGGATCATATTATGTGTGTAAGCTCAAGAGAGCTTTATATGGGTTGAAGCAAGCCCCAAGAGCTTGGAATTACAGATTGGTCAAGTTCTTGAATGAATGTGGATTTCAAGCATCAAAGGCAGATAGTAGCTTGCTAGTGAAGGCAAGTGAAAATGGATATATTTACATGTGCATTTATGTTGATGATATTATTGTTACATGAACAGATGCTCAAGGAATCAATGAACTCAAAAACCAAATAGAGAAGGAGTTTAAGATAAGTGATTTGGGAAACTTATCTTATTTTCTAGGAATGCAGATTGTGTATACTCAACATGGAGTATATGTTTCACAAGAGAGGTATTTGAAGAATCTTCTAGTCAAGTTTAACATGGAAGATTGCAAGACCTCAACTACACCATTGGAGGTAAATCATAAATTAAGCAGGTATGGAGGTGAAGAATTCAATGATATGAAGAAATATCAGAGTTTGGTAGGTAGTTTAATCTATGCTACCTTGACAAGACCAGATTTATCATATGCAGTAGGTGTGTTGTCACAATTTATGCATTGTCCAAAGAAGACTCATTGGATTGCAGCCCAAAGGGTACTCATATATATCAAAGGAACCCTAAGTGAAGGTTTGTACTATGGTTTCACTTCTGACACAAGAATCAAAGTGTTTAGTGATGCAGATTGGGCAGGTGACTCAGATGATAGAAGGTCTACTCATGGGTATCTCTGTTATGTTGGAGATAAGCTAGTTTCTTGGTGTTCAAGGAAGCAACATACAGTTGCTTTATCATCCACAGAAGCTGAGTATAAGGGAATGGTAGAAGCTGCAAAAGAAGTGATATGGTTGAAGACCTTGATGAAAAGTTTTGATACTGATCATAGTACTCCAATTATTTTTGGAGACAATATGAGTTCTTTGTATTTGGCAGCTAACCCTGTTTTTCATGCCAGGACTAAGCATATAGAGATTCAGTATCATTTCTTGAGGGAAAAGGTACTAGATAAAGAGATTGAAGTGATGTACACTCCAACAAAAGAACAAGTGGCAGATATGATGACAAAGAGCTTGGATGGACCTAAGCTACAGAGATTCAAGGAGATGGCAGGAGTGAAGAAGAATGGAATAATCACAATTAGTGATTGAGGGGGAGCTGTTGGAACAAGCCAATCACAAATTGGTGATTATAGAGATCTTGAAGAAGACTTATGGTCAGAATGAAGTGAAGGAAGACACTTATGAAAGTGAAGAAGATTTCAAGATGATGTCTTGTACACATATGTACATATAAGTGAAGAATCTTGTAAATTGAGTATAGTAAAACCTTTAGGATGATAAAGAGCAATGTCATAGATATGGGATGAGTCAAAAGTCATGTATATATAAGTTAATGAGGACAAGAAATATGTAAGAGAGTCATTTGTAGATGACAAATTTCAGAAAGTTGTGTAGAGAGTTTTTTCCCAGAAAGTAGCGACGGGTTTTTCTCTGAGTGCTCTCTGTCTGATCATGTGGATCAGAAATCCTTTTGTACACATCTAATTGAGAAGCTAATGAAGCTATGTCTAGAGTTTCAGAATCTAATTCCTCTCCTACTGTGAGAATGATCAATAGGAACATTCATATATGAACTTTGGAAACTGAAGTCTGAGAGTAGCGCACTTTTCCGTCTCAGTATTTTGATCAGATCTGAGTGTATACTGTAAAGTTTTTGATGAGTGAGCACTTAAAATTTAAGTTAGAAGATAAGGAAGCTATGGCTAAAAGCATTTAGCAAAACGGGTTTCAGATTGGGAGAAATCAACTTAAGAAGTTGACTATGTCGAAGGCGCAACTTCTGAGAGACATTTTCTGACATGTCTTTGATCTTAATGATCAAATTAAACTTTTGGTGATTAGTTTTGAGAACTAATGATTGACATGATTGCGCAAAGGTATTGCGAATACTTGTGCATCATTTACTTGAAGAAATTTGAAACTTTATGCAGGTAATGACGTGGATTCCTGAAGCAGACTTTCTGAAGTAGACACTTCTTCACTCAGAGAAGTGTTGATTGAAGTTTTGGTAAAGAAGAACATTGTTTGTGTAAAGTTTGGTTTATAACTGACATAGAAGTGTTCTTAAGTCAGTATAGATCAAACCTTTGGAGATTAAGAGGTCTCCAACAATACATAGATAGATAGATAGATAGATAGATAGATAGATAGATAGATAGATAGATAGATAGATAGATAGATAGATAGATAGATAGATAGATAGATAGATAGATAGATAGATAGATAGATAGATAGATAGATAGATAGATAGATAGATAGATAGATAGATAGATAGATAGATAGATAGATAGATAGATAGATAGATAGATAGATAGATAGATAGATAGATAGATAGATAGATAGATAGATAGATAGATAGATAGATAGATAGGTAGGTAGGTAGATAGGAAGATAGATAGGTAGATAGATAGATAGATAGATAGATAGATAGATAGATAGATAGATAGATAGATAGATAGATAGATAGATAGATAGATAGATAGATAGATAGATAGATAGATAGATAGATAGATAGATAATTAGATAGATAGATAATTAGATAGATAGATAGATAGATAGATAGATAGATAGATAGATAGATAGATAGATAGATAGATAGATAGATAGATAGATAGATAGATAGATAGATAGATAGATAGATAGATAGATAGATAGATAGATAGATAGATAGATACATAGATAGATAGATACATAGATAGATAGATAGATAGATAGATAGATAGATAGATAGATAGATTGATAGTTAGATAGATGGATAGATAGATAGATAGATAGATAGATAGATAGATAGATAGATAGATAGATAGATAGATAGATAGATAGATAGATAGATAGATAGATAGATAGATAGATAGATAGATAGATAGATAGATAGATAGATAGATAGATAGATAGATAGATAGATAGATAGATAGATAGATAGATAGATAGATAGATAGATAGATAGATAGATAGATAGATAGATAGATAGATAGATAGATAGATAGATAGATAGATAGATAGATAGATAGATAGATAGATAGATAGATAGATAGATAGATAGATAGATAGATAGATAGATAGATAGATAGATAGATAGATAGATAGATAGATAGATAGATAGATAGATAGATAGATAGATAGATAGATAGATAGATAGATAGATAGATAGATAGATAGATAGATAGATAGATAGATAGATAGATAGATAGATAGATAGATAGATAGATAGATAGATAGATAGATAGATAGATAGATAGATAGATAGATAGATAGATAGATAGATAGATAGATAGATAGATAGATAGATCCATAGATAGATAGATAGATAGATAGATAGATAGATAGATAGATAGATAGATAGATAGATAGATAGATAGATAGATAGATAGATAGATAGATAGATAGATAGATAGATAGATAGATAGATAGATAGATAGATAGATAGATAGGTAGATTGATTGATTGATAGATAGATTGGTAGATAGATAGATAGATAGATAGATAGATAGATAGATAGATAGATAGATAGATAGATAGATAGATAGATAGATAGATAGATAGATAGATAGATAGATAGATAGATAGAAAGATAGATAGATAGATAGATAGATAGATAGATAGATAGATAGATAGATAGATAGATAGATAGACAGATACATAGACAGATAGATAGACAGATAGATAGACAGAGAGATAGATAGATAGATAGATAGATAGATAGATAGATAGATAGATAGATAGATAGATAGATAGATAGATAGATAGATAGATAGATAGATAGATAGATAGATAGATAGATAGATAGATAGATAGATAGATAGATAGATAGATAGATAAATAGATAGATAGATAGATAGATAGATAGATAGATAGATAGATAAATAGATAGATAGAGAAATAGATAGATAGATAGATAGATAGATAGATAGATAGATAGCTAGATAGATAGATATGTTGGTGTGTGAAACACCACAAGAACCAAACTAATGTGATATTAGAAGACCTCTATAACCACCATTAGCTTAGCAATACTCAAATGTTGAACCTTCAACTCTGAATTTAGTGAAAATCAAAATTTCACTTCACAGAAAACTGTGCCTTTTCTTCAATACTTCAATCTGACCTGTATTAGCTCAATCTTTGCAAAATCTTTTGATTACTTGCTAAGAAATGTTCTTGCTAATGTTAAGCAACACATAATAACCAAAACTTTCAAGTAATAACTTCAAAATCTTCTGATTTTGTACCAAACTTTTCACTATATCTGAAAACCTAAATTTGACTTCATCGATTTGACATACCTCCACTGTTAAGCTGATTTCTCTGAGTATGCATCCCGTTTCTTAAAAATCTTTCGACCAAGTGTAGTTGAGGAGAGTAGCTTTAAAATGAGCTATCACTTACCAAAAACTTTACACCATGCTTCGAGATCTGATCTTCAGAAGATCAGTCAAATATGCGCCAGAAAAGTCGTAACTGTCAACTACCTTACACAGTCATATGAAATGACTTAGAACTCAATGTACAAGAGGAATTAGACTCAATCCTTCTACACAAACATGTGTTGTTTATCAGAGAAGATGTGTACAAAATGGCTTGGCCTAATTTTGCTCACAACCATGGAAAACTCTCTCAGACTCAGAAGTTTTCTCTCACCATCTCTCTCAGAAAAGACACGACTTTTCTCTACTCACTCAGATTACAAAATTGAGTTCTCTCCTACATATTTTTGACTCAAATTAACTTATATACCTATGGTTTACATTCTTCTAGACTTGAACTCGTAAGTTCTGAAGATCAAATAAAAAACTAGACTCTAATTTTGCACTAATTTACAATAGTGAAATTGTCCCTTCACTTAGGCTTGATTTTCTGTAAGTCTTTTCTTCACTTCTTCTTTCCTTCATCATATGTCTCCATATATCCATGCCTAATTAGTGAGTGAAGCCCCAACAGCTCCCCCTCAATCACTAATTAGCATGTCTTTGACTTCTTCACATAATCTTCTTCTCTTTTATTCCTGCCATCTCCTTGAACCTACTTGTCTTCACTCCATCCAAGCTTTTTGTCATAATATCTGCAATCTGATCTTTTGTAGAAGTGTACACCACTTCAATCTCTTTCTCCATTACCTTTTCTCTGAGAAAATGATACTGTATCTCTATGTGCTTTGTCCTTGCATGAAATACAGGATTTGCTGCAAGATATAATGAACTCATGTTATCTCCATGAATGATGGGTATACCTTGATCAATTTCCAAGCTTTTGAATAATGTCTGCATCCATATTACTTCTTTTGCTGCTTCCACAAGTCCTTTGTATTCAGCTTCTGTTGATGATAAGGCCACTGTGTGTTGTTTCTTTGAACACCAACTCACAAGCTTATCTCCAATGTATATCATGTAGCCATGGGTAGACCTTCTATCATCTTGACTTCCTGCCCAATCTGAATCACTATAGGCTCTCAACCTTATATCTGATGTAAAAGGATAATACAATCCTTCTTTCAAAGTCCCTTTGATAGACTCTTTGACCTGCAATCCAATGTAGATCCTTTGGACAATGCATGAATTGAGAAAGAACACCAACTGCATAACTAAGATCAGGCCTTGTTAGAGTTGCATAAATCAAACTTCCCACTAAAGATTGATACTTCCTCATGTCTTTGAATTCTGCACCATCATATCTACTAAGTTTGTGATTGACCTCTAGTGGTGTAGATGCCTCTCTGCAATTCTCCATGTTAAACTTCTTTAGAAGATTCAAGAGATACCTTTCTTGTGATACATAAATACCATGCTCTGCATAAGTGATTTCCATTCCAAGAAAATATGACAATTTTCCTAGATCACTTATCTTGAATTCCTTCTCAAGTAGCTTCTTCACCTCCTTGATTCCTTCATTTGAGGTACCTGTAATTATAATATCATCTACATATATACAAATGTAGATCATACCTTCATCTGTTCTTTTGATAAGTAGACTTGCATCTGCCTTTGAACTTTGATATCCAAGGTCATTAAGGTACTTTACAAGTCTAAAATTCCAAGCTCTTGGAGCTTGCTTCAAACCATAAAGTGCTCTTCTTAATCTGCAAACATAATTTGGAAACTTATGATCTGCAAACCCTTGAGGTTGCTCCATGTAAACCTCATCTGATATATATCCATTCAAAAATGCATTCTTAATGTCCAATTGACTCAATGTCCATCCTTTTGATGCTGCAATGGCAATGATTGTCCTTATGGTTGACATCTTTGCTACAGGACTGAATGTCTCATCATAATCTATGCCAAATGTTTGAGCATAGCCTTTAACCACCAATCTAGCTTTGTATCTGGCTATAGTTCCATCTGCATGCTTCTTGATTTTGTAAACCCATTTATTTCCAATCACTTTCTTACCATTAGGCTTTGGGACAAGTTCCCAAGTTTTGTTCTCTTCAAGTGCATCAAACTCTTCCTTCATTGCTTCTTCCCATTGTCTCTTACCCTTTGCTTCATCATAGCTTTGAGGTTCTTCATCTTCCTTAACCATGTAAGCATAATTTTTCTGAGTCAAATAAGAAGTATCATAGGAATACCTTGTAGGTTGCTTCCTCATTCTGGTTGACCTTCTTGGTTCACACTCTTCATGTATATCTGGATGTACTTCTTCATCAAATATTGGTCCATCTTCATTCCTTCTATATGATCAAACTCTTGATGTGCTTGCTTGCATATGTTCTTCATCTCCATCTATCTGCATATGTGACTTACCTCTTGCACTCCTTCTTATCTCTTCTTCAAATGTTTCAAGATCACATTCTTTATCTGCATACCAACTCTTCTGTTCATCAAAGGTCACATCTCTGGAAACAATAAAATGTTTAGTTAAAGGACTCCATAGCCTATAACCCATTTGCTTTTCATCATACCCAATAAACACATATTTTTCTGCCTTTGGTTCAAGCTTATGTCTGAGTTGTGATGGCACATAAGCATAGGCAATTGACCCAAACACTCTACAATGGTCAAGTGTTGGTTTCTTACCCCACCAAGCTTCATAAGGGGTCATACCATTTAAAGCTCCACATGGTAGCCTATTCACAAGGTATGTAGCTGTGTTAACAGCCTCAGCCCAAAGATAATTAGGGCAATTCTTTTCCTTTAACATTGCTCTTGCAAATTCAACCAATGTTCTATTTCTCCTTTCTGCCACCCCATTATGTTGAGGTGTGTACCTGCAAGTTATCTCTCTCTTGATACCTGCATTCCAAAGATAATCATTAAACTCTTGAGAGAAGTATTCTCCCCCTCCATCAGACCTTAGCCTTTTGAGTTTTTGACCTGTAACTCTTTCTGCATAAGCATGAAAATGTTTGAAAGCTCCAAATACTTCTGATCTTTCTTTTAGAACATAAAGGGTTATCCACCTTGTAGCATCATCAATAAACAAAACATAATACCTAGATCCATTTATTGAACCTTCTTTTGTTGGTCCCCATACATCTGTATGTATGAGTTCAAGCAAACCATCATGCTTGAAACCTTTCTTCTGAAATGGTAGTCTATGAGCTTTTCCCATCTGACAAGCTTCACACTTGTATATCATATGTTGATTCTTCACATTTGGTAGCCCCATTACAGATT
>CM035414.1:170547104-170552104 GCA_020310875.1 Ceratopteris richardii
CCAAAAATTATTGGAATACTATGATCAATCTCAAAACTTTTCATCAAGGTCTTCAACCATATCACTTCCTTTGCAGCTTCTACCATTCCCTTATACTCAGCTTCTGTGGATGATAAAGCAACTGTATGTTGCTTCTTTGAACACCAAGAAACTAGCTTATCTCCAACATAACAGAGATACCCATGAGTAGACCTTCTATCATCTGAGTCACCTGCCCAATCTGCATCACTAAACACTTTGATTCTTGTGTCAGAAGTGAAACCATAATACAAACCTTCACTTAGGGTTCCTTTGATATATCTGAGTACCCTTTGGGCTGCAATCCAATGAGTCTTCTTTGGACAATGCATAAATTGTGACAACACACCTACTGCATATGATAGATCTGGCCTTGTCAAGGTAGCATAGATTAAACTACCTACCAAACTCTGATATTTCTTCATATCATTGAACTCTTCACCTCCATACCTGCTTAATTTATGATTTTCCTCCAATGGTGTAATTGAGGTCTTGCAATCTTCCATGTTAAACTTGACTAAAAGATTCTTCAAGTATCTCTCTTGTGAAACATATACTCCATGTTGAGTATACACAATCTGCATTCCTAGAAAATAAGATAAGTTTCCCAAATCACTTATCTTAAACTCCTTCTCTATTTGTCTTTTGAGTTCATTTATTCCTTGAGCATCTGTTCCTGTAACAATAATATCATCAACATAAATGCACATGTAAATGTATCCATTTTCACTTGCCTTCACTAGCAAGCTACTATCTGCCTTTGATGCTTGAAATCCACATTCATTCAAGAACTTGACCAATCTGTAATTCCAAGCTCTTGGGGCTTGCTTCAACCCATAGAAAGCTCTCTTGAGCTTACACACATAATCTGATCCAATTGATTCCATGAAGCCTTCTGGTTGCTCCATATATACTTCATCTGCAATGTATCCATTTAGAAATGCATTTTTCACATCCAATTGTGATAATTTCCATCCTTTACAAGCAGCAATAGCAATCAATGTCCTAATTGTAGACATCTTAGCAACAGGACTAAAGGTTTCATCATAATCTACCCCATAAGTTTGGGCATAACCTTTGACCACAAGTCTAGCCTTATATCTAGACACCTTACCATCTGCAAACCTCTTTGTTTTATATACCCACTTACATCCAATGACCTTCTGATTCTTTGGTCTTGGTACTAGTTCCCAAGTTTCATTTTCAAGTAGAGCATCATACTCTTCCTGCATTGCCTTCTCCCAATTCTGTTTACCTTTGGCTTCTTCATAAGTGGTTGGATCTTCTTCAGTTTTCACAATGTAGGCATAATCTTTTGTTGTTAGGAAAGATGTATCATAACTATACCTTATAGGTTCTTTCCTTTCTCTTGTAGATCTTCTGATTTCTGCACTTCTCGAAGTTTCAGCCTCATTTGATTCTGGATCAAATCTTGGCCCTTCTTCTACATGATCCTGCACTCTACTTCTAGAGTCAACTTCATCAACAATTTCTTCACATACTTTTACCTTTGCCTTTCCTTTCCTTTGAATTTCTTCAACACCTGCAAACTCATTTGGTGATCCTGTATACCATATATTTTGCTCATCAAATGTCACATCTTTAGTAACAAGAAATTTCTTTGTGGATGGACTCCACAACCTGTAACCCATCTGTCTATCATCATATCCAATAAACACATACTTCTCTGCTTTTGGTTCTAGCTTATGTCTTAATTGTGAAGGAACATAAGCATATGCAATACATCCAAATACTTTACAATGATCAAGAGTAGGCTTCTTACCCCACCATGCTTCATAAGGGGTTCCTCCATCCAAAGCTTTGCAAGGCAACCTATTCACAAGATATGTTGCAGTGTTAATGGCTTCTGCCCATAAGTAATTTGGACAATTCTTTTCCTTCATCATGGCTCTTGCAAACTCTACAAGAGTCCTATTCCTCCTTTCTGCTACTCCATTCTGTTGAGGGGAGTACCTGCAAGTTACTTCTCTTTTGATACCTGCATTCCACAAATAATCATCAAACTCTTTAGAGAAATACTCTCCCCCTCCATCTGATCTTAATCTCTTGAGCTTTTGCCCTGTGATCCTTTCTGCATAGGCATGAAAATGTTTGAATGTCTTGAAAACTTCTGATTTATCCTTGATTACATACAAAGTAATCCACCTGGTTGCATCATCAACAAACAACACATAATATCTGGATCCATTTATGCTATAGTCCCTTGAGGGACCCCATACATCTGTATGAACCAATTCAAGCATATTTGAATACTTGTACCCTGATTTGTTATAAGAACTCTTATTTGCTTTACCTAATTGACAAGCTTCACACTTGTACACCATATGTTGCCCTTCAATATTTGGCAATCCAAGCACCATCTGATTCTTTGACATCTCCTTTATAGCTCTCTCATTGAAATGACCTAGCCTTTTATGCCATAGGTCTAATTCAGATACCTTTTGACTTCCATAGGTAAATAATGCATGTCCCACATTACCTTGGACTTTGAGAGTGAACAATCTTCCTTCCTTTTTACTTGCAATTATGTTTCTATATCCCTGATTTGGATCTTGTACATAAACACCATCATTTGTGAATCTTACCTCATATCCTTTCTCCACAATTTGCCCTACACTTATCAAATTTTTAGGAATAGTAGGAACATAAAGTACCTTGCTCAGAAGTGTACTTCCAGTCTTTGTCTTCACTGATCCAATGCTCTCCACTTTATGTTTGGTATTGTCACCTGTCTGAACTGTATGTCCATTCACCCTTGCTTCCATATCAGTCATCAAAGATAGATTCCCACTTAGATGGTTGCTGCACCCTGAGTCAATATAAAACACTCTTTGATCTTCTCCCATTGATTCATGAGTTGCATTCAAGATAAGAGTCATGTCATCCTTCTGATCTGATGCATAATTGTAATAATTATTGTTGTAGGACTGAGATTGGAAGTTTCTTCCACCTCCTCTACCATATGATGTCCTACCTCCTCTTCCTCTGAAATTGCCTCTTTGGTTTCTGCCTCCTCTACCTCTTTGATTATAATTCTGATTATTGCTTCCACCATTTTGATTGTTATACCAACAATCATTTGCCAAATGATTTGTTCTGCCACAAATCCAACAAGCTTTAGTATTATCTTTGTTCTTACCTCCTCTTCCTTTACCTCTGAAATTCATCTTTCCTTTTGTGAAGTTAGCTTGATTTGAATTCCCTTCATCATCATTTGATTGCTTTCCCTTGCCATTCTTTTTCTTGTCCTTGGAGTACATAGCTTGACTTGTACTTCTATCATTGTCTCCTTTAAGATCCTGCTCAAAGGTTAGCATGTGTCCTAGCAATTGATTAAGATCAGGAGTAAAGTGATCAAGTGACAATTCTATGGACAATATAAAAGGCTTCCACTTCTCATCTCCTCTCAAACCTGTAAGTATTTGTCTTACCAACTTTTCCTCTTCAATGTCTTCATCCACTGCTCCCAAGCTATCTGCAATATCTTTCATTCTTGCCACATAATCTGAAATTGATTGTGAGCTCTTCTTCTTGAAGGTTGTGAACTCAGCCCATAGTGAGGACTTCCTTGACTTAGTTGTATTTTGGAAATGCTCTTCCAAGGCATTCCAAACATCTGTAGCACTTTCCAAACCTCTAATGTGAGGTAGAAGGTAATCATTTACAGCCATGTAGATGATACTCCTTGCTTGAGCATCCTTTCTCATCCAAGTCTTCAACATTGCAAGCTCTTCCCTAGTAGGAATACTAGGATCTGCAAACTTAGGTTTTTCTTCATCTCCTGTAATAAATGATATAAGATCTTTGCTCATGAGGTGTGCTTCCATCCTCATGGACCATGCTGGATAGTTCTCCCTATCTAGCTTATCAATCTGCAAGCTTTCTCCCATCTTGTGTCCACCTGTGTATTGAAATCTTCAAGCTTTACAAACAATGTATGTACCTTTACTTCGAATTAGACTCCTTTTGCCTTTCTTGATGTCAAATAGTCTTCTCCTCAAGCTTTGACTCCAAACTTTCACTTCTTAGTCCTTCAAGTGTTGAATTTCTTGAATCTGCAGCAGTCGGGATCCTCCTTTCCTTAATTTGATGTCTCCTGCTCTGATACCACTGATGGAGAGTGTTAATCTCCAAAAGAACAACCTACTCTTGTGATTAGAGCACCTCTATACCAAGAGTAAGTCAAAAACTTCCACTAATTTAGAGGATCAATTACTAACTATCAAAGGATTAACAAATCTGTGAAGAAGATGAAACACAGAAAAGTCTGCTGCACTATTTCTCCACATTGACCTATCAAACATGTAAAGTTTTTGATGAAACTTTGTACGAAATATCTCCTAGAGATTGCGCACCTCCTCCAAGTTGAATTACTTCAAAAGCTTTAGTATAACTTGAGAAATCAACTTCACAAGTTACCTATGTCAGAAACTGTCATTCAGAACAGTCGATTTTACACCTGCAACTTTTAAGACTTGGTTCTGCTTGAATAGAACCCGTTTAAGCAAATGCTTCTAGCCATGAGTAGCTTATCTTTCAACTTAAAGATTAAGTCCTTACTCATGCAAAACTTTAAACTGTGCTGGGAGAAATGATCAAAACATTAAGTTCGAAATCTGCGCCTGTTTTAGGAACCTGTGAATACACTTCACATATGAATGTTCCTACACTTAATTCTCTAAGCCTGATTACAATTGGAAGCTAAAACTTTGTACAGAGGTCAAGCAACTCTAGACTTAGACTTGTACAAAAGCATTTCACAATTGATCTACTGTAGAAGGAGAAGACTCAGAAACATCGGGCGCAATATTTTTGATTACTCAGAAAAATTTACAGTTGAGTGATGAGAGAAAACTCAACTAAATTTTTCTCTATCTCATGACATCTAACTTCCTCATTCTTGACTTCTAACTATTGTCACATATGCTCTCATACTTGCCCCGACTTTTATCAAAGTATTT
>CM035414.1:170559604-170584604 GCA_020310875.1 Ceratopteris richardii
CCACATGATCAGACAGAGAGCACTCAGAGAAAAACCCGTCGCTACTTTCTGGGAAAAAACTCTCTACACAACTTTCTGAAATTTGTCATCTACAAATGACTCTCTTACATATTTCTTGTCCTCATTAACTTATATATACATGAGTTTTGACTCATCCCGTATCTATGACATTGCTCTTTATCATCCTAAAGGTTTTACTATACTCAATTTACAAGATTCTTCACTTCTATGTACATATGTGTACAAGACATCATCCTGAAATCTTCTTCACTTTCATAAGTGTCTTCCTTCACTTCATTCTGACCATAAGTCTTCTTCAAGATCTCTATAATCACCAATTTGTGATTGGCTTGTTCCAACAGCTCCCCCTCAATCACTAATTGTGATTATTCCATTCTTCTTCACTCCTGCCATCTCCTTGAATCTCTGTAGCTTAGGTCCATCCAAGCTCTTTGTCATCATATCTGCCACTTGTTCTTTTGTTGGAGTGTACATCACTTCAATCTCTTTATCTAGTACCTTTTCCCTCAGGAAATGATACTGAATCTCTATATGCTTAGTCCTGGCATGAAAAACAGGGTTAGCTGCCAAATACAAAGAACTCATATTGTCTCCAAAAATAATTGGAGTACTATGATCAGTCTCAAAACTTTTCATCAAGGTCTTCAACCATATCACTTCTTTTGCAGCTCTTACCATTCCCTTATACTCAGCTTCTGTGGATGATAAAGCAACTGTATGTTGCTTCCTTGAACACCAAGAAACTAGCTTATCTCCAACATAACAGAGATACCCATGAGTAGACCTTCTATCATCTGAGTCACCTGCCCAATCTGCATCACTAAACACTTTGATTCTTGTGTCAGAAGTGAAACCATAGTACAAACCTTCACTTAGGGTTCCTTTGATGTATCTGAGTACCCTTTGGGTTGCAATCCAATGAGTCTTCTTTGGACAATGCATAAATTGTGACAACACACCTACTGCATATGATAAATCTGGTCTTGTCAAGGTAGCATAGATTAAACTACCTACCAAACTCTGATATTTCTTCATATCATTGAATTCTTCACCTCCATACCTGCTTAATTTATGATTTACCTCCAATGGTGTAGTTGAGGTCTTGCAATCTTCCATGTTAAACTTGACTAGAAGATTCTTCAAATACCTCTCTTGTGAAACATATACTCCCTGTTGAGTATACACAATCTGCATTCCTAGAAAATAAGATAAGTTTCCCAAATCACTTATCTTAAACTCCTTCTCTATTTGCTTTTTGAGTTCATTGATTCCTTGAGCATCTGTTCCTGTAACAATAATATCATCAACATAAATGCACATGTAAATATATCCATTTTCACTTGCCTTCACTAGCAAGCTACTATCTGCCTTTGATGCTTGAAATCCACATTCATTCAAGAACTTGACCAATCTGTAATTCCAAGCTCTTGGGGCTTGCTTCAACCCATATAAAGCTCTCTTGAGCTTACACACATAATCTGATCCAATTGATTCCATGAAGCCTTCTGGTTGCTCCATGTATACTTCATCTGCAATGTATCCATTTAAAAATGCATTTTTCACATCCAATTGTGATAATTTCCATCCCTTACAAGCAGCAATAGCAATCAATGTCCTAATTGTAGACATCTTAGCAACAGGACTAAAGGTTTCATCATAATCTACCCCATAAGTTTGGGCAAAACCTTTGACCACAAGTCTAGCCTTGTATCTAGACACCTTACCATCTGCAAACCTCTTTGTTTTATATACCCACTTACATCCAATGACTTTCTAATTCTTTGGTCTTGGTACTAATTCCCAAGTTTCATTTTCAAGTAGAGCATCATACTCTTCTTGCATTGCCTTCTCCCAATTCTGTTTACCTTTGGCTTCTTCATAAGTGGTTGGATCTTCTTCTGTCTTCACAATGTAAGCATAATCTTTTGTTGTTAGGAAAGATGTATCATAACTATACCTTATAGGTTCTTTCCTTTCCCTTGTAGATCTTCTGATTTCTGCACTTCTCGAAGTTTCAGCCTCATTTGACTCTGGATCAAATCTTGGCCCTTCTTCTACATGATCCTGCAATCTACTTCTAGATTCAACTTCATCAACAACTTCTTCACACACTTTTACTTTTGCCTTTCCTTTCCTTTGTATTTCTTCAACACCTGTATAATCATTTGGTGATCCTGTATACCATGTATTTTGCTCATCAAATGTCACATCTTTGGTAACAAGAAATTGCTTTGTGGATGGACTCCACAACCTGTAACCCATCTGTCTATCATCATATCCAATAAACACATACTTCTCTGCTTTTGGTTCTAGCTTATGTCTTAATTGTGAAGGAACATAAGCATATGCAATACATCCAAATACTTTACAATGATCAAGGGTAGGTTTCTTACCCCACCATGCTTCATAAGGAGTTCCTCCATCCAAAGCTTTGCAAGGCAACCTATTCACAAGGTATGTTGCAGTGTTAATAGCTTCTGCCCATAAGTAATTTGGACAATTCTTTTCCTTCATCATGGCTCTTGCAAATTCTACAAGAGTCCTATTTCTCCTTTCTGCTACTCCATTCTGTTGAGGGGAGTACCTGCAAGTTACTTCTCTTTTTATACCTGCATTCCACAAATAATCATCAAACTCTTTAGAGAAATACTCTCCCCCTCCATCTGACCTTAACCTCTTAAGCTTTTGCCCTGTGATCCTTTCTGCATAGGCATGAAAATGTTTGAATGTCTTGAAAACTTCTGATTTATCCTTGATTACATACAAAGTAATCCACCTGGTTGCATCATCAACAAACAACACATAATATCTGGATCCATTTATGCTATAGTCCCTTGAGGGACCCCATACATCTGTATGAACCAATTCAAGCATATTTGAATGCTTGTACCCTGATTTGTTGTAAGAACCTTTATGTGCTTTACCTAATTGACAAGCTTCACACTTGTACACCATATGTTGCCCTTCAATATTTGGCAATCCAAGCACCACCTGATTCTTCGACATTTCTTTTATAGCTCTCTCATTGAAATGACCTAGCCTTTTATGCCATAGGTCTAATTCAGATACCTTTTGACTTCCATAGGTAAATAATGCATGTCCCACATTACCTTGGACTTTGAGAGTGAACAATCTTCCTTCCTTTTTACCTGCAATTATGTTTCTATATCCCTGATTTGGATCTTGCACATAAACACCATCATTTGTGAATCTTACCTCATATCCTTTCTCCACAATTTGTCCTACACTTATCAAATTTTTAGGAATAGTAGGAACATAAAGTACCTTGCTCAGAAGTGTACTTCCACTCTTTGTCTTCACTGATCCAATGCTCTCCACTTTATGTTTGGTATTGTCACTTGTTTGAATTGTATGTCCATTCACCCTTGCTTCCATATCAGTCATCAAGGATAGATTCCCACTCAGATGGTTGCTACACCTTGAGTCAATATAAAACACTCTTTGATCTTCTCCCATTGATTCATGAGTTGCATTCAAGATAAGAGTCATATCATCCTTTTGATCTGATGCATAATTATAATAATTGTTGTTGTAGGACTGAGATTGGAAGTTTCTTCCACCTCCTCTACCATATGATGTCCTACCTCCTCTTCCTCTGAAATTGCCTCTTTGGTTTCTGCCTCCTCTACCTCTTTGGTTATAATTCTGATTATTACTTCCACCATTTTGATTGTTATACCAACAATCATTTGCCAAATGATTTGTTCTGCCACAAATCCAACAAGCTTTAGCATTATCTTTGTTCTTACCTCCTCTTCCTTTACCTCTGAAATTCATCTTTCCCTTTGTGAAGTTAGCTTGATTTGAATTCCCTTCATCATCATTCGATTGCTTTCCCTTGCCATTCTTTTTCTTGACAATGATAGAAGTACATAGCTTGACTTGTACTTCTATCATTGTCTCCTTTAAGATCCTGCTCAAAGGTTAGCATGTGTCCTAGCAATTGATTAAGATCAGGAGTAAAGTGATCAAGTGACAACTCTATGGACAATATGAAAGGCTTCCACTTCTCATCTCCTCTCAGACCTGTAAGTATTTGTCTTACCAACTTTTCCTCTTCAATGTCTTCATCCACTGCTCCCAAGCTATCTGCAATATCCTTCATCCTTGCCACATAATCAGAAATTGATTGTGAGCTCTTCTTCTTGAAGGTTGTGAACTCAGCCCATAGTGAGGACTTCCTTGACTTAGTTGTATTTTGGAAATGCTCTTCCAAGGCATTCCAAACATCTGTAGCACTTTCCAAACCTCTGATGTGAGGTAGAAGATAATCATTTACAGCCATGTAGATGATACTCCTTGCTTGAGCATCCTTTCTCATCCATGTCTTCAAAATTGCAAGCTCTTCCCTAGTAGGAATACTAGGATCTACAAATTCAGGCTTTTCTTCATCTCCTGTAATAAATGCTATCAAATCTTTACTCATGAGGTGTGCCTCCATCCTCATGGACCAAGCTGGATAGTTCTCCCTATCTAGCTTATCAATCTGCAAGCTTTCTCCCATCCTTGACCTTCTGTATCTGCAATTACTATGACTTATGAGGATAAAATGTACCTTTGATATAAGCTTTGACCTTCTTGATTCTTTCGAACTCGTGCTCTGAACTTCTGCAAGTTATCTTCAATAATTTGTCCTTGTCCTCCTTTGATTTGGAAGATCTCCAATATCTGCACCAGTCGGAACTTCAATTGTCTTTTCTTCTCTTGTATTTCACCTTCAGCTCTGATACCACTGTTGGAGACCTCTTAATCTCCAAAGGTTTGATCTATACTGACTTAAGAACACTTCTATGTCATTTATAAACCAAACTTTACACAAACAATGTTCTTCTTTACCAAAACTTCAATCAACACTTCTTTGAGTGAAGAAGTGTCTACTTCAGAAAGTCTGCTTCAGGAATCCACTTCATTACCTGCATAAAGTTTCAAATTTCTTCAAGTAAATGATGCACAAGTATTCGCAATACCTTTGCGCAATCATGTCAATCATTAGTTCTCAAAACTAATCACCAAAAGTTTAATTTGATCATTAAGATCAAAGACATGTCAGAAAATGTCTCTCAGAAGTTGCGCCTTCGACATAGTCAACTTCTTAAGTTGATTTCTCCCAATCTGAAACCCGTTTTGCTAAATGCTTTTAGCCATAGCTTCCTTATCTTCTAACTTAAATTTTAAGTGCTCACTCATCAAAAACTTTACAGTATACACTCAGATCTGATCAAAATACTGAGACGGAAAAGTGCGCTACTCTCAGACTTCAGTTTCCAAAGTTCATATATGAATGTTCCTATTGATCATTCTCATAGTAGGAGAGGAATTAGATTCTGAAACTCTAGACATAGCTTCATTAGCTTCTCAATTAGATGTGTACAAAAGGATTTCTGATCCACATGATCAGACAGAGAGCACTCAGAGAAAAACCCGTCGCTACTTTCTAGGAAAAAACTCTCTACACAACTTTCTGAAATTTGTCATCTACAAATGACTCTCTTACATATTTCTTGTCCTCATTAACTTATATATACATGACTTTTGACTCATCCCATATCTATGACATTGCTCTTTATCATCCTAAAGGTTTTACTATACTCAATTTACAAGATTCTTCACTTATATGTACATATGTGTACAAGACATCATCCTGAAATCTTCTTCACTTTCATAAGTGTCTTCCTTCACTTCATTCTGACCATAAGTCTTCTTCAATGATGGAGAGTGTTAATCTCCAAAAGAACAAATTGACCTTGAATTTAGATCACCTCTATATCAAGATCAACTTTAGACTCCACCTAATTTAGAGAATCTTCACCAAATTATCAGGAAATTGATTATTCTGAAAAATTCAGTTTCTTCAGAAAAGTCTGCTGCAGATTAGTCACTCATTGACTAATCAATCCTGTAAAGTTTTTGATAAAACTTTGCACAACACTTCGCCTTAAGGTTGCGCAACTTTGCCAAGTTAAATCTCTCAAAAAGATTAAGTATACACTGAGAAATGTGTGAAACACTTTACCTATGTCTGAAAGTGCTTCTCTGCAATGGCGACTTTGACACCTACAACTTCTTAGCACTGGTTCTCCCAACTCTGAACCCGTTTGATCAAGATCTTCTAGCCATAGATAGCTTACCTTCCAACTTAGATTTTGAGCCCTCACTTGTGTAAAACTTTACACTGTGGACTGAGCACTGACCATTTCTTTGAAGATGAAATGTGCGCCAGATTTTTCGACTCTCAGAACATCTTCACATATGAATGTTCCTAAACAAAATTCTCACAGCCTGATTGAAATTAATCTCTCAAATTCTAGCCATAGATAGATTAGCTATGGACTTAGATACGTGCAAAAGGATTCTTCAAAAGATTAAGCACAGAAGGAGAATGGGAAAGAAGATCGACGCGCAGAATTCTCCAACATTTTCTTCTTCATTACTTTTCATACATATGGTTGATGATACATACAATGTTCATCACCTCTTCACCTATTCTTCTCTATCTGATCTATATCACTCTCTCCTACTATGAATACGTATCTATAGATATATATACGAGTCTAACTCGTCATCTTTTTCAAAATACATTGAACTATTTACAAGAGTAATATACAAAAGAAACATTTCTGATTCTATTTTCTTCCTCTGAAAGTAATCTTCATTCTTCCACATATCTTCTCACTTTGATCTTCATATAATCACTATTGATGATTGCTCTGCTCCAACAGCTCCCCCTCAATCTTCAATTGTGATTACCTGCATCTTCTTTATTCCTGCCATATCTTTAAACCTCTGCAACTTAGGTCCATCCAAACTTTTAGTCATCATATCTGCAAGTTGATCTTTTGTAGGGGTGTGTATGACTTCAATTTCCTTCTCAATGACCTTCTCTCTCAGAAAATGATACTGTATTTCAATATGCTTAGTTCTAGCATGAAATACAGGATTAGCTGCCAAGTATAATGAACTCATATTGTCTCCACAAATAATAGGAGTACTCTGAATCACATCAAAAACTTTCAAAAGTGTCTTTAGCCATATTACCTCTTTTGCAGCTTCCACCATACCTTTATATTCTGCTTCTGTAGATGACAAAGCAACTGTATGTTGCTTCTTGGAACACCATGAAATCAATTTGTCTCCTACATAGCACAAGTATCCATGTGTTGATCTTCTATCATCCACATTACCTGCCCAATCTGCATCACTATATATCTTGATTCTTGTATCTGAAGTAAACCCATAGTACAACCCTTCTTTGAGTGTACCCTTGATGTACCTAAGTACTCTTTGTCCTGCAATCCAATGTTCCTTTCTAGGACAATGCATGAATTGTGAAAGCACACCAACTGCATATGACAAGTCAGGCCTTGTCAATGTAGCATAAATCAAGCTACCAACCAAACTTTGATAGAGTTTCATATCTCTGAACTCTTCTCCTCCAAACCTAGACAATTTATGGTTCACTTCCAAAGGTGTAGGTGCAACCCTGCAATCTTCCATTTTAAATTTGGTTAGCAAATTTTTAAGATACCTTTCTTGGGTCACATATACTCCATGTTGAGTATAAGAGATCTCCATTCCCAAGAAGAATGATAGGTTCCCCAAATCACTGATTTTGAACTCTTTCTCCATCTGCTTCTTGATCATTTGTATCCCCTTATCATCTGTTCCTGTAAGTATTATGTCATCAACATAAATACACACATAAATGAATCCACTTTCACTTGCTTTGACTAGCAAGCTACTATCTGCCTTTGATGCTTGAAATCCAAGATCATTCAAGAATTTTACAAGCCTATAATTCCAAGCCCTTGGGGCTTGCTTCAACCCATACAAAGCTCTCTTGAGCTTACATACATAATTTGGACTCACTTGATCTTTGAACCCATCTGGTTGCTCCATGTAGACTTCATCTGAAATGTAACCATTCAAGAAAGCATTTTTAACATCTAATTGAGACAACTTCCAACCTTTACAAGCAGCAATTGCAATGAGTGTCCTGATAGTTGTCATCTTTGCCACAGGACTATAAGTCTCATCATAGTCCACTCCATATGTCTGTGCATACCCTTTCACAACAAGTCTAGCTTTGTACCTAGACACACTTCCATCTGCAAATCTCTTTGTTTTGTAAACCCACTTACATCCAATAATCTTCTGACTATTAGGTTTAGGAACCAAATCCCATGTTTGATTCTCTATCAATGCATCATACTCCTCTTGCATAGCATCTTCCCAATTCTTCTTCCCTTTGGCTTCTTCATATGTAGAAGGGTCTTCATCTGCTTTTACCAAATAAGCATAATCTTTAGTAGTCAAGAATGAAGTGTCATAGCTATACCTTGTAGGTTGCCATTTGTGCCTAGATGATCTCCTAACTTCTGCACTTCTTGAGGTCTCTGGTTCATCACATTCTGGATCAAACCTTGGCCTCTCTTCAACTTCAATCTGCACTTCATTACTCTCACTTTCATCAAGTAATTGAATCTTTGCTTTACCTTTCCTTTGTTCCACTACTTCTTCATCATCTGCATGTACATTATATTTACCTGCATACCAAGTACCTTGCTCATCAAATGTAACATCCTTGGATACAATAAATTGCTTTGTAGATGGACTCCACAACCTGTATCCCATTTGCTTATCATCATAACCAACGAATACATACTTCTCTGCCTTAGGCTCCAACTTATGCCTCAATTGAGATGGCACATATGCATATGCCAAGCATCCAAATATTCTGCAATGATCCAAGGTAGGTTTCTTACCCCACCAAGCTTCATATGGTGTCATACCCTGCAAAGCTTTACAAGGCAATCTATTAACCAAATATGTAGCTGTATTAACAGCCTCAGCCCACAAATAATTTGGGCAATTCTTCTCTTTCATCATGGACCTTGCAAACTCAACAAGAGTCCTATTTCTTCTTTCTGCTACCCCATTTTGTTGAGGAGAGTACCTGCAAGTAACTTCTCTCTTTATACCTGCATTCCACAAATAATCATTGAACTCATTTGAAAAATACTCTCCCCCTCCATCTGATCTTAGTCTCTTCAATTTTTGACCTGTAATCCTTTCTGCATATGCATGATAGTGTTTAAATGTATTAAACACTTACCTGACTTTTCCTTAATCACATAAATTGTGATCCACCTGGTAGCATCATCAACATATATGACATAATATCTTGAACCATTTATACTAAAGTCCTTTGAAGGACCCCACACATCTGTATGCACCAATTCAAGTCTTTCTGAATACATAAATCCATGCTTGGAATAGGATTGCTTATGAGCCTTACCTAATTGACATGCCTCACATCTGTATGTCATGTGTTGACCTGCAATGTTAGGCATTCCAAGCACTGAATCATTGTTAATCATTTCTTTGATACCTCTTTCATTAAAGTGTCCAAGTCTTTTGTGCCAAAGATCCAATTCTGACACCTTCTGCTCTCCATATGTGAACATAGCATGTCCAACATTTCCTTGTACCTTCAATGTGAAAAGCCTTCCTTCTTTCTTTCCTGCAATAACTTGTTTATACCCTTGACTAGGGTCTTCCACATAAACTCCATCATTGGTAAACCTTACCTCATAACCTTTTTCCACAATTTGACCTACACTGATCAAATTCTTTGGAATTGTGGGAACATAAAGTACCTTACTCAGAAGAGTGCTCCCATCCTTAGCCTTGACTGAACCAATTGACTTTACCTTATGCTTTGTATTATCACCTGTCTGAACTGTATGATTAATTGCATTATGATCTAGGTCAGTCATCAAAGCAATATTTCCACTTAAATGATTACTACATCCTGAATCAATATAGAACACTCTCATGTCCTCATGTGAGGTTTCACATGTATTCATAATGAGAGTCGAATCCTCCTTTTGATCTGATGCATAGTTGTAGTAGGTGTTATTATAGGATTGATTTTGGAAGTTTCTTCCACCACCTCTTCCAAAAGAATTTCTACCACCTCTACCTCTGAAATTTCCTCTCTGAAATCTACCACCTCTTGCTCTTTGATTAAAGTTCTGATAATTACCATTGTTTTGATTATTGTGCCAACAATCATGAGATAGATGATTAGTCTTACCACATATCCAACAAGCTCTTGCATTATCTTTGTTGTTTCTGCCTCTTCCTCTACTTCAGCCATTTCCTCTTCCTCTTATGAAGTTTGCTTGGTTTGATGTACCTTCTTCTTCACCTGATTGTTGCTTCCCTTTGTTGGCTTTCTTCTTGTCTTTAGAATACATTGCATGACCTGCACTCTTATCAACATCTCCTTTGATATCATTCTCAAAAGTTAGCATATGACCTAACAATTGATTCAAATCAGGAGTAAAGTGATCTAATGAAAGTTCTGTAGATAAAATGAAAGGCTTCCACTTCTCATCTCCTCTTAGCCCTGTAAGTATTTGTCTTACCAATTTGTCTTCTTCAATATCTTCATCAACTGCACCTAAAGAATCTGCAATGTCCTTCATCTTTGTCACATAATCAGAGATTGATTGTGAGGCCTTCTTCTTGAAGGTAGTAAATTCTGCCCATAGTGAAGCCTTCCTTGATTTGGTTGTATTTTGGAAATGCTCTTCCAAAGCATTCCAAATGTCACAAGCACTCTCAAGTCCTCTAATGTGAGGAAGCAAATAGTCATTGACTGCCATGTAGATGATGCTTCTTGCTTGAGCATCCTTCTTCATCCAATTCTTCAAATCTGCAAGCTCCTCCCTAGTTGGAACACTAGGATCTCTGAATTCTGGCTTTTCTTCATCTCCTGTAATGTATCCTATCAGATCTTTGCTCATAAGGTGAGCTTCCATCCTCATAGACCATGCAGGATAGTTCTCTCTATCCAACTTTTCAATTTGGAGACTATCTCCCATCTTTACTTCACCTGTAGCTTCAAATCTTTAACCTTTACAGATAATAAATGTACCTTTACTTCGAATGTTGCTCCTTCTGATCCTTTTGATGCTCTTTGTATGTCTTCCTTCAATCTTTCTTCAACCTTTACCCTTCTGCACCTTCAAAATGTAAAGATTTGTACTTCTGCAATAGTCGGAGTCTTCTTCTTCTCAATTTTGACACAACCTGCTCTGATACCACTGATGGAGAGTGTTAATCTCCAAAAGAACAAATTGACCTTGAATTTAGATCACCTCTATATCAAGATCAACTTTAGACTCCACCTAATTTAGAGAATCTTCACCAAATTATCAGGAAATTGATTATTATGAAAAATTCAGTTTCTTCAGAAAAGTCTGCTGCAGATTAGTCACTCATTGACTAATCAATCCTGTAAAGTTTTTGATAAAACTTTGCACAACACTTCGCCTTAAGGTTGCGCAACTTTGCCAAGTTAAATCTCTCAAAAAGATTAAGTATACACTGAGAAATGTGTGAAACACTTTACCTATGTCTGAAAGTGCTTCTCTGCAATGGCAACTTTGACACCTGCAACTTCTTAGCACTGGTTCTCCCAAATCTGAACCCGTTTGCTCAAGATCTTCTAGCCATAGATAGCTTACCTTCCAACTTAGATTTTGAGCCCTCACTTGTGTAAAACTTTACACTATGGACTGAGCACTGACCATTTCTTTGAAGATGAAATGTGCGCCAAATTTTTCGACTCTCAGAACATCTTCACATATGAATGTTCCTAAACAAAATTCTCACAGCCTGATTGAAATTAATCTCTCAAATTCTAGCCATAGATAGATTAGCTATGGACTTAGATACGTGCAAAAGGATTCTTCAAAAGATTAAGCACAGAAGGAGAATGGGAAAGAAGATCGACGCGCAGAATTCTCCAACATTTTCTTCTTCATTACTTTTCATACATATGGTTGATGATACATACAATGTTCATCACCTCTTCACCTATTCTTCTCTATCTGATCTATATCACTCTCTCCTACTATGAATACGTATCTATAGATATATATACGAGTCTAACTCGTCATCTTTTTCAAAATACATTGAACTATTTACAAGAGTAATATACAAAAGAAACATTTCTGATTCTATTTTCTTCCTCGGAAAGTAATCTTCATTCTTCCACATATCTTCTCACTTTGATCTTCATATAATCACTATTGATGATTGCTCTGCTCCAACATTCAAGATCTCTATAATCACCAATTTGTGATTGGCTTGTTCCAACATGGATGGATGGATGGATGGATGGATGGATGGATGGATAGATAGATAGATAGATAGATAGATAGATAGATAGATAGATATATAGATAGATACATAGATACATAGATATATAGATAGATAGATAGATAGATAGATAGATAGATAGATAGATAGATAGATAGATAGATAGATAGATAGATAGATAGATAGATAGATAGATAGATAGATAGATAGGTAGATAGATAGATAGATAGGTAAATAGATAGATAGATAGATAGATAGAGAGAGAGACGTAGATAGATGGATAGATAGTAAGATAGATATATAGATAAGTAGAACATAGATGAATAGATAGATAGATACACAGACAGACAGATAAATAGATAGATAGATAGATAGATAGATAGATAGATAGATAGATAGATAGATAGATAGATAGATAGATAGATAGATAGATAGATAGATAGATAGATAGATAGATAGATAGATAGATAGATAGATAGATAAATAGATAGATAGATAGATAGATAGATAGATAGATCTGAAAATTTTCATGTTACTGTGAAAAGTTAGTTAACAGTTATAGTTTTGTCAGTAAATGTTTTCCGGTACTTCTATGAGTTAGATCTTGAAGTACAGTGTAAAGTTTTGTATGAGATATAGCTTATCCTGTAGCTATAAGTCTCTACTATAAACTGATCAAAGATTTCGGTGAAATGGATATGTACACACTATACAAAGTCTGACCGGAAAGAGACATCCAGAACTGGTGAAGTTTTTTTTCTTAAACTTGAGATAGAGTTCATTCAGTGAAGGAAGTTCAGGTATCACTTCCTTACTTCATGTATACACATTTGAAGTAACTACAAACAAAGTTACAGTTGATTCGGGTAGTATTCCAGTACAATTCCGATAACAGTCCGGCAAAGTTCCGGTGGAATTTTGGTAAGTTCAAAACATAGTTTTTGGCAAAGTTAAGTAACACAAAGGTTATTTAATTGTAAGCAAACAGTAGAGTAAAGACTGAAGTAAATCAGTTCAGAATTAAAGCTTGAAAGAAACGTGAAGCTTTCTGTAAAGTGAATATTCGGTGTTCACTAAATACAGTTATAAGTTTTCAGTTTCAGAAAGTTTGCTAAGCCACTGATGATTATAGAGGTGTTCTAACATCGCTCTAGCTTAGTTTGTAAGGTGTAAGCGAATTCCGCAATAAGCGCTGCACCAACAGTGGTATCAGAGCAAGTTAACCACAACAGTGGTATCAGAGCGGTAAGATCCACAAGTGATACCAGAACAGAAAAGGTTCTGAAGAGCAGAAAAGGTTTCTCAGAACAAGAAACGGAAAGAGAATTTGAAGAATTCTCATAGAGGAAGGTGTAAGCTGAGGTGATCAACAACAAACGGCATCAAGAAGTGTTCCGAAGAAGTTCTCAAGGGTAAAGGTTTGTAAAAGGTAAAACCTTTTAACATTACACTCACCGGAAGTAACAGAAACAAGAAGATCATGGTAGATCATATCTCAATTGACAATTTGAACAGAGATAATTATCCGGCATGGGTAATGCGAATGGAAGCTTTACTTATGAGTAAAGACTTAATGATATATGTGACAGGAGAAGAAAAGAAGCCGATTTTCGAAGATGATAGTCAACCGAAGAAAGAAGAGTTAGAAGCCTTGAAGCTGTGGCAAAAGAAAGATGCAACGGCAAGAGCGTATATCTATAATACTATTACATACCATCTACTACTGCACATTAGAGGTCTCAAGAAAGCAGAAGATATATGGAGAGCATTGGAAGATCACTTTCCAAAATACTACGAAAGCTAGAAAGGCTAGCTTATGGTCGGAGTTTACAACATTCAAGAAAAAGCAAAGTCAAAGCATTAGTGACTATGTCACTAAGATGAAAGACTTGGCAGATAGTCTTGGATTGATTGGTGAAGATATCGAAGACCACAGGTTAATAGCGCAAGTGCTTACAGGTTTGAGAGGAGATCAAAGGTGGAAACATTTCGTACTCTCAACTGAACTGTCTTTAAATCATTTTGTACCAAATTTAAATCAGTTGCTTGGACTAATGCTAACGTTTGAGCAAGATTTGAAGACAGATGGAGAAAAAGGACATAGTTCGGCTATGTACGCAAAGCATAAGAAGAAAGGTGATAAAGGAAAAGAAAAAGATGAAGAAGAAATGACTGCTCAAGCAAATTATGCAAGAGGACGAGGTAATGTCAGAAATAAAAGTAGAGGTAAAGGCAGAGGTAACAAGAAAGCTTGCTGGATCTGTGGATTAAGCAATCACTTGGCTCATGATTGCTGGCATAATTCACAAGGATCAAACCAAAATCAGAACAATAACAGTAGAGGCAAAAGCGGAAGATATCAAAGAGGAAGACAAAGCCAAAGAGGCAGATATGGTAGAGGTGGAGCAAGAAGTTGGGGACAGAATCAGTCTCACAACACTACCTACTACAACTATGCAAATGATATGCAGAATGACGATCATACGACGTTGATGATGAACTCGATAAGTGTGTCAAAAAATGAAGACCTCAAGGTATTCTATATTGACTCTGGTTGTTCAAATCATTTGTCAGGAAATATAGAATTGTTATCAGAATTAGAAGGAGGTATTTCAAATCATACAGTACAGACAGGTGATAACACAAAACATAATGTAAGGTCAATTGGAAAGGTAAAGTGTAAGAATGGAGTTGACCTACTAACAAATGTTTTGTATGTTCCAACAATCCCGAATAATCTGGTCAGTGTGGGTCAGATAGTAGAAAAAGTTTTTCAAGTCAGGTTTACAAATGAAGGAGTATTTGTTGAAGATCCAGAGAATGGATACAAACAGATTGTCCATGGTAAAAAGGAAGGTAGACTTTTTACTCTGAAAGTACAAGGAAATGTTGGTCAAGCCTTGATAACACATGGTGATGAGGTATTTACAGAACTAGACCTCTGGCATAAGAGGCTAGGACATTTTAATGAAAAGGGAATCAAAGCTATGGTGGAGAAACAATCCGTGAGAGGATTACCAAACATGAAGAACCAACATATGATTCACAAATGTGAAGCCTGTCATATGGGAAAAGCCCACAGGTTACCATTTTAGAAAAATGGATACAAACATGATGGTGTGCTAGAACTCATACATACAGATGTATGGGGGCCAACGAAAGAAGGATCTATCAGTGGCTCAAGGTATTATGTTCTTTTCATTGATGATGCAACAAGATGGATAACTCTTTATGTTTTGAAAGAGAAATCAGAAGTGTTTGGAGCTTTCAGAAATTTTCATGCATATGTTGAAAGACTTACAGGACAGAAACTCAAAAGACTAAGGTCTGATGGAGGAGGAAAATATTTTTCTCGAGAGTTCAATGATTATCTGTGGAATGCAGGTATCAAAAGGGAAATAACTGTTGGAAAAAGCCAATCACAAATTGGTGATTATAGAGATCTTGAAGAATGCTTATGGTCAGAATGAAGTGAAGGAAGACACTTGAGAAAGAGAAGAAGATTTCAGAATGATGTCTTGTACACATATGTACATATATGTGGAAATCCTTGTAATCTGAGTATAACTAAATCTTAGGATGATAAGGAGTAGTGTCATAGACGCGAGATAAGTCTAAAGTCATGTATATATAAGTTAATGATGACAAGAAATATGTGTGAGAGTCATTTGTAGATGACAAACTCCTTAGAGATGTGTAGAGAGTTTTCTCCCAGAAAATAGCGACGGGTTTTTCTCTGAGTGCTCTCTGTCTGATCATGTGGATCAGAATTCCTTTTGCACACATCTAATTGAGAAGTTAATGAAGCTATGTCTAGAGTTGCAGAATCTTATTCCTCTCCTACTGTGAGAATGATCAATAGGAACATTCATATGTGAAATGTGAAAACTGAAGTCTGAGAGTAGCGCACTTTTCCGTCTCAGTGTTTTGCTTAGATCTGAGTGTATACTGTAAAGTTTTTGATGAGTGAGCACTTAAAATCTAAGTTAGGAGATAAGGAATCTATGGCTAAAAGCATTTAGCAAAACGGGTTTCAGATTGGGAGAAATCAACTTAAGAAGTTGTCTATGTCGAAGGCGCTACTTCTGAGAGACAGTTATGACATACTTTTGATCTTAATGATCAAATTAAACTTTTGGTGATTAGTTTTGAGAACTAATGATTAGTATGATTGCATAAAGGTATTGCGAATACTTGTGCATCATTTACTTGAAAAAATTTGGAGTTTTGTGCAGGTAAAGAACTTAATTTCTGAAGCAGACTTTCTGGAGTAAACATTTCTTCACTCAGAGAAGTGTTGATGAAAGTTTTGGTAAAAAAGAACAATATTTGTGTAAAGTTTGGTTTATAACTGACATAGAAGTGTTCTTAAGTCAGTATAGATCAAACCTTTGGAGATTAGGAGGTCTCCAACAGTGGTATCAGAGCTTAAGGTGTAATACAAGAGAAGAAAAGACAATTGAAGTTCCGATTGGTGCAGATATTGGAGATCTTTCAAATCAAAGGAGGACAAGGACAAATTATTGAAGATAACCTGCAGAAGTTCAAAGCACGAGTTCGAAAAGAATCAAGAAGGACAAAGCTTATATCAAAGGTACACTTTATCCTCATAAATCATAGTAATTGCAGATACAGAAGGTCAAGGATGGGAGAAAGCTTGCAGATTCATAAGCTAGATAGAGAGAACTATCCAGCTTGGTCCATGAGGATGGAGGCACACCTCATGAGTAAAGATTTGATGGCATTCATTACAGGAGATGAAGAAAAGCCTGAATTTGCAGATCCTAGTATTCCAACTAGGGAAGAGCTTGCAAATTTGAAGACTTGGATGAGAAAGGATGCTCAAGCAAGGAGTATTATTTACATGGCTGTAAATGATTATCTGCTACCTCATATTAGAGGATTGGAAAGTGCTACAGATGTTTGGAATGCTTTGGAAGAGCATTTCCAAAATACAACCAAGTCAAGGAAGTCCTCACTATGGGCTGAGTTCACAACCTTCAAGAAGAAGAGCTCACAATCAATTTCTGATTATGTGGCAAGGATGAAGGATATTGCAGATAGCTTGGGAGCAGTGGATGAAGACATTGAAGAGGAAAAGTTGGTAAGACAAATACTTACAGGTCTGAGAGGAGATGAGAAGTGGAAGCCTTTCATATTGTCTATAGAGTTGTCACTTGATCACTTTACTCCTGATCTTAATCAATTGCTAGGACACATGCTAACTTTTGAGCAGGACATTAAAGGAGAATATGATAGAAGTACAAGTCAAGCTATGTACTCCAAGGACAAGAAAAAGAATGGCAAGGGAAAGCAATCGACTGATGATGAAGGGAATTCAAATCAAGCTAACTTCACAAAAGGAAAGATGAATTTCAGAGGTAAAGGAAGAGGAGGTAAGAACAAAGATAATGCTAAAGCTTGTTGGATTTGTGGCAGAACTAATCATTTGGCAAATGATTGTTGGTATAACAATCAAAATGGTGGAAGCAATAATCAGAATTATAATCAAAGAGGTAGAGGAGGCAGAAACCAAAGAGGCAATTTCAGATGAAGAGGTGGTAGGACATCATATGGTAGAGGAGGTGGAAGAAACTTCCAATCTCAATCCTACAACAACAATTATTATAATTATGCATCAGATCAGAAGGATGATATGACTCTTATCTTGAATGCAACTCATGAATCAGTGGGAGAAGATCAAAGAGTGTTTTATATTGACTCAGGATGTAGTAACCATCTGAGTGGGAACTTATCTTTGATGACTGATATGGAAGCAAAGGCGAATGGACATACAGTTCAACCAGGTGACAATACCAAACATAAAGTGGAGAGCATTGGATCAGTGAAGACAAAGAGTGGAAGTACACTTCTGAGCAAGGTACTTTATGTTCCTAATATTCCTAAAAATTTGATAAGTGTAGGGCAAATTGTGGAGAAAGGATATGAGGTAAGATTCACAAATGATGGTGTTTATGTGCAAGATCCAAATCAGGGATATAGAAACATAATTGCAGGTAAAAAGGAAGGAAGATTATTCACTCTCAAAGTCCAAGGTAATGTGGGACATGCATTATTTACTTATGGAAGTCAAAAGGTATCTGAATTAGACCTATGGCATAAAAGGCTAGGTCATTTCAATGAGAGAGCTATAAAGGTAATGTCAAAGAATCAGGTGGTGCTTGGATTGCCGAATGTTGAAGGGCAACATATGGTGTACAAGTGTGAAGCTTGTCGATTAGGTAAAGCACATAAAGGTTCTTACAACAAATCAGGGTACAAGTATTCAAATATGCTTGAATTGGTTCATACAGATGTATGGGGTCCCTCAAGGGACTATAGCATAAATGGATCCAGATATTATGTGTTGTTTGTTGATGATGCAACCAGGTGGATTACTTTGTATGTAATCAAGGATAAATCAGAAGTTTTCAAGACATTCAAACATTTTCATGCCTATGCAGAAAGGATCACACGGCAAAAGCTTAAGAGGTTAAGGTCAGATGGAGGGGGAGAGTATTTCTCTAAAGAGTTTGATGATTATTTGTGGAATGCAGGCATCAAAAGAGAAGTAACTTGCAGGTACTCCCCTCAACAGAATGGAGTAGCAGAAAGGAGAAATAGGACTCTTGTAGAATTTGCAAGAGCCATGATGAAAGAAAAGAATTGTCCAAATTACTTATGGGCAGAAGCCATTAACACTGCAACATATCTTGTGAATAGGTTGCCTTGTAAAGCTTTGGATGGAGGAACTCCTTATGAAGCATGGTGGGGTAAGAAACCTACTCTTGATCATTGTAAAGTATTTGGATGTGTTGCATATGCTTATGTTCCTTCACAATTAAGACATAAGCTAGAACCAAAGGCAGAGAAGTATGTGTTTATTGGATATGATGATAGACAGATGGGTTACAGGTTGTGGAGTCCATACACAAAGCAATTTCTTGTTACCAAAGATGTGACATTTGATGAGCAAAATACATGGTATACAGGTTCAACAAATGATTTTGCAGGTGTTGAAGAGATACAAAGAAAAGGAAAGGCAAAAGTAAAGGTGTATGAAGAGAGTATTGATGATGTTGATTCTAGAAGTAGATTGCAGGATCATGTAGAAGAAGGGCCAAGATTTGATCCAGAATCAAATGAGGCTGAAACTTCGAGAAGTGCAGAAATCAGAAGATCTACAAGGGAAAGGAAGGAGCCTATAAGGTATAGTTATGATACATCTTTTCTAACAACAAAAGATTATGCTTACATTGTGAAGACAGAAGAAGATCCAACCACTTATGAAGAAGCCAAAGGTAAACAGAATTGGGAGAAGGCAATGCAGGAAGAGTATGATGCTCTACTTGAAAATGAAACTTGGGAGTTAGTACCAAGACCAAAGAATCAGAAAGTCATTGGATGTAAGTGGGTATATAAAACAAAAAGGTTTGCAGATGGTAAGGTGTCTAGATACAAGGCTAGACTTGTGGTCAAAGGTTATGCCCAAACTTATGGGGTAGATTATGATGAAACCTTTAGTCCTGTTGCTAAAATGTCTACAATTAGGACATTGATTGCTATTGCTGCTTGTAAGGGATGGAAATTATCACAATTGGATGTGAAAAATGCATTTCTAAATGGATATATTGCAGATGAAGTATACATGGAGCAACCAGAAGGTTTTATGAATTCAAGTGAATCAGATTATGTGTGTAAGCTCAAGAGAGCTTTGTATGGATTGAAGCAGGCCCCAAGAGCTTGGAATTACAGATTGGTCAAGTTCTTGAATGAATGTGGATTTCAAGCATCAAAGGCAGATAGTAGCTTGCTAGTGAAGGCAAGTGAAAATGGATACATTTACATGTGTATTTATGTTGATGATATTATTGTTACAGGAACAGATACTCAAGGAATCAATGAACTCAAAAGGCAAATAGAGAAGGAGTTTAAGATAAGTGATTTGGGAAACTTGTCTTATTTTTTAGGAATGCAGATTGTGTATACTCAACATGGAGTATATGTTTCACAAGAGAGGTATTTGAAGAATCTTCTAGTTAAGTTTAACATGGAGGATTGCAAGACCTCAACTACACCATTGGAGGTAAATCATAAATTGAGCAGGTATCGAGGTGAAGAATTCAATGATATGAAGAAATATCAGAGTTTGGTAGGTAGTCTAATCTATGCTACCTTGACAAGACCAGATTTATCATATGCAGTAGGTGTGTTGTCACAATTTATGCATTGTCCAAAGAAGACTCATTGGATTGCAGCCCAAAGGGTACTCAGATATATCAAAGGAACCTTAAGTGAAGGTTTGTACTATGGTTTCACTTCTGACACTAGAATCAAAGTATTTAGTGATGCAGATTGGGCAGGTGACTCAGATGATAGAAGGTCTACTCATGGGTATCTCTGTTATATTGGAGATAAGCTAGTTTCTTGGTGTTCAAAGAAGCAACATACAGTTGCTTTATCATCCACAGAAGCTGAGTATAAAGGAATGGTAGAAGCTGCAAAAGAAGTGATATGGTTGAAGACCTTGATGAAGAGTTTTGAGACTGATCATAGTACTCCAATTATTTTTGGAGATAATATGAGTTCTTTGTAGTTGGCAGCTAACCCTGTTTTTCATGCCAGGACTAAGCACATACAGATTCAGTATCATTTCTTGAGGGAAAAGGTACTTGATAAAGAGATTGAAGTGATGTACACTTCAACAAAAGAACAAGTGGCAGATATGATGACAAAGAGCTTGGATGGACCTAAGCTACAGAGATTCAAAGAGATGGTAGGAGTGAAGAAGAATGGAATAATCACAATTAGTGATTGAGGGGGAGCTGTTGGAACAAGCCAATCACAAATTGGTGATTATAGAGATCTTGAAGAATGCTTATGGTCAGAATGAAGTGAAGGAAGACACTTGAGAAAGAGAAGAAGATTTCAGAATGATGTCTTGTACACATATGTACATATATGTGGAAATCCTTGTAATCTGAGTACAACTAAATCTTAGGATGATAAGGAGTAGTGTCATAGACACGAGATAAGTCTAAAGTCATGTATATATAAGTTAATGATGACAAGAAATATGTGTGAGAGTCATTTGTAGATGACAAACTCCTTAGAGATGTGTAGAGAGTTTTCTCCCAGAAAATAGTGACGGGTTTTTCTCTGAGTGCTCTCTGTCTGATCATGTGGATCAGAATTCCTTTTGCACACATCTAATTGAGAAGTTAATGAAGCTATGTCTAGAGTTTCAGAATCTAATTCCTCTCCTACTGTGAGAATGATCAATAGGAACATTCATTTGTGAAATGTGAAAACTGAAGTCTGAGAGTAGCGCACTTTTCCGTCTCAGTGTTTTGCTTAGATCTAAGTGTATACTGTAAAGTTTTTGATGAGTGAGCACTTAAAATCTAAGTTAGGAGATAAGGAAGCTATGGCTAAAAGCATTTAGCAAAACGGGTTTCAGATTGGGAGAAATCAACTTAAGAAGTTGACTATGTCGAAGGCGCTACTTCTGAGAGACAGTTATGACATACTTTTGATCTTAATGATCAAATTAAACTTTTGGTGATTAGTTTTGAGAACTAATGATTAGTATGATTGTGCAAAGGTATTTTGAATACTTGTGCATCATTTACTTGAAAAAATTTGGAGTTTTGTGCAGGTAAAGAAGTTAATTTTTGAAGCAGACTTTCTGGAGTAAACATTTCTTCACTCAGAGAAGTGTTGATGAAAGTTTTGGTAAAAAAGAACAATATTTGTGTAAAGTTTGGTTTATAACTGACATAGAAGTGTTCTTAAGTCAGTATAGATCAAACCTTTGGAGATTAGGAGGTCTCCAACAATAACTTGGAGATATACACCGCAACAAAATGGAGTAGCAGAAAGAAGAAATCGAACTCTAGTTGAGTTTGCAAGAACAATGCTAAAGGAGAAGAATTGTCCAAATTATCTTTGGGCTGAGGCTGTAAATACAGCAACATATCTGGTAAACAAATTACCATGTACATCTTTAAATGGGATGACCCCTTATGAAGCTTGGTGGGGCAAGAAACCAACACTTGATCATTGCAAAGTGTTTGGATCAGTTGCGTATGCTTATGTACCATCACAGTTGAGACATAAGCTTGAACCAAAAGCTGAAAAATATGTGTTCATCGGATATGATGAAAAGCAGATGGGTTACAAGTTATGGAGTCCTCTAACCAAACAGTTTAGTGTTTCCAGAGATGTGACATTTGATGAAGGAAAAAGCTGGTATACAGATAAAGAGCATAGTGTTGAAACACTTGAAGAAGAGATAAGAAGAAATGAAAAAGGTAAATCACATATGCAGGTGAATGGAGATGAAGATCATATGCAGGCAAGTACGTCCAAGATCGGATCACATATGAGAAATGAAGATGGATCAAGATCTGATGAAGATGTATATTCAGATACACATGAAGAGTTTGAACCAAGAAGGTCAAACAGAGTTAGGAAACAACCAACAAGGTATTCCTATGATACTTCGTATTTAACTGAGAAAAATTATGCTTACTTAGTAAAAGAAGATGAAGAACCTCATAATTACGATGAAGCAAAAGGTAAGAAACAATGGGAAGAAGCAATGAAGGAGGAGTTCAATGTAGTGGAGGAGAACAAGACTTGGGAACTTGTTCCAAAACCAAATGGTAAGAAAGTGATTGGAAACAAATGGGTTTACAAAGTTAAGAAACTTGCAAATGGAAGCATAGCCAGATACAAAGCTAGACTGGTTGTCAAAGGCTATGCTCAGACATATGGCATAGCTTATGATGAGACGTTTAGTCCGGTGGCAAAGATGTCAACCATAAGGATATTGATTGCTATAGCAGCATCAAAAGGATGGAAGCTAAGTCAGCTAGATATAAAGAATGCATTTCTGAATGGATATATATCAGATGAGGTTTACATGGAACAACCTGAAGGGTTTGTAAGTTCCAGATACCCAAAACATGTTTGTAGATTAAGAAGAGCTCTCTATGGATTGAAGCAAGCTCCAAGAGCTTGGAATTACAGACTTGTGAAGTATCTCAATGACCTTGGATACCAAAGCTCAAAGGCAGATGCAAGTCTACTGATCAAGAAAATAGATGAAGGTATGATCTACATTTGTATTTATGTAGATGACATAATAATCACAGGAACCTCAGATGAAGGAATCAAAGAGGTAAAGAGACTGCTTGAAAAAGAGTTCAAGATTAGTGACCTAGGAAAGTTGTTGTCATATTTTCTTGGAATGGAAGTTACATATACAGATCATGGTATATATGTTTCGCAAGAAAGGTATCTCCTAAACTTACTGAAGAAGTTTAACATGGAGAATTGCAGAGAAGCTTCAACACCGCTTGAAGTAAATCATAAACTCAACAAATATGGTGGTGCAGAGTTTAAAGATATGAGGAAATATCAGTCCTTAGTGGGAAGCTTAATCTATGCTACACTAACAAGACCAGATCTCAGTTATGCAGTGGGAGTTCTCTCACAGTTTATGCATTGTCCGAAGGATCAACATTGGGTTGCAGGACAAAGAGTTCTTAGATATATCAAAAGAACTATAAAAGAAGGATTATATTATCCTTATACGTCAGATATTAAACTGAGAGCATACAGTGACTCAGACTGGGCAGGAAGTCAAGATGACAGAAGGTCAACACATGGGTATATGATATACCTAGGAGATAAGCTTGTAAGTTGGTGTTCAAAGAAGCAACACACAGTAGCTTTATCATCAATAGAAGCAGAATATAAAGGACTTGTGGAAGCAGCTAAAGAAGTGATATGGATGCAGACCTTGTTCAAAAGCATCGGTATTGATCAAGGTATACCTATCATACATGGAGACAATATGAGCTCATTGTATCTTGCAGCAAATCCAGTATTTCATGCAAGAACAAAACACATAGAGATTCAATATCATTTTCTGAGGGAAAAGGTAATGGAGAAGGAGATTGAATTGGTATTCACTCCTACAAAAAGATCAGATTGCAGATATTCTAACAAAGAGCTTAGATGGAGTAAAGACAAGCAGATTCAAAGAAATGGCAGGTATAAAAGAAAAGAAGAATATGAAAGACCAGAAGATGCTAATTAGTGATTGAGGGGGAGCTGTTGAAGATTCACTCACCAATTATGCATAATGACATGAAGATGAAGGAAAGCAGAAACAAAGCATTCAGAAAAACCAAAGCCTTAGTGAAGGGACAAATTCACGACTGTAATATACAACGTAGAAACTTCCAGAATTAGAGTTTGTTTGAAACCGGATCAAAATGTATATAAGAGAGAGACAAGTAAGTGCACGAAGAGCAGTAGAGAAGTGCGCATATGAGAGAGAAATAGAATAGCATAGAGTAGAAGATGCCAGAGATCACGTATGTAGAGATGAATAACAAAACTTGAAATGTCGGGTATTCATCTGAGAGAGATGGTAAGGAATAACTACTCTGAGTAGGAGAGTTTTTCAATAGCTATGAGAAAAGTGAGGCCAAGCTATATTTTGTACACATCTTCTCTAATAGAAAACACATGTTCATGTGGAAGTTTGAGTGCATTCTTCGTATGTGAAGAAATCTAAAAACTTTCATGTTACTGTGAAAAGTTAGTTAACAGTTACAATTTTGTCAATAAATGTTTTCTAGTACTTCTATGAGTTAGGTCTTGAAGTACAGTGTAAAGTTTTGTATGAGATATAGCTTATCTTGTAGCTATAAGTCTCTACTATAAACTGATCAAAGATTTGCGTGAAATGGATATGTACACACAGTACAAA
>CM035414.1:170589604-170594604 GCA_020310875.1 Ceratopteris richardii
AAGGAAGAGCTAGAAGCTTTGAAGTTATGGCAGAAGAGAGATGCAAGTGCAAGAGCTTATATATACAACACTATTACAGATCATTTGTTGCCTCACATCAGAGGTTTAGAAACAGCTGAAGATATTTGGAATGCTTTGGAAGACCACTTCCAAAACACTACTAAAGCTAGGAAAGCTAGCTTATGGTCAGAGTTCACCACATTCAAGAAAAAGCAGAATCAAAGCATTAGTGATTATGTCACTAAGATGAAGGATTTGGCAGATAGCCTTGGATCTATTGATGAGGATATTGAAGATCATAGGTTGATAGCACAATTACTTGCAGGGTTAAGAGGTGATGAGAGGTGGAAGCCCTTTGTACTTTCAACAGAACTCTCATTAAATCATTATGTGCCAGAATTAAATCAATTACTTGGATTGATGCTCACATTTGAGCAAGACTTGAAGTCAGATGGAGACAAAGGTCAAAGTTCTGCAATGTATGTGGAGAATAAAAAGAAAGGAGATAAAGGCAAGGCAAAGGATGAAGAAGAGTCAACAACTCAAGCAAATTATGCAAAAGGAAGAGGTTTTGGCAGAGGTAAAGGTCGAGGAAATGGAAGAGGTAGAGGTAATCAGAACAATAACAAGAAGACATGTTGGATTTGTGGATTGAGCAATCATCTAGCATATGATTGTTGGCACAATCAACAAGGAGCAAGCCAAAATCAGAACAACAATGGCAGAGGAAGAGGTGGAAGGTTTCAGAATCAATTTCAAAGAGGAAGACAAAATTCAAGAGGAAGTTATGGAAGAGGTGGTGGTAGAAATTGGAATCAGAACCAATCATACAACACCACATATTATAATTATGCAAATGATACACAGAATGACAACCATACAACATTGATGATGAATTCAATTAGTTCATCAGAGAAGGAGGATCTCAAGGTATTCTATATTGATTCTGGTTGTTCAAATCATTTGTCAGGTAATATAGAATTGTTGTCAGAATTGGAAGAAGGAAATTCAAGTCATACAGTACAAACAGGTGACAATACAAAGCATAATGTGCATTCAATTGGAAAAGTGAAGTGCAGGAGTGGAGCTGATTTATTAACAAATGTTTTGTATGTTCCAACAATACCAAAGAATCTGATTAGTGTTGGACAAATAGTGGAAAAAGGTTTTCAAGTGAGATTTACAAATGAAGGGGTATTTGTTGAAGATCCAGAGGATGCTTACAAACCCATTGTTTGTGGTAAGAAGGAAGGTAGACTTTTTACTCTCAAAGTACAAGGAAATGTTGGTCAAGCCCTAATCACACATGGTGATGAAGTAATTACAGAGTTAGATCTTTGGCATAAGAGATTGGGACACTTCAATGAAAGAGGAATCAAAACTATGGTGGAGAACCAATCTGTATTGGGACTACCAAATGTGAAGAATCAACATATGATATACAAGTGTGAAGCTTGTCAGATGGGAAAAGCTCATAGACAACCATTTCAGAAGAAAGGTTTCAAGCATGATGATTTGCTTGAACTCATACATACAGATGTATGGGGGCCAACAAAAGAAGGTTCAATAAATGGATCTAAGTATTATGTTTTGTTTATTGATGATGCTACAAGGTGGATAACCCTTTATGTTCTAAAGGAAAGGTCAGAAGTCTTTGGAGCCTTCAAACATTTTCATGCTTATGCAGAAAGAGTTACAGGTCACAAACTCAAGAGGCTAAGGTCTGATGGAGGGGGAGAATACTTCTCCCAAGAGTTTAATGACTATCTTTGGAATGCAGGTATTAAAAGAGAGATAACTTGCAGGTATACACCTCAACATAATGGGGTGGCAGAAAGGAGAAATAGAACATTGGTTGAATTTGCAAGAGCAATGTTAAAGGAAAAGAATTGCCCTAATTATCTTTGGGCTGAGGCTGTAAATACAGCCACATATCTTGTGAATAGGCTACCATGTGGAGCTTTGAATGGTATGACCCCTTATGAAGCTTGGTGGGGTAAGAAGCCAACACTTGACCATTGTAAAGTGTTTGGGTCAATTGCCTATGCTTATGTACCATCACAACTCAGACATAAGCTTGAACCAAAGGCAGAAAAATATGTGTTTATTGGGTATGATGAAAAGCAAATGGGTTATAGGCTATGGAGTCCTTTAACTAAACATTTTATTGTTTCCAGAGATGTAACCTTTGATGAACAGAAGAGTTGGTATGCAGATAAAGAATGTGATCTTGAAACATTTGAAGAAGAGATAAGAAGGAGTGCAAGAGGTAAGTCACATATGCAGATAGATGGAGATGAAGAACATATGCAAGCAAGCACATCAAGAGTTGGATCATACAGAAGAAATGAAGATGGGCCAATATTTGATGAAGAAGTACATCCAGATATACATGAAGAGTGTGAACCAAGAAGGTCAACCAGAATGAGGAAGCAACCTACAAGGTATTCATATGACACTTCTTATTTGACTCAGAAAAATTATGCTTACATGGTTAAAGAAGATGAAGAACCTCAAAGCTATGATGAAGCAAAAGGTAAGAGACAATGGGAAGTAGCAATGAAGGAAGAATTTGATGCTCTTGAAGAGAACAAAACTTGGGAACTTGTCCCAAAGCCTAATGGTAAGAAAGTGATTGGAAATAAATGGGTTTACAAAGTTAAGAAGCATGCAGATGGAACTATAGTCAGATACAAAGCCAGATTGGTGGTTAAAGGCTATGCTCAAACATTTGGCATAGATTATGATGAGACATTCAGTCCTGTAGCAAAGATGTCAACCATAAGGACAATCATTGCCATTGCAGCATCAAAAGGATGGATATTGAGTCAATTGGACATTAAGAATGCATTTTTGAATGGATATATATCAGATGAGGTGTACATGGAGCAACCTCAAGGGTTTGCAGATCATAAGTTTCCAAATTATGTTTGCAGATTAAGAAGAGCACTTTATGGTTTGAAGCAAGCTCCAAGAGCTTGGAATTATAGACTTGTAAAGTATCTTAATGACCTTGGATATCAAAGTTCAAAGGCAGATGCAAGTCTACTTATCAAAAGAACAGATGAAGGTATGATCTACATTTGTATATATGTAGATGATATTATAATTACAGGTACCTCAAATGAAGGAATCAAGGAGGTGAAGAAGCTACTTGAGAAGGAATTCAAGATAAGTGATCTAGGAAAATTATCATATTTTCTTGGAATGGAAATCACCTATGCAGAGCATGGTATTTATGTATCACAAGAAAGGTATCTCTTGAATCTTCTAAAGAAGTTTAACATGGAGAATTGCAGAGAGGCATCTACACCATTAGAGGTCAATCATAAACTCAGTAGATATGATGGAGCAGAATTCAAAGACATGAGGAAGTATCAATCTTTAGTGGGAAGTTTGATTTATGCAACTCTAACAAGGCCTGATCTTAGTTATGCAGTGGGTGTTCTTTCCCAATTCATGCATTGTCCAAAAGATCCACATTGGATTGCAGGTCAAAGAGTCCTTAGATATATCAAAGGGACTTTGAAAGAAGGATTGTATTATCCTTTTACATCAGATATAAGGTTGAGAGCCTATAGTGATTCAGATTGGGCAGGAAGTCAAGATGACAGAAGGTCTACACATGGCTACATGATATATATTGGAGATAAGCTTGTGAGTTGGTGTTCAAAGAAACAACACACAGTGGCTTTATCATCAACAGAAGCTGAATACAAAGGACTTGTGGAAGCAACAAAAGAAGTAATATGGATGCAGACATTATTCAAAAGCTTGGGAATTGATCAAGGTATACCCATAATTCATGGAGATAACATGAGTTCTTTATATCTTGCAGCAAATCCTGTATTTCATGCAAGGACAAAGCACATAGAGATACAGTATCATTTTCTCAGAGAAAAGGTAATGGAGAAAGAGATTGAAGTGGTGTACACTTCTACAAAAGATCAGATTGCAGATATTATGACAAAAAGTTTGGATGGAGTGAAGACAAATAGGTTCAAGGAGATGGCAGGAATAAAAGAGAAGAAGATTGTGTGAAGAAGTCAAAGCATGCTAATTAGTGATTGAGGGGGAGCTGTTGGGGCTTCACTCACTAATTAGGCATGGATATATGAAGATATATGAAGACATATGAAGACATATGATGGAGGAAAGAAGAAGTGAAGAAAAGACTTACAGAAAATCAAGCCTAAGTGAAGGGACAATTTCACTATTGTAAATTAGTGCAAAATTAGAGTCTAGATTTGTATTTGATCTTTAGAACTTACGAGTTCAAGTCTAGAAGGATGTAAACTTTAGGTATATAAGTTAATTTGAGTCAGAAACATGTATGAGAGAACTCAATTTTGTAATCTGAGTGAGTAGAGAAAAGTCGTGTAATTTCTGAGAGAGATGGTGAGAGAAAACTTCTGAGTCTGAGAGAGTTTTCCATGGCTATGAGCAAAATTAGGCCAAGCCATTTTGTACACATCTTCTCTGATAATCAACACATGTTTTTGTAGAAGGATTGAGTCTAATTCCTCTTGTACATTGAGTTCTAAGTCATTTCATATGACTATGTAAGGTAGTTGATAGTTACGACTTTTCTGGCGCACATTTGACTGATCTTCTGAAGGTCAGATCTCGAAGCACAGTGTAAAGTTTTTGGTAAGTGATAGCTCGTTTGAAAGCTACTATCCTCAACTACATTTGGTCAAAAGATCTTTGAGAAACGGGACGCGTACTCAGAGAAATCAGCTTAAGAGTGAAGGTATGTCAAATCGATGAAGTAAATTTCCAGTTTTCAGACATAGTGTAAAGTTTGGTACAAAATCAGAAGATTGTGAAGTTATTGCTTGAAAGTTTTGCTTGTTATATGTTACTGAACATTAGCAAGAACCTTTCCTAGCAAATGATCAGAAGAATTTGCAAAGATCAAGTTGATACAGGTCAGATTGAAAGTTTAAAGAAGAGGCGCAGATTTCTGTGAAGTGAAATTTTTGATTTTCACTAAGTTC
>CM035414.1:170602104-170612104 GCA_020310875.1 Ceratopteris richardii
AATCTTGACTTCCTGCCCAATCTGAATCACTATAGGCTCTCAACCTTATATCTGATGTAAAAGGATAATACAATCCTTCTTTCAAAGTCCCTTTGATATATCTAAGGACTCTTTGACCTGCAATCCAATGTGGATCCTTTGGACAATGCATGAATTGAGAAAGAACACCAACTGCATAACTAAGATCAGGCCTTGTTAGAGTTGCATAAATCAAACTTCCCACTAAAGATTGATACTTCCTCATGTCTTTGAATTCTGCACCATCATATCTACTAAGTTTGTGGTTGACCTCTAGTGGTGTAGATGCCTCTCTGCAATTCTCCATGTTAAACTTCTTTAGAAGATTCAAGAGATACCTTTCTTGTGATACATAAATACCATGCTCTGCATAAGTGATTTCCATTCCAAGAAAATATGACAATTTTCCTAGATCACTTATCTTGAATTCCTTCTCAAGTAGCTTCTTCACCTCCTTGATTCCTTCATTTGAGGTACCTGTAATTATAATATCATCTACATATATACAAATGTAGATCATACCTTCATCTGTTCTTTTGATAAGTAGACTTGCATCTGCCTTTGAACTTTGATATCCAAGGTCATTAAGGTACTTTACAAGTCTAAAATTCCAAGCTCTTGGAGCTTGCTTCAAACCATAAAGTGCTCTTCTTAATCTGCAAACATAATTTGGAAACTTATGATCTGCAAACCCTTGAGGTTGCTCCATGTAAACCTCATCTGATATATATCCATTCAAAAATGCATTCTTAATGTCCAATTGACTCAATGTCCATCCTTTTGATGCTGCAATGGCAATGATTGTCCTTATGGTTGACATCTTTGCTACAGGACTGAATGTCTCATCATAATCTATGCCAAATGTTTGAGCATAGCCTTTAACCACCAATCTAGCTTTGTATCTGGCTATAGTTCCATCTGCATGCTTCTTGATTTTGTAAACCCATTTATTTCCAATCACTTTCTTACCATTAGGCTTTGGGACAAGTTCCCAAGTTTTGTTCTCTTCAAGTGCATCAAACTCTTCCTTCATTGCTTCTTCCCATTGTCTCTTACCCTTTGCTTCATCATAGCTTTGAGGTTCTTCATCTTCCTTAACCATGTAAGCATAATTTTTCTGAGTCAAATAAGAAGTATCATAGGAATACCTTGTAGGTTGCTTCCTCATTCTGGTTGACCTTCTTGGTTCACACTCTTCATGTATATCTGGATGTACTTCTTCATCAAATATTGGTCCATCTTCATTCCTTCTATATGATCCAACTCTTGATGTGCTTGCTTGCATATGTTCTTCATCTCCATCTATCTGCATATGTGACTTACCTCTTGCACTCCTTCTTATCTCTTCTTCAAATGTTTCAAGATCACATTCTTTATCTGCATACCAACTCTTCTGTTCATCAAAGTTCACATCTCTGGAAACAATAAAATGTTTAGTTAAAGGACTCCATAGCCTATAACCCATTTGCTTTTCATCATACCCAATAAACACATACTTTTTTGCCTTTGGTTCAAGCTTATGTCTGAGTTGTGATGGCACATAAGCATAGGCAATTGACCCAAACACTCTACAATGGTCAAGTGTTGGTTTCTTACCCCACCAAGCTTCATAAGGGGTCATACCATTTAAAGCTCCACATGGTAGCCTATTCACAAGGTATGTAGCTGTGTTAACAGCCTCAGCCCAAAGATAATTAGGGCAATTCTTTTCCTTTAACATTGCTCTTGCAAATTCAACCAATGTTCTATTTCTCCTTTCTGCCACCCCATTATGTTGAGGTGTGTACCTGCAAGTTATCTCTCTCTTGATACCTGCATTCCAAAGATAGTCATTAAACTCTTGAGAGAAGTATTCTCCCCCTCCATCAGACCTTAGCCTTTTGAGTTTTTGACCTGTAACTCTTTCTGCATAAGCATGAAAATGTTTGAAAGCTCCAAATACTTCTGATCTTTCTTTTAGAACATAAAGGGTTATCCACCTTGTAGCATCATCAATAAACAAAACATAATACCTAGATCCATTTATTGAACCTTCTTTTGTTGGTCCCCATACATCTGTATGTATGAGTTCAAGCAAACCATCATGCTTGAAACCTTTCTTCTGAAATGGTAGTCTATGAGCTTTTCCCATCTGACAAGCTTCACACTTGTATATCATATGTTGATTCTTCACATTTGGTAGCCCCATTACAGATTGGTTCTCCACCATAGTTTTGATTCCTCTTTCATTGAAATGTCCCAATCTCTTATGCCATAGATCTAACTCTGTAATTACTTCATTACCATGTGTGATTAGGGCTTGACCAACATTTCCTTGCACTTTGAGAGTAAAAAGTCTACCTTCCTTCTTACCACAAGCAATGGGTTTGTATGCATCCTCTGGATCTTCAACAAATACCCCTTCATTTGTAAATCTGACTTGAAAACCTTTTTCCACTATTTGTCCAACACTAATCAGATTCTTTGGTATTGTTGGAACATACAAAACATTTGTTAATAAATCAGCTCCACTCCTGCACTTCACTTTTCCAATTGAATGCACATTATGTTTTGTATTGTCACCTGTTTGTACTGTATGACTTGAATTTCCTTCTTCCAATTCTGACAATAATTCTATATTACGTGACAAATGATTTGAACAACCAGAGTCAATATAAAATACCTTGAGATCCTCTTTCTCTGATGAATTTATTGAATTCATCATCAATGTTGTATGGTTGTCATTCTGTGTATCATTTGCATAATTGTAATATGTGGTGTTGTAAGATTGGTTCTGATTCCAATTTCTTCCACCACCTCTACCAAAACCTCCAATTGAATTCTGTCTTCCTCTTTGAAATTGATTCTGAAACCTTCCACCTCTTCCTCTGCCATTGTTGTTCTGATTTTGGCTTGCTCCTTGTTGATTGTGCCAACAATCATATGCTAGATGATTGCTCAATCCACAAATCCAACATGTCTTCTTGTTATTGTTCTGATTACCTCTACCTCTTCCATTTCCTCGACCTTTACCTCTGCCAAAACCTCTACCTCTTGCATAATTTGCTTGAGTTGTTGACTCTTCTTCATCCTTTGCCTTGCCTTTATCTCCTTTCTTTTTATTCTTCATGTACATTGCAGAACTTTGACCTTTGTCTCCATCTGACTTCAAATCTTGCTCAAATGTGAGCATCAATCCAAGTAATTGATTCAGTTCTGGCACATAATGATTTAATGAGAGTTCTGTTGAAAGTACAAAGGGCTTCCACCTCTCATCACCTCTTAACCCTGCAAGTAATTGAGCTATCAACCTATGATCTTCAATATCCTCATCAATGGATCCAAGGCTATCTGCAAAGTCCTTCATCTTAGTGACATAATCACTAATGCTCTGATTTTGCTTTTTCTTGAATGTGGTAAACTCTGACCATAAGCTAGCTTTCCTAGCTTTAGTAGTGTTTTGGAAGTGGTCTTCCAAAGCATTCCAAATATCTTCAGCTGTTTCTAAACCTCTGATGTGTGGCAACAAATGATTTGTAATAGTGTTATATATATAAGCTCTTGCACTTGCATCTCTCTTCTGCCATAGCTTCAAAGCTTCTAGCTCTTCCTTTCTTGGATGACTTTCATCTTCAAATTTAGGCTTCTCCTCTTCACCTGTCACATATACCATTAGGTCCTTACTCATAAGTAAGGCCTCCATCCTCATTACCCAAGCAGGATAGTTATCTCTGTCCAATTTGTCAATGGACACATGATCTGCCATGGTATCCTTGCTTCTGCTTCAACTTGTAAGTGTAAGGTTAAAGAATGGTACCTTTTGTAGACCTTTACCCTTGGAAGTACCTTCGAAATAATCTTCTGATGACTTTTGTTTGTTGAACACCTCAGCTTCCTCCTTCTTTGATAAAGAACTCTTCAATTCTTCTTGTATCTGCTCTTCCTTTACTCTCGAGGACCTTATCTGCTCTGATACCACTTGTTGGTGTGTGAAACACCACAAGAACCAAACTAATGTGATATTAGAAGACCTCTATAACCACCATTAGCTTAGCAATACTCAAATGTTGAACCTTCAACTCTGAACTTAGTGAAAATCAAAATTTCACTTCACAGAAAACTGCGCCTTTTCTTCAATACTTCAATCTGACCTGTATTAGCTCAATCTTTGCAAAATCTTTTGATTACTTGCTAAGAAATGTTCTTGCTAATGTTAAGCAACACATAATAACCAAAACTTTCAAGTAATAACTTCAAAATCTTCTGATTTTGTACCAAAATTTTCACTATGTCTGAAAACTGAAATTTGACTTCATCGATTTGACATACCTCCACTGTTAAGCTGATTTCTCTGAGTATGCGTCCCGTTTCTTAAAAATCTTTTGACCAAGTGTAGTTGAGGAGATTAGCTTTAAAATGAGCTATCACTTACCAAAAACTTTACACCTTGCTTTGAGATCTGATCTTCAGAAGATCAGTCAAATATGCGCCAGAAAAGTCGTAACTGTCAACTACCTTACACAGTCATATGAAATGACTTAGAACTCAATGTACAAGAGGAATTAGACTCAATCCTTCTACACAAACATGTGTTGTTTATCAGAGAAGATGTGTACAAAATGGCTTGGCCTAATTTTGCTCACAGCCATGGAAAACTCTCTCAGACTCAGAAGTTTTCTCTCACCATCTCTCTCAGAAAAGACACGACTTTTCTCTACTCACTCAGATTACAAAATTGAGTTCTCTCCTACATATTTTTGACTCAAATTAACTTATATACCTATGGTTTACATTCTTCTAGACTTGAACTCGTAAGTTCTGAAGATCAAATAAAAAACTAGACTCTAATTTTGCACTAATTTACAATAGTGAAATTGTCCCTTCACTTAGGCTTAATTTTCTGTAAGTCTTTTCTTCACTTCTTCTTTCCTTCATCATATGTCTCCATATATCCATGCCTAATTAGTGAGTGAAGCCCCAACAGATAGATAGATAGATAGATAGATAGATAGATAGATAGATAGATAGATAGATAGATAGATAGATAGATAGATAGATAGATAGATAGATAGATAGATAGGTAGATACATAGATAGATAGATAGATAGATAGATAGATAGATAGATAGATAGATAGATAGACAGACAGACAGACAGATAGATAGATAGATAGATAGATAGATAGATAGATAGATAGATAGATAGATAGATAGATAGATAGATAGATAGATAGATCGATGGATAGATATATGAATAGATCGATAGATAGAGAGATAGATAGATAGATAGATAGATAGATAGATAGATAGATAGATAGATAGATAGATAGATAGATAGATAGATAGATAGATAGATAGATAGATAGATAGATAGATAGATAGATAGATAGATAGATAGATAGATAGATAGATAGATAGATAGATAGATAGACAGACAGACAGACAGACAGACAGCCAAATAGATAGATAGATAGATAGATAGATAGATAGATAGATAGATAGATAGATAGATAGATAGATAGATAGATAGATAGATAGATAGATAGATAGATAGATAGATAGATAGATAGATAGATAGATAGATAGATAGATAGATAGATAGATAGATAGATAGATAGATAGATAGATAGATAGATGTTGGGGCTTCACTCACTAATTAGGCATGGATATATGAAGATATATGAAGACATATGAAGATATATGATGGAGGAAAGAAGAAGTGAAGAAAAGACTTACAGAAAATCAAGCCTAAGTGAAGGGACAATTTCACTATTGTAAATTAGTTGAAAATTAGAGTCTAGATTTGTATTTGATCTTTAGAACTTACGAGTTCAAGTCTAGAAGAATGTAAACCATAGGTATATAAGTTAATTTGAGTCAGAAACATGTAGGAGAGAACTCAATTTGGTAATCTGAGTGAGTAGAGAAAAGTCGTGTCTTTTCTGAGAGAGATGGTGAGAGAAAACTTCTGAGTCTGAGAGAGTTTTCCATGGCTGTGAGCAAAATTAGGCCAAGCCATTTTGTACACATCTTCTCTGATAATCAACACATATTTGTGTAGAAGAATTGAGTCTAATTCCCCTTGTACATTGAGTTCTAAGTCATTTCATATGACTGTGTAAGGTAGTTGACAGTTACGACTTTTCTGGCGCATATTTGACTGATCTTCTGAAGATCAGATCTCGAAGCATGGTGTAAAGTTTTTGGTAAGTGATAGCTCGTTTGAAAGCTATTATCCTCAACTACATTTGGTCAAAAGATCTTTGAGAAACGGGACGCGTACTCAGAGAAATCAGCTTAAGAGTGGAGGTATGTCAAATCGATGAAGTAAACTTTCAGTTTTCAGACATAGTGAAAAGGCTGAAGCTAAATCAGAAGATTTTGAAGTTATTACTTGAAAGTTTTGGTTATTATGTGTTGCTTAACATTAGCAAGAACATTCTTTAGCAAGTGATCAAAAGATTTTGCAAAGATTGAGCTAATACAGGTCAGATTTAAGGATTGAAGTAAAGGCGCAGATTTCTGTGAAGTGAAATTTTGATTTTCACTAAATTCAGAGATGAATACTTACAATGTGAGTTTTGCTAAGCTAATGATGGTTATGGAGGTCTTCTAATACCACATTAGTTTGGTTCTTGTGGTGTTTTACACACCAACAAGTGGTATCAGAGCAGATAAGGTCCTCGAGACTAAAGGAATAGCAGATACAAGAAGAATTGAAGAGTTCTTTATCAAAGAAGGAGGAAGCTGAGGTGTTCAACAACAAAAGTCATCAGAAGGCTATTTCGAAGTCACTTCCAAGGATAAAGGTCTACAAAAGGTATCATTCTTTAACCTTACACTTACAGGTTGAAGCAGAAGCAAGGATACCATGGCAGATCATGTGTCCATTGACAAATTGGACAGAGATAACTATCCTGCTTGGGTAATGAGGATGGAGGCCTTACTTATGAGTAAGGACTTAATGGTATATGTGACAGGTGAAGAGGAGAAGCCTAAATTTGAAGATGAAAGTCATCCAAGAAAAGAAGAGCTAGAAGCTTTGAAGCTATGGCAGAAGAGAGATGCAAGTGCAAGAGCTTATATATACAACACTATTACAGATCATTTGTTGCCACACATCAGAGGTTTAGAAACAGCTGAAGATATTTGGAATGCTTTGGAAGACCACTTCCAAAACACTACTAAAGCTAGGAAAGCTAGCTTATGGTCAGAGTTCACCACATTCAAGAAAAAGCAAAATTAGAGCATTAGTGATTATGTCACTAAGATGAAGGACTTGGCAGATAGTCTTGGATCCATTGATGAGGATATTGAAGATCATAGGTTGATAGCTCAATTACTTGCAGGGTTAAGAGGTGATGAAAGGTGGAAGCCTTTTGTACTTTCAACAGAACTCTCATTAAACCATTATGTGCCAGAATTAAATCAATTACTTGGATTAATGCTCACATTTGAGCAAGACTTGAAGTCAGATGGAGACAAAGGTCAAAGTTCTGCAATGTATGTGAAGAACAAAAAGAAAGGAGATAAAGGTAAAGCAAAGGATGAAGAAGAGTCAACAACTCAAGCAAATTATGCAAGAGGAAGAGGTTTTGGCAGAGGTAAAGGTCGAGGGAATGGAAGAGGTAGAGGTAATCAGAACAATAACAAGAAGACATGTTGGATTTGTGGATTGAGCAATCATCTAGCATATGATTGTTGGCACAATCAACAAGGAGCAAGCCAAAATCAGAATAACAATGGCAGAGGAAGAGGTGGAAGATTTCAAAATCAATTTCAAAGAGGAAGACAGAATTCAAGAGGAAGTTATGGAAGAGGTGGTGGTAGAAATTGGAATCAGAATCAATCATACAACACCACATATTACAATTATGCAAATGATACACAGAATGACAACCATACAACATTGATGATGAATTCAATTAGTTCATCAGAGAAGGAGGATCTCAAGGTATTTTATATTGATTCTGGTTGTTCAAATCATTTATCAGGTAATATAGAATTATTGTCAGAATTGGAAGAAGGCAATTCAAGTCATACAGTACAAACAGGTGATAATACAAAACATAATGTGCATTCAATTGGAAAAGTGAAGTGCAGGAGTGGAGCTGATTTATTAACAAATCTTTTGTATGTTCCAACAATACCAAAGAATCTGATTAGTGTTGGACAAATAGTGGAGAAAGGTTTTCAAGTCAGATTTACAAATGAAGGGGTATTTGTTGAAGATCCAGAGGATGCATACAAACCCATTGTTTGTGGTAAAAAGGAAGGTAGACTTTTTACTCTCAAAGTGCAAGGAAATGTTGGTCAAGCCCTAATCACACATGGTGATGAAGTAATTACAGAATTAGATCTTTGGCATAAGAGATTGGGACACTTCAACGAAAGAGGAATCAAAACTATGGTGGAGAATCAATCTGCAATGGGGCTACCAAATGTAAAGAATCAACATATGATATACAAGTGTGAAGCTTGTCAGATGGGAAAAGCTCATAGACAACCATTTCAGAAGAAAGGATTCAAGCATGATGGTTTGCTTGAACTCATACATACAGATGTATGGGGACCAACAAAAGAAGGTTCAATAAATGGATCTAGGTATTATGTTTTGTTTATTGATGATGCTACAAGGTGGATAACCCTTTATGTTCTAAAGGAAAGATCAGAAGTTTTTGGAGCCTTCAAACATTTTCATGCTTATGCAGAAAGAGTTACAGGTCACAAACTCAAGAGGCTAAGGTCTGATGGAGGGGGAGAATACTTCTCTCAAGAGTTTAATGACTATCTTTGGAATGCAGGTATCAAAAGAGAGATAACTTGCAGGTATACACCTCAACATAATGGGGTGGCAGAAAGGAGAAATAGAACATTGGTTGAATTTGCAAGAGCAATGCTAAACGAAAAGAATTGCCCTAATTATCTTTGGGCTGAGGCTGTAAATACAGCCACATACCTTGTGAATAGGTTACCATGTGGAGCTTTGAATGGTATGACCCCTTATGAAGCTTGGTGGGGTAAGAAACCAACACTTGACCATTGTAAAGTGTTTGGGTCAATTGCCTATGCTTATGTGCCATCACAACTCAGACATAAGCTTGAACCAAAGGCAGAAAAATATGTGTTTATTGGGTATGATGAAAAGCAAATGGGTTATAGACTATGGAGTCCTCTGACTAAACATTTTATTGTTTCCAGAGATGTAACTTTTGATGAACAGAAGAGTTGGTATGCAGATAAAGATTGTGATCTTGAAACATTTGAAGAAGAGATAAGAAGGAATGCAAAAGGTAAGTCACATATGCAGATAGATGGAGATGAAGAACATATGCAAGCAAGCACATCAAGAGTTGGATCATATAGAAGAAATGAAGATGGGCCAATATTTGATGAAGAAGTACATTCAGATATACATGAAGAGTGTGAACCAAGAAGGTCAACCAGAATGAGGAAGCAACCTACAAGGTATTCATATGACACTTCTTACTTGACTCAGAAAAATTATGCTTACATGGTTAAGGAAGATGAAGAACCTCAAGGCTATGATGAAGCAAAGGGTAAGAGACAATGGGAAGTAGCAATGAAGGAAGAGTTTGATGCACTTGAAGAAAACAAAACTTGGGAGCTTGTCCCAAAGCCTAATGGTAAGAAAGTGATTGGAAATAAATGGGTTTACAAAATCAAGAAGCATGCAGATGGAACTATAGCCAGATACAAAGCTAGATTGGTGGTTAAAGGCTATGCTCAAACATTTGGCATAGATTATGATGAGACATTCAGTCCTGTAGCAAAGATGTCAACCATAAGGACAATCATTGCCATTGCAGCATCAAAAGGATGGACATTGAGTCAATTGGACATCAAGAATGCATTTTTGAATGGATATATATCAGATGAGGTTTACATGGAGCAACCTCAAGGGTTTGCAGATCATAAGTTTCCAAATTATGTTTGCAGATTAAGAAGAGCACTTTATGGTTTGAAGCAAGCTCCAAGAGCTTG
>CM035414.1:170617104-170619604 GCA_020310875.1 Ceratopteris richardii
GCAACCCTGCAATCTTCCATTTTAAATTTGGTTAGCAAATTTTTAAGATACCTTTCTTGGGTCACATATACTCCATGTTGAGTATAAGAGATCTCCATTCCCAAGAAGAATGATAGGTTCCCCAAATCACTGATTTTGAACTCTTTCTCCATCTGCTTCTTGATCATTTGTATCCCCTTATCATCTGTTCCTGTAAGTATTATGTCATCAACATAAATACACACATAAATGAATCCACTTTCACTTGCTTTGACTAGCAAGCTACTATCTGCCTTTGATGCTTGAAATCCAAGATCATTCAAGAATTTTACAAGCCTATAATTCCAAGCCCTTGGGGCTTGCTTCAACCCATACAAAGCTCTCTTGAGCTTACATACATAATTTGGACTCACTTGATCTTTGAACCCATCTGGTTGCTCCATGTAGACTTCATCTGAAATGTAACCATTCAAGAAAGCATTTTTAACATCTAATTGAGACAACTTCCAACCTTTACAAGCAGCAATTGCAATGAGTGTCCTGATGGTTGTCATCTTTGCCACAGGACTATAAGTCTCATCATAGTCCACTCCATATGTCTGTGCATACCCTTTCACAACAAGTCTAGCTTTGTACCTAGACACACTTCCATCTGCAAATCTCTTTGTTTTGTAAACCCACTTACATCCAATAATCTTCTGACTATTAGGTTTAGGAACCAAATCCCATGTTTGATTCTCTATCAATGCATCATACTCCTCTTGCATAGCATCTTCCCAATTCTTCTTCCCTTTGGCTTCTTCATATGTAGAAGGGTCTTCATCTGCTTTTACCAAATAAGCATAATCTTTAGTAGTCAAGAATGAAGTGTCATAGCTATACCTTGTAGGTTGCCATTTGTGCCTAGATGATCTCCTAACTTCTGCACTTCTTGAGGTCTCTGGTTCATCACATTCTGGATCAAACCTTGGCCTCTCTTCAACTTCAATCTGCACTTCATTACTCTCACTTTCATCAAGTAATTGAATCTTTGCTTTACCTTTCCTTTGTTCCACTACTTCTTCATCATCTGCATGTACATTATATTTACCTGCATACCAAGTACCTTGCTCATCAAATGTAACATCCTTGGATACAATAAATTGCTTTGTAGATGGACTCCACAACCTGTATCCCATTTGCTTATCATCATAACCAATGAATACATACTTCTCTGCCTTAGGCTCCAACTTATGCCTCAATTGAGATGGCACATATGCATATACCAAGCATCCAAATATTCTGCAATGATCCAAGGTAGGTTTCTTACCCCACCAAGCTTCATATGGTGTCATACCCTGCAAAGCTTTACAAGGCAATCTATTAACCAAATATGTAGCTGTATTAACAGCCTCAGCCCACAAATAATTTGGGCAATTCTTCTCTTTCATCATGGACCTTGCAAACTCAACAAGAGTCCTATTTCTTCTTTCTGCTACCCCATTTTGTTGAGGAGAGTACCTGCAAGTAACTTCTCTCTTTATACCTGCATTCCACAAATAATCATTGAACTCATTTGAAAAATACTCTCCCCCTCCATCTGACCTTAGTCTCTTCAATTGTTGACCTGTAATCCTTTCTGCATATGCATGATAGTGTTTAAATGTATTAAACACTTCTGACTTTTCTTTAATCACATAAATTGTGATCCACCTGGTAGCATCATCAACATATATGACATAATATCTTGAACCATTTATACTAAAGTCCTTTGAAGGACCCCACACATCTGTATGCACCAATTCAAGTCTTTCTGAATACATAAATCCATGCTTGGAATAGGATTGCTTATGAGCCTTACCTAATTGACATGCCTCACATCTGTATGTCATGTGTTGACCTGCAATGTTAGGCATTCCAAGCACTGAATCATTGTTAATCATTTCTTTGATACCTCTTTCATTAAAGTGTCCAAGTCTTTTGTGCCAAAGATCCAATTCTGACACCTTCTGCTCTCCATATGTGAACATAGCATGTCCAACATTTCCTTGTACCTTCAATGTGAAAAGCCTTCCTTCTTTCTTTCCTGCAATAACTTGTTTATACCCTTGACTAGGGTCTTCCACATAAACTCCATCATTGGTGAACCTTACCTCATATCCTTTTTCCACAATTTGACCTACACTGATCAAATTCTTTGGAATTGTGGGAACATAAAGTACCTTACTCAGAAGAGTGCTCCCATCCTTAGCTTTGACTGAACCAATTGACTTTACCTTATGCTTTGTATTATCACCTGTCTGAACTGTATGATTAATTGCATTATGATATAGATCAGTCATCAAAGCAATATTCCCACTTAAATGATTACTACATCCTGAATCAATATAAAACACTCTCATATCCTCATGTGAAGTTTCACATGTATTCATAATGAGAGTAGAGTCCTCCTTTTGATCTGATGCATAGTTGTAGTAGGTGTTATTATAGGATTGACTTTGGAAGTTTCTTCCACCACCTCTTCCAAAAGAATTCCTACCAC
>CM035414.1:170624604-170627104 GCA_020310875.1 Ceratopteris richardii
TGGTAAGGCAAATACTTACAGGTCTAAGAGGAGATGAAAAGTGGAAGCCTTTCATATTGTATACAGAACTATCATTAGATCATTTTACTCCTGATCTTAATGAATTGTTAGGACATATGCTAACATTTGAGCAGGACATTAAAGGAGAGAATGACAAAGGTTCAAGTCAAGCAATGTTTTCAAAAGATAAGAAGAAGAATGCTAAAGGCAAGCAGACAAATGATGAAGAAGGATCTTCAAATCAAGTAAACTTCATGAAAGGGAAGATGAATTTCAGAGGTAAAGGAAGAGGAGGTAAGAACAAAGATAATACTAAAGCTTATTGGATTTGTGGCAGAACAAATCATTTGGAAAATGATTGTTGGTATAACAATCAGAATGGTGGAAGTCATAATCAGAATTTCAGTCCTAGAGGAAGAGGAGGTAGAAATCAAAGAGGCAACTTCAAAGGAAGAGGTGATAGATCCTCATATGCTAGAGGAGGTGGAAGAAGCTTTCAACCTCAATCCTATAACAACACATATTACAATTATGCTTCAGATAATAAGAAGGAAGACTTGACTCTTATCTTGAATGCAACTCATGAAGTAATCAATGAAGATCAAATGGTGTTTTATATTGATTAAGGATGTAGTAATCATTTGAGTGGTAGTATTTCTCTAATGTCTGATATGGAAGCTAAAGTGAATGAACATACAGTTCAAACATGAGACGACACCAAACACAAAGTTGAGAGCATTGGATCAGTGAAGACAAGGAGTGGAAGTACACTCCTAAGCAAGGTACTTTATGTTCCAACAATCCCTAAAAATTAAATAAGTGTAGGGCAAATTGTTGAGAAGGGATATGAAGTCAGATTTACAAGTGATGGTGTTTATGTTGAAGATCCAAGTCAAGGATATAGAAGCATGTCATAGGGAAAAAGGAAGGAATATTATTCACCCTCAAAGTCCAAGGTAATGTGGGACATGCATCGTTTACTTATGGAAGTCAAAAGATGTTTGAATTGGATCTTTGGCATAAGAGGTTAGGACATTTTAATGAAAGGGGAATTAAAGAAATGACAAAGAATGGTGTAGTGCTTGGTCTACCAAATATTGAAGGTCAACATATGATATACAAATGTGAGGCTTGCCAGTTACGTAAAGCTCACAAGAAATCATACAATAAGCAAGGATAGAGGTATTCAAATATGTTTGAATTGGTTCATACAGATGTGTGGGGTCCTTCAAAGGACTATAGCATAAATGGATCAAGGTATTATGTGCTATTTGTTGATGATGCAACCAAATGGATTACTCTATATGTGATCAAGGATAACTCTAAAGTGTTTGAGACATTTAAACACTATCATGCCTATGCAGGAAGAATTATAGGACAAAAGCTCAAGAGATTGAGATCAGATGGAGGGGGAGAATATTTCTCTAAAGAATTTGATGATTATATGTGGAATGCAAGAATCAAAAGAGAAGTGAATTGTAGGTACTCCCCCCAACAAAATGGAGTTGCAGAAAGAAGAAATAGAACTCTTGTAGAGTTTGCAAGATCAATGATGAAGGAAAAAAAATGTCCTAATTATATATGGGTAGAAGCAATTAATACTGCAACTTATCTTGTAAATAGATTTCCTTGCAAAGCTTTGGAGAGAAGGACTCCTTATGAAGCATGGTGGGTTAAGAAACCTACTCTTGATCACTGCAAAATATTTGGATGCTTGGCATATGCTTATGTTCCATCTCAATTAAGACATAAGCTAGAGCCTAAAGCAGAAAAGTATATGTTCATTGGGTATGATGATAAACGAACGTAATATAGGTTGTGGAATCCATCCACAAAACAATTTCTTGTTTCAAGAGATGTTACATTTGATGAGCAAAGCACATGGGGTACAGGATCAGATAATGTATGTACAGATCTTGAAGAAATCTTTGATATGCAGTTGGTGTCTTATCTCAATTTATGCATTGCCCAAAGCAAACTCATTGGGTTGCAGCACAAAGAGTGCTAAAGATACATCAAAGGAAATCTGAATGAAGGTTTGTATTATGGATTCACTTCTAATACTAGCCCAAAAGTGTTGAGTGATGCAGATTGGGCAGGTAATTCAGATGATAGAAGATCCACTCATGGTTATCTATGTTATGTTGGAGATAAGCTAATTTCTTGATGCTCAAAGAAGCAGCATACAGTTGCATTGTCATCCACAGAGGTTGAATACAAAGGAATGGTGGAAGCTGCAAAGGAAGTAATTTGTTAAAGACTTTAATAAGAAGTCTAGGAATTGATCAGAGTGTTCCAATCATATTTGGAGACAACATGAGTTCATTATATTTGGCAACTAATCTTGTTTTTCATGCTAGGACTAAACATATAGAGATTCAATATCATTTCTTGAGAGAAATGGTACTTGACAAAGAAATTGAAGACATGTATACACCAACAAAAGAACAAGTAGCAGATATGCTGACAAAAAGTTTGGATGGACCAAAGTTACAAAGGT
>CM035414.1:170632104-170669604 GCA_020310875.1 Ceratopteris richardii
GTGTAGGTAATAATGAAATTTTATGTTTACAAAATATTGTAGCAATAAGTTTCTACATTCTCTTTATAGAAAGTTTTTGCATGAAATTTGTGTGTTAAATTTGAGGATGAAGATGAAGGAATCTGAACAAGTGTTGTATGAGAGAAAGGTAGAGTACCCTTAGTAGAAAAACCCTACCTGATTGAATGTTTTGTAGTTCCTATGTTTTATGTCTCATTTGGTCCCATGAAGATAGGTTAACAAAGAGATTTTTCATCTTTTTTCACCTTTCTCTAGAATTTCCAATTTTGTAGGGACCAAAAGTGATATGTGGAAGCACATTTGGACCTGAGGCATCTCTAACACTATTGTACATATTGAAGAACTAAATATTTTTGTGTCTTAGAAGCTTAAGCTAATTCCTCACCGTTTTTGAGTTATAGGGCTTGAAAAAGTGCCGTTTTTCAACACAAAAAAATAGAGAAGTCTTCATTCATCTTATTCATGTTTGGAGATTTAGAAAACGCACATGGGTATATGGGTTATTGTTGTCAGGATCTTGCTCACGCGCATACAGAGATTACGGACGTAGAAAAACACATAGAAAATAGAGGCAACAAGAGACGAGACCGAACGCAAGATTGGGTGCAATCTCCCCCCATGCACTCTGTTCCGACAGTCCACAGAGTGCATGTATTTATAGGAATTTTGATTATGTCGAAAAGAGTGGTTACAAGAGGGTGGCTTCGAAAAGCAGCCGTGAAACTAAAAGTTGATAACTTTTATAGAAAGCCATTGCTTTCAATAACAGAAACTGCGGTCTTCAATGACCCTTATTCTAACCATTACTTTTCTAGCAATAGAACCTTCTACGCGGGTTTATTTACAAGCTAAATAATAATTATTCCGATTATTGATGTTCGCTCTTTCATGCCTTGCACGCTCCTCACGAACCTTCAGCTACTATATCAAAAATATCAAAAACATATTAATACATTAATAATATAACACTTTAGCAATGTATTGTTCAATAATATACAACATGCCTCCCAGTTGACAAGCAACTGACCTCAGTTGATAAAATAATTTAACACTCTAACAATTACAATACATTGTTTAACATATTCCATGTTACTGAAACTAAAAGTTGATAACTTTTACAGAAAGCCATTGCTTTCAATAACAGAAACTGCGGTCTTCAATGACCCTTATTCTAACCATTACTTTTCTAACAATAGAACCTTCTATGCGGGTTTATTAACAAGCTAAATAATAATTATTCCGATTATTGATGTTCGCCCTTTCACACCTTGCACGCTCCTCATGAAGCTTCAGCTGCTATATCAAAAATATCAAAAACATATTAATACATTAATAATATAACACTTTAGCAATGTATTGTTCAATAATATACAACATGCCTCCCAGTTGACAAGCAACTGACCTCAGTTGATAAAATAATTTAACACTCTAACAATTACAATACATTGTTCAACATATTCCATGTTACTGTTACAATCCAACAATGCATTGGCTAACATATTCCATGTTACAATCCAACAATGCATTGGCTATTCCATATTTCAATCCAACAATGCATTGGCTATTTTATATTTCAATCCAACAATGCATTGGCTAACATATTCCATGTTACTATTACAATCCAACAATGCATTGGCTAACATATTCCATGTTACAATCCAACAATGCATTGGCTAACATATTCCATGTTACAATCCAACAATGCATTGGCTATTCCATATTTCAATCCAACAATGCATTGGCCAACATCTTCCATAATACATTAATAATTTAACACACTCCAACAATTACTTGTTCAGCATACTCCATAATTCATAACATGCCCCTCAGTTGAAAAGACAACTGACCTCTGTTGATAAAATAATAAACATGGATAGCAAGTCACATGTTTCATCACTGAACGAAAAAAAAACATAGGCATGTTCCATGTAAAAACACATGCATGGAAATGTTCATGGAGGTGTTAAGTTATTAAAAGTATCTATGAGATGCGGACATAGTCTTTCTAATGAATTTGGGCAAGCAAAACTTGAATATGCTCCTATGGACTAAATTCAATATGTAAATGCATCACAATTATCAAACATGTAGGGTAAACTTTAAAGGTAGAAATGAATCCTTAAACTCTTCTTGAAAAGCCTTCCAGGTGCGTGGACAATCTGCAGTCTGAGAAAGATCATTCCACCATTGCTGCGCTCTTCCGACCAAATAGTTAGTGGCAAACTCGATTTTCTTATTTTCTGAATATAACTCATCGGAAAAGAAATCTTTGAGTAGGGATAGCCATGATAAGACAAAGCGGCCATCTATTCGTCCGTCGAATTGAAGCATAGCATAACATCCTTGTATGGCTTGTTGAAGTGTTTGAAGTTCTTGGTTCATAATCTCTAACTCTTGCTCGAATGAAACTCTAGGTAAAGGTGAATTACGGTAATCCTCCATGGTGCTCTTGGACCCTTGCTCTCAACCTTGGTGTCTTGAACCTTCTTGTTCGCAACCTTGGTGTCTCGAGCCCTTGTTCTCAACCTCAGTCTTGAACCTTATTCTCACCCATGCTTGGTATCTTGAACACTCAATCAAGTGCCACCCAAGGATTCCCAAGGAATTCACACTTCCAAGCTAGCTCATTGGAAAGTTCGTTCCGAGAGCTTTCCAACGGTATATTACACGCCTCAATCTGACCTACGGATTGAGAGATACACTTGATTCTTTGTTGGGTCCATCCTTGAAATCGTCGCGAGCGCCTTCCACAAGTAATAAAGAGAGAGAACGTGAGTACAACTCCAAGAGATGGTGGAGTGGTCAAAGTACTTCCCTTGAAAGTAGGAGATTGTGGGTTCAAATCCTCCTACCTTAGGGACTCTAAACCTCTCTATTACCACTCAAAAATTAAAATTGCCTCGTGCGTAGCCAACGGTCGCCAAGGGAGCCTTGGGTGCCAATGTTGCCAATGTATTGCCTAAGTTCTTTGCCTTAGTCGACGCCTTAGTCGACGCCTTAGAGTAAGCCGAAGGAGTAAACGTAGGTGAAAACGTAGGTTCTGGTTCTGGAACAGGAACCGAAACCGAAATCGAAACCGAAACCGAAGACGAAGACGAAACAGGAACAGAAATAGAACAGAAACCGAAACCGAAGACGGAGACGGAGACGGAGACCGAAACCGAAACCGAAGACGAAACCGAAGACGAAACAGGAACAGAAACAGAAACCGAAGACGGAGACGGAGACGAAGATGGAGATGGAAATGGAATCAGAATTCAGAATTGCGAACAGAGAACAGAACCCTCTATATTGACGCGTGCAGAGCTCTGATACCACTATTGTCAGGATCTTGCTCACGCGCATACAGAGATAACGGACGCAGAAAGACACACAGAAAATAGAGTCAACAAGAGACGAGACCGAACGCAAGATTAGGTGCAATCTCCCCCCATGCACTCTGATCCGACAGTCCACAGAGTGCATGTATTTATAGGAATTTTGATTACGTCGAAAAGAGTGGTTACAAGAGGGCGGCTTCGAAAAGCAGGCGTGAAACTAAAAGTTGATAACTTTTACAGAAAGCCATTGCTTTCAATAACAGAAACTGCGGTCTTCAATGACCCTTATTCTAACCATTACTTTTCTAACAATAGAACCTTCTACACGGGTTTATTTACAAGCTAAATAATAATTATTCCGATTATTCATGTTCGCCCTTTCACGCCTTGCACGCTCCTCACGAACCTTCAGCTGCTATATCAAAAATATCAAAAATATCAAAAACATATTAATACATTAATAATATAACACTTTAGCAATGTATTGTTCAATAATGTACAACAGTTATTTTGGGCGATTGAGGTGTGTGTGTGAGTGTGTTGCAGGGATCACCTCTATTTTTGCAGGTATGATTCTTGAGGTGGACATGAAAGTAGATGCATGGGTGGTTTGGAAGTCTTGCATGAGACATGCAAAAAGATGTTGCGAACATTTGTTTTATGTAGGGTACAAGTTTCAAATTATGTAAATACCTTTGGGAAGTCTTCAAATACTTCAAGAAGGCTCATATTATTCATAAAATATAGCCAAAATACCATGTGATTTTTAGAACATGGTGAGTCAAATTAGTGAGTCAGAAGGGAGCTGCAGTGGTGTCCTAGTGGAAGGTCGATGTGGCTAGTTCTCAAAGTCCATCAATACTTTGCTTATTTGAGCACTTGAGTCATGTAATACCTCCACCCAAGTGTCTACCACGAATTTAGATGTATTAGGAAGGTTTTAGATTAGTTTCCCATGCTATAAAAAGAGGAGAAAAGTCGTGATCTTGTGGGATGTCCAAGAGAGTCATATGTGTATCTCTATGCTGCTGTAGTTTTGTATGCAGAGATTTCAGAGCTTGTACCTCCCTCATTATATATCCAAATTACATGTTTGATAGCTCATTTGAAAGCTCTTACTGTCTACTTTTTTCCTATAAAATTTCATAATCATTCGAGTTGTGCGCTGAGATCAGTAGTCTCTGCAAGTGATGTGTGTCCTCGGGTTCATCTCTGTTTCAAGGTCTCCATTAAAGCTGCATATTGCAGAGGTCATAGCTCATTGTGTATTTATCCATTTGAGGTGTTCTATAGCTTGTTGGAAAGCTCTTAGAGTCTAGTTTATGTGTGAAACAGTTTTGGAAAATTCTAAGTGAGTAAAGAGCGCTCTGCAAGAAAATTGGTATGTGCATACAAGTTTGTGAAAAAGTCAACTAGGTCCTGTTGGGTTTCACCTACTTCTAGCTGTACTTTGGAGATCAATAAACTCCAACATTGGTATCAGAGCAAGAATTGAAGCTTGGAGAAGGTTATAATACCTTGATGAAGAATTTGAAGCTATTGGAGTAGTGATTCATCATCGACACTACACAAAGGTAGAAGGAGATAGCAAGGAAGCATCTCAAGCAACATCCAAGCAAACAAAGGTGCATAGACTTTATTACAAAGGTAAATCTCATACTTCTTCTTATCACATATATTCAAAAGGAGGGTTAACGGAGGAAGTTTAGTAATTTGCACAATGGGCGATCAACATGCACAAATAGAGAAGCTTGATAAGAACAACTATCAAGCATGGCGATTTAGAATCACAGCATACTTGCAAGGTAGAGGCTTGTATGGTTTGATTGATGGAACAACATCAAACCTATATTACCAGAGGATCCAAATCAACAACAATTGATGGAGTTTAGACTTTGGAATGAAAGAGACAAAAGGGTTATATTCATTTTATCACAAAATATTCAAGATTCAATGGTAGGACACATACAAGATCTAGACACAAGTAGAGATGTTTTGCTTGCATTGGAAAGGTTGTATGCTACAGGTACAAGAGCAAGGAATATTCAACTAAAAAATGAGTTGAATAACATAAAGAAAGATACAAGGACATCGGTCAATGATTACTTGTTGAAGGTTAAAGAGATTGCAGATCAACTAGGATCAATTCAAGCTCATGTGGAGGACGACGACTTGGCTGCACATACTCTCAACGGACTCAAAGATGATGAGAGATGGAAACCCTTCATTACTTCAGTTTATGTCAGAGGAGAATTACCAGATTTTGATCAACTTATTGCCCTCATGGTCACGGAGGAGATGAATCTAAATGGTTCTACTTCAAATCAAAAATGATCTCAAGGACAAGCTCTTTATGTAGGATCATCAAGAGGTGGAAACAGAGGTAGAAGAGGTTCAAATAGAGGTAGAGGAAGAAGGAGCGATGATCAAGGGACTTCAAGTGGCTTCTTCAACACAAAAGAAAGAGGAAGATCAAGCGCGAGAGGTAGGAGAGGCAACTACAACTACAATCAAAGACAAAGGAGTGAAGATAACAACAATTGCTATATATGTGGAAGGTATGGACACTATGCCAAAGATTGTTATCAAAATGAAAATAATCAAAGTGGTAATCGAAGAGGAGGCTATTCAAGAAGAGGTAAACAACAAGCAAATTATGTAGTTGAAGGTAAAAGTGATGATTATGATTCTCTTCTTATGATGAATGTTGAAACTAAGATGAATTGCAATAGCGATGTATGGTATGTAGATAGTGGCTGTTCTAATCACATGTCTCATGATGCTTCATGGTTTTCAAATATGCATAATCCATCATGTAAAGGTCATGTTGAAACAAGAGATGATACAACACATAAGATTATGCAGGTTGGAGATGTTGTTATGCAGGATAAGAGCAAGACAAATTGCTTGAAGGATGTACTTTATGTGCCAACGATCACTAAGAATTTGATGTCGGTTGGTCAAATGGTAGAAAAAGGTCTACAAGTGAGATTTAATCATGCAGGTTGCTTCATTGAGGATCCAAAGCAAAGGAGGTTGATTGCCAAAGGTAAAAAACAAGGTAGATTGTTTACATTCAAGGTAAACCCTAATCATACAAACTATTTCTCTTATGGTATGCATAGGATAGCAGAACTTGATCTGTGGCATAGAAGGATTGGACACATGAATGTACACAGGTTAAAGGAGCTATCAAAGAAGAGGATTGTTGAAGGATTACCTGATCTTACTAAGCAACATATGGTGCATCTTTGTGAAGCATGGCAAATGGGTAATCAGAGTAGACAACCTTTCAAGCATTCAAGCTATGTAAGTGATGGTTTGCTAGATCTCATACACACAGATGTGTGGGGACCTACTAAAGAGGCATCCTTGGTTGGTAATAAGTACTATGTATCATTCATTGATGATCATAGTAGAATGACATTTGTGTATTTCATTAAACATAAGAGTGAGGTCTTTGATTGTTTCAAGAAGTTCAAATCATATGTCGAAAAGCAAACAGGAAGGTATATTAAGAAGCTAAGATCTAATGGAGGGGGAGAGTATTTCTCTCAAGCTTTTACTGATTTTTTGTATGATGAAGGTATCAAAAGAGAAATTACATGCAGGTATACTCCACAACAAAATGGAGTCGCAGAAAGAAGAAACAGAATCATAACAGAAGCATCTAGAAGCATGCTTAATGATATGTGTTTGCCTAATTATTTTTGGGCTGAAGCTGTTAGCACAAGTGTCTACATTATGAATAGAGTTCCGACTGCTGGAGTTCATCATTTGACACCATATGAGGTATGGCATGGAAGGAAACCAAGTGTAAGTCATTTGAAAGTATTTGGTTGTGTATGTTATGTACATGTACCTAGTGAGGTGAGATCTAAACTTGATGCGAAATCAGAAAAATCTATATTTATTGGTTATGCAGATACTCAAAGAGGATATAGATTCTATAATCCTCATACCAATAAGGTTGTTGTGTCAAGAGATGTAAACTTTGATGAATCACTTTCATGGTATGCAGATAAGAATTGTTTGCAGGTCATGGATGAAAATGAAGAAGGTGTGGTTAAAGGAGATGAATGCATAGTTCAGCCATCAGGAAGTTTAAATGATGAAAGGAGTGGTTTGGATGAAGAAAGAGGATCACCTTTCAATGGAAGATTAAGGCAAGAGTCACCTCCAAGTGTTAAAAGTAAAGGTAAACTCAAACTTGTTGAAGTTAATGATGAAGGAGAGGAAATTAGTGATGTATGTGAGTATGGAGAATCATCAATGGTTCCTAATAAGGAAGGAAGAGCATCTACATTGGAGGTAAGAAGAACTTCAAGAGTGAGTAAGCAACCTCAAAGGTATACTTATGAATCTTTCATGAATACTCATTATGCTTTTATGACAAAAGTTGAGCAGGAAAATGAACCCACATGTTATGATGAGGCAAAAGGAGATGAAAAGTGGGAGAAAGCAATGAGAGAAGAAATGGAAGCACTACAGGATAACAAGACTTGGAATTTAGTTCCAAAGACACCAAAACAAAAGGTAATTGGTTGCAAATGGGTTTTTAAGATTAAAAGAAATAGTGATGGTAGTGTGTCAAGATATAAGGCTAGACTTGTAGCAAAAGGATATAATCAAACTCAAGGTGTGGACTATGAGGAAACATTTAGTCCAGTAGCAAACATGGCAACGGTAAGAACTTTGTTGGCTTTAGCTGCAAGTAAAAGGTGGAATATATATCAACTCGATATAAAGAATGCCTTTCTTAATGGTGAGTTAAATGAAGAAGTGTATATGTCACAACCAGATGATTATGTGGATGCAAAATGTCCTAATCATGTATGCAGGTTAAAGAAGGCATTGTATGGTCTTAAGCAGGCGCCAAGGGCATGGAATGCAAGGTTGGTAAAGTATCTTATGATGCAAGGATACACAGCGAGTCATGTTGATCCTTCACTTTATGTAAAACATGTAGATGACATGTGTGTCTATGTATGCATTTATGTGGATGACTTGTTGATTACAGGGAATGATGCAAAAGAAATTGATGAGATAAAAGGTAATTTGGGAAAGGAATTTAAAATTTCAGATCTTGGTTTGCTTAGGTACTTTCTTGGGATTGAAATTGTGTATAGCGATGAAGGTATGTGGTTGATACAGAGAAAGTATATATGTGATATGCTAAAAAGGTTTGGTATGCAGGAATGTAAATTTGTTTCTACTCCAATGGAATGTAATGTAAAGCTGAGTGCAAAGGAAGGTGATGAGTTGCATGATATGAATTATATAGATCCATGGTAGGATCTTTGATTTATGCAACAAAAACTAGACCTGATATATGCTATGCAGTGGGAGTATTGTCACAGTTTATGCATGAACCTAGAGTACCTCATATGCATGCATCAAAAAGAGTGCTTAGGTATTTGAAAGGTACCATGAACGAAGGATTATTTTATAGTCATGATGCTGATCTAACCCTTAAAGTCTTTAGTGATGCAGATTGGGCTAGAAGCAAAGATGACAGAAGATCCACAAGTGGATATGTGGTAATAGTAGGAAACAAGACATTAACATGGAGTTCAAAGAAACAGCCTACAATTGCTTTATCTTCTACATAGGCTGAGTATAGAGGTTTAGCATTGGCTACTACTGAGTTTATGTGGTTTAAAAAGTTGTTTCATGACTTGAATGTGCAGGTTCATGTACCACTGATCTATGGGGATAACTTGAGCAGCATTCATATGACCTCAAATCCTATTTTTCATGCTAGAACAAAGCATATAGAGGTTCACTATCATTATGTTTGAGAGAAGGCCATAAACAATGAAGTACAAGTTTCTTTTGTGGGAACAAAGGATCAAGTTGCAGATATCTTCACCAAATCCTTGGATGGACCAAAGCTTCAAAGATTCAACTATATTCTTGGCATGAAGGAAATACCCTTTGAAACTTGAGGGGGAGAATGTTGCGAACATTTGTTTTATGTAGGGTACAAGTTTCAAATTATGTAAATACCTTTGGGAAGTCTTCAAATACTTCAAAAAGGCTCATATTATTCATAAAATATAGCCAAAATACCCTGTGATTTCTAGAACATGGTGAGTCAAATTAGTGAGTCACAAGGGAGTTGCAGTGGTGTCCTAGTGGAAGGTCGATGTGGCTAGTTCTCAAAGTCCATCAATACTTTGCTTATTTGAGCACTTGAGTCATGTAATACCTCCACCCAAGTGTCTACCACGAATTTAGATGTATTAGGAAGGTTTTAGATTAGTTTCCCATGCTATAAAAAGAGGAGAAAAGTCGTGATCTTGTGGGATGTCCAAGAGAGTCATATGTGTATCTCTATGCTGCTGTAGTTTTGTATGCAGAGATTGTAGAGCTTGTATCTCCCTCATTATATATCCAACTTACATGTTTGATAGCTCATTTGAAAGCTCTTACTGTCTAATTTTTTCCTGTAAAGTTTCATAATCATTGGATTTGTGAGATGAGAGCAGTAGTCTCTGCAAGTGATGTGTGTCCTCGGGTTCATCTCTGTTTCAAGGTCTCCATTAAAGCTGCATATTGCAGAGGTCATAGCTCATTGTGTATTTACCCATTTGAGGTGTTCTATAGCTTGTTGGAAAGCTCTTGGAGTCTAGTTTATGTGTGTGAAACAGTTTTGGAAAATTCTAAGTGAGTAAAGAGCAGTTTGCTCTACAAGAAAACTGGTTTGTGCATACAAGTTTGTGAAAAAGTCAACTAGGTCCTGTTGGGTTTCACCTACTTCTAGCTGTACTTTGGAGATCAATAAACTCCAACAAAAGACACTATCTTGGAGCATGCAGATTCTAAGAATGCATGTCTAGGAAAGCATGATTGGTTGTGCGCTGGCGAAAGGGGAGATCCAAAAAGATGAAGACTGAGAGATTGGGGAAGACGATGGTCGTACATTGATCATGATCGTTTTTGTCTTCTGAGATTGCAATTGAGATTGAGATTGGGATTGAGATTGTGGGATTGGGATTGAGATGAGCTCGGGGATGGTTGGGTGGATGAGGCTTCACATTGAAACTACTTGATAGATTTTGTAACGTAGATAAGAACTGCTTGTAAATCTACACAGATAATAAAGTTCTCTCTTCTTGTTCTATGTATACTCTATTTTCCTTCTTTGTATCTTGTTGTGCCGAAGCCTAATATTTGGTGTGGGATTGTGATAGAATATTAGGAGACTTGTTAGAAGTGGTATCAGAGTGGAGTTGGATTTTGGGACAAGATCAAGCTTTGAAGAAAAAGATAGAAGAACAAGAGGACCTTATCCGTAGATTGAATGTAGAATTACATAAAGAAAGATCCAACAAACAAAAAGAGGGTATTGCAAATGCTTTCATGGGCCTCAATGATTAAGGTGGTAATGGTGTGAGCACATCGAACGCATGTAGAGCTAGACAACAATGTGAACTTGAAGATGATGATGATGCAGGTGAATCTGCACTTAAGCAAGTATTTAAAAGAGCAAAATTAAATGAATTTGATGGTGAGAAGAAAACTGAAGAGGATCTTGAAGCATGGATTGAGGAACTCGAAGATTTCTTTGATCTGCATATGTTTAATGAGGAATCAAAAGCAAAGGTGGCAAGTCTACATTTGCAAGCAGTCGCCAAACTATGGTGGAAATCATACATGCAGACAAGAACACGTGAAGGTCCGATTTCAACAAATCAAAATGGATAGAAATCGACTAACTCTATTAATGGTCAAGTAGGAAAAACTAAGCCGAAGCATATGGATACACCTAAGAAGCAAGAACCTATGCACTAGCAACGTGATTCTCATTTCTTGGAGTAGGCTAAAAGATCGGGACTTTGCTTTCAATGTGGAGAACAGGGACATCGCACTTTTGAATGTCCAAAAAAGGCCATCAACTGTTCTATGCAGGCAAAGATAGCTCATCTACAAGAGGAAAACGTAACAATTAAGGAAGGGGATGATCAAGGTAAGTGTTCTAAACCAAGACTTCAATGAAGGAAAACTTCTTCTCATTCAAGAGCATCGGTGATTAGGATTATGGGGGACATATCCTCACATAAGGTTAGTTTCTTGATTGATTCCTGTAGTACAAATTGTTTCCTCTCACTTAAGTTCCTAAACACTTTAGCATTTCATATTGAGATGCAGACCAAAAGACTTGTATAGATGGCTAATGGTAGGATACACTATACTCGAGGTTGTATTGAGAATCTTGATTTTATGTTAGGTGAATATAAGTTTTTGGGTACCTTCCATGTAATTGAAATGAGAGAATGTGACGTAATCATTGGAATGGACTGGTTAGTTCATAATAGTGCCGTGATTGATTGTGAAAGTTGGATCCTTACTTTGAAAATAGATGGAAACGAACATCGTCTAGTAGGAAAGTGTAATTCAGGTTTTTCTCATATTTCTTTTATAAACTTGATTAAGGGTATTCAACACAGTTGTGAGACATATTTGGTTTATGTGAATGACCTTCACAAGAAGAAGAAAGAAGAAGAAATACATGAATATGCTCGAAAACTTTTAGATGAGTAGGTAGATGTATTTCCTGATGATCTACCGGGCATGCCTCCTCTTAGGAAAATTGACCATGCTATAGACCTCTATCCAGGAAGTGAGCCTTATTCTAGAGCACCTTATAGGTGTAATATTGATGAATTGAAAGAGTTGAAGCTCCAACTAGATGATCTATTGAAGAAGGGGTTGATAAGACCTAGTGTTTAACCTTGGGAAGCACTTGTTTTGTTTCAAAAAAAGAAAGATGGCTCATATAGACTTTTTATCAACTATAGTGGATTGAACAAGAAAACTTTTAACAACAAGTATCCACTTCCACACATAGATGAATTATTGATTCAATTGAGTGGTGCCGCGGTATTCACTAAAATTGACTTAAGATCGGGATATCATCAAATTAGAGAAAAGTTTGAGGGCATACCCAAAACCGCTTTTAGAACACGATATTGTCATTATGAGTTCATAGTTTTGCCTTCTAAATTGACAACTTCTCTTGCAACATTTATGTGTTTGATGAATAATGTGTTTCATGAATATCTAGATGAATTTATATTAGTCTTTCTTGATCATATTTTTGTGTATTCTAAGGATGATGATGAACATGCATTGCATCTCAAGAAGACTTTATAGAAACTTAGAGAGCATAAACTATAAGGTAAGATGAGTAAATGTTTTTTCGCAAAGGGGGAAGTGACTTATTCTGGGAGAGTTGTTTCTAAGGAAGGGATTCACATAGATCATGAGAAAGTTAAAAGCATAGTTGACTTGCGTACACCCAAATGTGTGAGAGATGTGAGAAGCTTCCTTGGTTTTGCACAATATGAGAGGGCACACATTAGGGAGCTTTCTCGAATTGCAAATCCTCTTACAAAATTGACAAAGAAAAATAGAGACTTCACATGGAATGATGAGTGTCAAAATTCATTTGAAGAATTAAAACAAAAAATTATCGAAAATTATGTGTTAAAGATACCTGAGTTAGGGAAGCCATTTATTGTTGCATGTGATGCTAGTGGAAGTCAAATCATTTGGGTATTTTCAGAAGAAGGAAGGGTAGTGGCTCATGAGTCAAGGAAACTAAGGAAACATGAACTAAATTATACCACACATGACTTGGAAATGTTTGTCTTTGTTCATGTACTTAAACATTGGAGACACTTATTGCTTGGAGTAAAGTTTGAATTAAGAACAAATCCTCAGAGCCTTAAATACATATTTACTCAACCTTTACTTAACAATAGCCAAACACGATAGATCGAATTGCTAAGTGAATATGATTTTGATATTAAATACTAGGTAGGAAAAGAAAACAAAGTGCCCGATGCTTTGAGTCGTAAACCTTTATGCAATTCAATTTCTTTTTTATCCTCTGACTTTGATATTAAAAAAGGGAAAAAAAGATTTATTTTATGCAACAATCTTGAAGTTTTTGGGAGAAAATATAGGTTCTTTGTTTCAGGGAATATTTTATTTGAAAAACAATGATTTGTATTGTAATTCTCATTCATATAATCCTTCAAAATCTATTTTGAAAGAAAAGATTATGCATGACTGCCATGATGCACCTTTCTTTGCACACCCTGGTTTTTCTAGGACTTATGCAAAAGTGAAAGCTTCATATTTTTGGCCACATATGAAATATGATATTAGAAGATATGTGAAAGAATGTTTGAAATGTCAAGAGGTTAAGGCTAAATTTAAATGGAGTGGTATGTTACAACCATTAGATGTGCCTAATAAAAAATGGGAATCCATCTCTATGGATTTCATAACAAAGTTGCCTATGATCAAAAGTGGGCATGATACCATCTTTGTTGTCATGGACCATCTTACAAAGATGGCACATTTTTTTCCCATGAGTAAAACTGATACAGCTTTGCATGTTGCTGAACTTTTCTTAAAAAGAAATTTTTAGGTTACATGGTATACCTAAAAGTATAATTTTGATAGCGAAACATTTACATCTAATTTTTGGAACCCAACATTTCAATCCATAGGAACAGAATTATGCATGAGTACTAGGTTTCATCCTCAAATTGATGGTGAGACCGAGGGGGTTAACAGGGTGCTTGAGGATATTTTATGTATGTATGTGAATGATAAGCTGAACATTTGGACTGAGTATTTGCCTTTGGTTGAGTATTCATATAATAGTGCATGGCATTCATCTATTAAGATGACACCTTTCGAAGCAATGTATGGCTATAAATGTTTGCTAGCTCATTCACTTTTTAATTAACAAAATCAGTTTGAGATATCCAAATAGATGCTTGAAAACATGGATTTGCAGCTGAATAACGTAAGGAAGAACATGAAAGATGCACAGAAATGTCAGAAATTATATCATGATCTCAAAAAGAGACCCTTGAAATTTAGAACAAATGATCTAGTGTTTTTGAAAGTGAATCCTTCTAAATCAAATCTTGTTTTAAGCAAAGATCGTTGATTGTCTCCACGTTATGCTGGACCTTTTAAAATCTTAAAGACACTTGGTTCGGTTGCATATTTACCTTACATGAACAACACTTTGAAAATTCATCCACTTTTTCATGTTGGATTACTTAAAAAATATGTTCCTAATCTTGATCACGTTTTGCACAATAAATTTAAGTTGAAGGAGGATGCCACTTTTGAGTTTGAACTAGAAGTTGTAATGGATAGGAGAATAAGACATCTTAGGAATCATGAAATAGTGGAAATTTTAGTTAAGTGGTTTGCATATCCTATTGAAGATTCAACTTGGGTTGGTTTAAATGATTTTATGGAACATTATCCTTCTTTCCAACTCTGAGGACACAATTCTTAAAAGAGGGGGAGAATTCTAAGATGCCATATTGATTTTCCCACCAAAAAAAAAGATGTGTAGGTAATAATGAAATTTTATGTTTAGGATACTTTGATCATGTCTCCAAAATTTTGTAGCAATAAGTTTTTAAATTTTCTCTCTCGAAAGTTGTCGCATGAAATCTGTGTGTTAAATTTGAGCATGAAGATGAAGAAATCTGAAAAAGTGTTGTATGAGAGAAAGGTAGAGAACTCTTAGTAGAGAAACTTTACCTGATTGAATTTTTTGTAGTTCCTATGCTTTATGTGTCAGTTGGTCCAATGAAGGTAGCTTAACAAAGATTTTTCATGTTTTTTCATCTCTCTCTAGAATTTTCGATTTTGCAAGGCCCAAAAGTGATATCTGGAAGCATATTTAGACCTAAGGTGTCTCTAACACTATTGTACAAATTATAGAACTGAATATTTTTGTGGCTCACAAGCTAAAGCTAATTCCTCACCATCTTTGAGTTACAGGGCTTGGAAAAGTGTCGTTTTCAGACACTTTTAAGAAAAAGAGAAGCCTTCATTCATCTTATTCATGTTCATGGATTTAGAAAACACACATGGGTATATGGGTTATTTTGGGTGATTGACGTGTGTTTGAGTGTGTTGCAGGGATCGCCTCTATTTTTGCAGGTACGATTCTTGGGGTAGACATGAAAAGTAGATGCATGGGTGGTGTAGAAGTCTTGCATGAGACATGCCAAAAGACGCTATCTTGGAGCATGCAGATTCTTAGAGTTCATGTCTAGCAAGGTGTGATTGGTCGTGCACTGGCGAATCGGTAGATCCAAAAAGATGAAGACTGAGAGATTGGGGAAGATGATGGTCATACATTGATCATGATTGTTTTTCGCTTTTGAGATTGTGATTGAGATTGAGATTGGAATTGAGATTGTGATTGGGATTGGGATTGAGATCAGCTCGTAGGTCGTCAGGTGGATAAGACTTCACATTGAAGCTATTTGATATAATTTGTAACGCAGATCAGAACTGCTTGTAAATCTGCACAGATAATAAAGTTCTCTCTTCTTGTTCTCCATATACTCTATTTTCCTTCTTTATATCTTGTTGTGCCAAAGTCTATTATTGGGTGTGGGATTGTGATTGAAGATGAGGAAACTTATTTCAAGTGGTCTCAGAGAAGAGTTAGATTCGGGGACAAGATGCAAGCTTTGAAGAAAAAGATAGAAGAACAAGAGGAACTTATCCATAGACTGAATGCAAAATTACATAAAGAAAGATCCAACAAACAAAAAGAGGGTACTGCAAATGCTTTCATGGGCCTCAATGATGAAGGTGGTAACGGTTTGGGCACATCAAATGCACGTAGAGCTAGATGACAACGTGAACCTAAAGACGATGATGATGCAGGTGAATCTGCACTTAAGCAAGTATTTAAAAAGAGAAAAATCAAATGAAGTTAGTGGTGAGAAGAAAACTAGAGAGGATCTTGAAGCGGGGATTGAGGAACTCGAAGATTTCTTTGATCTGTGCGTGTTTAGTGAGGAATCAAAAGCAAAGGTGGCAATTCTGCATCTACGAGGAGTTGCCAAACTGTGGTGGAAATCATACATGCAGACAAGAACATGTGAAGGTCCGATCCTCTGGAAAGAGTTTCGAGAGCAAGTAGAGAATTGTTATTGTTCTCCACATTATCAGATGGAAAAGAAAATGGAATTCTACTCCTTCAAGAAATATGAGGATGATAGACATAATTTGTCTATTGAAAAATATAAGGAGAAATTTTTGTGTTTGCATAAGTATGCAATAGAAGTTACTGGAGATGCCCTAAAGAGAAAATTTATTGAGGGTTTGCGAGAAGAGCTTTGCTATCAAGTAAAGGGGTCCGGATGTGTAGATTTTCTTGATGCGGTTTCAAAAGCAGAAAACCTTGAGAAGATGGAGAAGTTTACTATGAAAAAGGCATCCAAATCAAGGTTTATCTCAACATGACATCGACCCCCAAGACCTATTTCAACAAATCAGAATGGATAGAAATCGACTAACTCTATTAATGGTCAAGGAGGAAAAACTAATCGAAAACAGATGGATACACCTAAGAAGCAAGAACCTGTGCACTAGCAATGTGATTCTGATTTCTTAGAGCGGGCTAAAAGATTGGGACTTTGCTTTTGGATGTAGAGAACAGGGACATCACACTTTTGAATGTCCAAACAAGGCCATCAACCATTCTATGCAGGCAAAGATAGCTCATCGACAAGAGGAAAACATAACAATTGAGGAAGCGCGTGATCAAGGTAAGTGTTCTAACCCAAGAGTTCAATGCATGACAACTTCTTCTCATTCAAGGGCATCAGTGATTAGGATTATGGGGGACATATCCTCACATAATTTTAGTTTCTTGATTGATTCGAGTAGCACAAATTGTTTCCTCTCACTTAAGTTGGTAGAGGCTTTAGGATTGCATATTGAGATGCAAACCAAAAGACCTGTAAAGATGGCCAATGGTAGGATACACTTTACTCGAGGCTATATTAAGAATCTTGATTTTATGTTAGTTGAACATAAGTTTTTAGGTACCATCCATGTAATTAAAATGAGAGAATGTGATGTAATCATTGGAATGGATTGATTAGCTCATAACAATGTCGTGATTGATTGTCAAAGTGGGATCCTTACTTTCAAAATAGACGGAAGGAACATCGTTTAGTAGGCAAGTGTAATTCAAGTTTTTCTCCTATTTCTACTATAAAGTTGATTAGGGGTATTTGACAGGGTTGTGAGACATATTTGGTTCATATGAATGACCTTCAAGAGAATAAGAAAGAAGAAGACATACATGAATATGTTAGAAAACTTTTAGATGAGTATGCAGATGTATTTCCTGATGATCTCCCGGGCATGCCTTCTCCTAGGAAAATTGACCATGTTATAGATCTCTATCCAGGAAGTGAGCCTTATTCTAGAGCACCTTATAGGTTCAATATTGATGAATTGAAAGAGTTGAAGCTCCAACTAGATTATCTATTGAGCAAGGAGTTGATAAGACCTAGTGTTTTACCTTGGGGAGCACCTATTTTATTTCAAAAAAAAGAAGATGGCTCATACAGATTTTGTATTGACTATAGGGGATTGAACAAGGAAACTATTAAACTATTAAGAACAAGTATCCACTTCCACACATAGATGAATTGCTGAGTCAATTGAGTGGTGCCAGAGTACTAAAATTGACTTAAGATGGGGATATCATCAAAGTAGAGTAAAGTCTAAGGACATACCCAAAACCACTTTTAGAAAACGATATGATCATTATGAGTTCACAGTTTTGCCTTTTGGATTGACAAATGCTCTTGCAACATTTATGTGTTTGATGAATAATGTGTTTCATGAATATCTTGATGAATTTATATTAGTCTTTCTTGATGATATTTTTGTGTATTCTAAGGATGATGAACATGCATTACATCTCAGGAAGAGTTTATAGAGCACATAGCATAAACTATATGGTATGATGAGTAAATGTTTTTTCATAAAGGGAGAAGTGACTTATTTGATGGAGAGTGTTAATCTCCAAAAGAACAAGTTATCCTTGATGTTAGAGAACCTCTATATCAAGAACAACTCAAAACCTCAACCAAATTTGGAAGACCAATGTCAAATTATCAAGACTTGAGTTAACTGTGAAGAAACTCATTATAGAGAAAATTCTACTGCTCTTAATTCACACATTGAATGACCAAATGTGTAAATTTTTCAATAAAACCTTGTACAAGGTTTTTCCTAAAGCTTATGCACCTTCTCCAAGTAAAAACTTCTCAAAAGATTTAGTAGAACTTGAGATTTGCTCCAAACAAATGTCCGTATGTCTAAGACTGCTCTTCTGTGTAGTCGACTTTGACACCTACAATTTCTAATGCATAGTTCTCCCAAAGTAGAACTTGTTTATTCAAATGCTTTTAGCCACAAGTAGCTTACCTTTCAACTTAAATAATGAGTGCTTACTTGCTCAAAATTTTACATTGTGGAGAGAGATCTGATCAAAACATTCACTATCAGGAGTGCACCTATTCCTCCTTCACTTCTTCACATTTACACATATAAATGTTCTTGTCTTTAATCCTCTCAGCCTCATTACAATTAGACTCTCAAATCTTGACCATAGATTCATTAACTATGGACTTAGACATCTAAAAAAGGATTTCTAAAGTGATCAAGTACAAAAGGAGAAATGGAGAAAAGATCGACGTGCAATTCTCATAAAATTTCTTCTATTCAACTCATCTTACATCTGATGGATAATACACATTCAACTTATGGTCTACTCTTATCTATCTCATTTATTCTTCATCTTGCATATATATCACGACTATATACAAGTTTATATATACATATGAGTGTGGATTGGTCATTACTTCAAGTATTTGTGAAGTATTTACAAAGCTAATATACATGTGTATATAGACCATCTCTTTTTGAACCTCTACTTCACTTCATGCTCTTAGGCTTCAATCTTTTCTTCACGTCCTCACTCCTAAGCTTCATATAATCATCAATTGTTGATTGTCATGCTCCAATATCTCCCCCTCAATCATCAATTGTGATTACATGCATTTTCTTTATCCCTACCATATCTTTAAATCTCTGCAACTTAGGTCCATCCAAGGTTTTCGTTAACATGTCTGCAATTTGATCTTTTGTAGAAGTATGTATGACTTCTATTTCTTTATCAGTCACCTTCTCTCTCAAGAAATGATATTTTATCTCAATATGTTTGGTCCTGGCATGAAATACAGGGTTAGCAGCTAGATACAATGAACTCATATTATCTCCATGAATAGTGGGTGTACTCTGAATAATGTCAAAACTCTTCATGAGAGTCGTCAACCATATAACCTCCTTTGCAACTTCAACCATACCTTTATACTCTGCTTCTATGGATGACAAAGCAACTGTATGTTGCTTCTTAGAACACCAAGAGATTAACTTATCTTCCACATAACATAGATACCCATGGGTTGACCTCCTATCATCAGGATTACCTGCCCAATTTATATCACTATGTATCTTGATCTTTGTATCTGATGTGAATCCATAATACAAACCTTCTTTGAGTGTACCCTTAATGTATCTTAGCACCCTTTGCCCTGCAATCCAATGTTCTTTCCTAGGACAATGCACGAATTGAGACAACACTCCAACTGCATATGACAAGTCAGGCCTAGTTAATGTAGCATAGATGAAACTACCAACCAAACTTTGATACATCTTCATGTCCTTGAATTCTTCTCCTCCATATCTGCTCAATTTATGACTCACCTCCATTAGAGTAGGTGCTACCCTGCAATCTTCCATTTTAAACTTGATTAGAAAGTTCTTCAAATACCTTTCTTGAGTCACATATACTCCATGTTGAGTATATGAAATCTCCATGCCCAAGAAATATGATAAGTCTCCCAAGTCATTGATCTTGAACTCTTTCTCCATTTGCTTCTTGAGACTTTGTATACCCTTCTCAATTGTACCTGTAAGAATTATGACATCAACATATATGCAAATGTAAATGAAACCATCATCACTTGCTTTAACAAGAAAGCTACTATCTGCCTTAGACACTTGGAAACCAAGCTCTTTCAAGAACTTCACAAGTCTATAATTCCATGCCCTTGGGGCCTGCTTCAAACCATACAAAGCTCTCTTGAGCTTATACACATACTCTGGACAACATTTATTCTTGAAACCTTCTAGTTGCTCCATGAAAACATCATCTGAAATGCAACCATTTAGAAAAGCATTCTTCACATCTAATTGACATAGCTTCCAACCTTTACGTGCAACAATAGCTATGAGAGTCCTTATAGTTGTCATCTTTGCCATATGACTATAAGTCCCATCATAATCTACACCATATGTATGAGCATGCCCTTTCACAACAAGTCTAGCTTTATACCTAGACACACTTCCATCTACATACCTCTTTGTTTTGTAGACCCACTTGCATCCAATGATTTTCTGATTATTTGGTTTAGGAACCAAATCCCATGTCTCATTCTCTTTCAGTGCATCATACTCCTCCTGCATAGCTTTCTCTCGATTTTCCTTACCTTTTGCCTCATCATATGTAGAAGGGTCTTCCTTTGTTTTCACCATGTAAGCATAATCTTTTGTGGTAAAAAATGAAGTATCATGATTGTACCTTATGGGTTGGTTTCTGTTCCTTGTTGACCTTCTAGCTTCTCCACTCTTTGAAGTCTCTAGTTCTTCATATTCTGGATCAAACCTTGGCAACTCTTCATTATCAATTTGAGCATCGACAATCTCTTCATCATCAATAATTTGAACCTTTGATTTACCCTTTCTTTGGGTCATGAAATCTTCATCACCTGTATGAACATTAAAGTCCTTTGATGGACCCCACACATCTGTATGCACCGATTCAAGCTTCTCTGAATACATGAAACCATGCTTATTATATGATTGCTTATGAGCCTTACCTAATTGACATGATTCACATCTATATGTCATGTATTGAACCATTGTTAATCATATCCGTAATACCTCTTTCATTAAAATGTTAGAGCCTTTTGTGCCAAAGATCTAACTCAGAGATCTTATGTCCTCCATAAGTGAACAAGGCATGAGTAACATTGCCTTGAATCTTCAATGTGAAGATCCTTCCTTCTTTCTTAGTGAACCTTACTTCATATCCTTTCTCTACAATTTGCCCTACACTTATCAGATTCTTTGGGATTGTAGGAACATACAAAACCTTACTCAGAAGAGTGCTTCCATCCTTGAACTTTACTAATCCAATGGACTTCACATTGATAATGCTCCTTGCTTGAGCATCCTTCTTCATCCACGTCTTCAAAGCTAAGAGCTCTTCCCTAGATGGAACACTAGGATCCCTAAATTCTGGTTTTTCTTCTTTGCCTATGATATATCGTATCAAATCTTTGCTCATAAGATGAGCTTCCATCCTCATTGACCAAGTAGCATAGTTTTCTCTATCCAATTTCTCTATTTGAAGAGAATATCCCATCTTTCCTTCACCTATGCAATAAATTCTTCAAGCTTTGTGAATAATGAATGTACCTTTACTTCCAATGTAGTTCCTTTTTCTTCTTGATATCTTCAGGCTTCCTTCTCTAGCTTTCACTTCAAACTTTCACCTTTTGAATCTTCAGAGATTGATTTCTATATATTTGCAATAGTCGGGGTCCTCGTTTCTTCAAATCTCATAACTCTTGCTTTGATACCACTGATGAAGAGTGTTAATATGCAAAATAACCAGTTATCCTTGATGTTAGAGCACCTCTGTATCAAGAAAAACTCAAAATCTCAACCAATTTTGGAAGACCAATGTCAAATTATCAAGACTTGAGTTAAATGTGAGAAACTCATTACATAGAAAAGTCTGTTGCACTTAATTCACTCATTGAATGATCAAATGTGTAAAGTTTTCAATAAAACCTTGTACAAGGTGTTTTCTAATGTGTATGCACCTTCTTCAAGTTAAAACATCTCAAAAAATTTAGCAAATCTTGAGATTTTCTCCAAACAATGTACCTATGTCTAAGACTGCTCTTTTGTGTAGTTGACTTTGACACCTCCAACTTCTAATGCATAGTTCTCCCAAACTAGACCCTCTTTATTTAAATGCTTTTAGCCACAAGTAGCTTACCTTTCAACTTAACAAATGAGTGCTTACATGCTCAAAAATTTAGAGTATGGAGAGAGATCTTATCAAAACATTGACTATCGAGATTGCACCTATTCCTCCTTCACTTCTTCACATTTACACATGTAAATGTTCCTGTCTTTAATTCTCTCAGCCTGATTACAATTAGACTCTCAAATCTTGACCATAGATTCATTAACTATGGAGTTATACATCTGCAAAAGCATTTCTAAAGTGATCAAGTACAAAAGGAGAAATGGAGAAAAGATCGACGTGCAATTCTTGGAAAATTTCTTCTATTCAACTCATCTTACATCTGATGGATAATACACATTCAACTTATAGTCTATCCTGATCTATCTCATTTATTCTTCATCTCTTATATATATCACGACTATATACAAGTGTATATGTATATATGAGTGTGCATTCGTCATTACTTCAAGTATTCGTGAAGTATTTACAAAGCTAATATACATGTGTATATAGACAATCTCTTTCTGAACCTCTACTTCACTTCATGCTCGTAGGTTTCAACCTTTTCTTCAAGTGTTCACTCCTAATCTTCATATAATCATCAATTGTTGATTGTCTTGCTCCAATTATTACTTAGGGAGAGTTGTTTCTAAGGAAGGGATTCACATAGATCCTGAGAAAGTTAAAAGCATAGTTGACTAGCCTACACCCAAATGTGTGAGAGATGTGAGAAGATTCCTTGGTTTGGCACAATATGAGAGGGCACACATTAGAGAGCTTTCTTGAATTGCAAATCCTCTTACAGAATTGACAAAGAAAAATAGAGACTTCACATGGAAAGATGAGTGCCAAAATTCATTTGAACAATTAAATAAGAAACTTATAAAAAATTGTGCGCTAAAGATACCAAAGTTAGGGAAGCCATTTATTGTTGCATGTGATGCTAGTGGAAGTCAAATCTTTTGTGTACTTTCACAAGAAGGAAGGGTAGTGGACTATGAGTCAAGGAAACTAAGGAAACATGAAGTAAATTATACAAAACATGACTTGGAAATGCTTGTGGTTGTTCATACACTTAAACATTGGAGACACTTATTTCTTGGAGTAAAGTTTGAATTAAGAACAAATCATCAGAGCCTTAAATATATATTTACTTAACCTTTACTTAACAATGGACAAAAATGATGGATCGAATTACTAAGTGAATATGATTTTGATATTAAATACTTAGCAGGAAAAGAAAACAAAGTGGCCGATGCTTTGAGTCATAAAGCTTTATGCAATTCAATTTCTATTTTATCCTCTGATTTTGATATTGACAAAGAAAAAAAAAGATTTACTTTATCCAACAATCTCGAATTTTTTGGAAGAAAATCTAGGTTCTATGTTTCAGGGAAGATTTCATTTGAGAAACAATGATTTCTATTGTAATTCTCGTTTATGTATTCCTTCGGAATCTGTTTTGAAAGAAAAGATTATGCATGACTGTCATGATGCACCTTTCTCTGCACACCGTGGTTTTTCTAGGACTTATGAGAAAGTGAAAGCTTCATATTTCTCGCCACGTACGAAATATGATATTAGGAGGTATGTGAAAGAATGTTTGAAATGTCAATAGGTTAAGGCTGAATTTAAACGGAGTCCTGGTACATTACAACCATTAGATGCACCTGATAAAAAATAGGAATCCATCTCTATGGATTTCATAACAAAGTTGCCTATGACCAGAAGTGGGCATGATACCATCTTTGTTGTCGTGGACCGTCTTAAAAAGATGGCACATTTTCTTCCCATGAGGAAAACTGATACAGCTTTGCATGTTGCTAAAATTTTCATAAAAGAATTTTTTTGGTTACATGGTATACCTAAAAGTATAATTTCTCATAGCAATGCAAGGTTGACATCTAATTTTGTTGGATGTGATGGCTGGATGCACTCAGAAGATCAGTTGGTGCTGCAAAACCTGTTGGTGCAAAACAAGCCTACACACATTGGCTTGGATATCAATATTGAAGACTCAACATAAGGCTTGGACAATTGGAACCTTGGAAGGCTAAAGCTTGAACCCTTGAAGGATATATTCACTTGAAACAATGATCATAGGAACCAATGCTTAATTGGTTATTACTATTTATCTCATGTAAAAAGTCTATATGATTTTACCAATCATGTAATCACACCTACTAGACTAGAGTCGTGGAAAAAGTAGATGAATCAGTTGAGGGAATATCTCCCTAAGTCTAGTGGAGAGAATCAAGGGAACTTTAGTTTGAATTCAAATTCAAACATTCTTCAAAACTCCTATAAAAAGGCTATGTAAAGAGTCGCGGGTCATCTTCACTCTTCCCAAGGCAAGTCCAAGCAAATCATTGAGAGTGTGTGAGCTACATTATAGCATACACCTCTGAGTACCATTGAGCATCACATTACATGCCAATGGGAATGTACAATCATTATAGTTAATCAATATACATACATTCATACTCTCTGTTTTCTCTGAGTGACTACCTCCAAGTCTGTCAACTTCAACAGGGCATATCTCAAGATCTACTGAACCAAATTGGATGATTCAAAGCTCATTGGAACCAGCTCAAAGTATTCTACAACACTACAAAGTTTCAAGTCATTCCATTCTGCCATTTGGGAGAAATCGCAGACGAATCAGTCTCTGGTATTTTTCTGTGTAGATCCTAAAAAGTCGGGGGTGTCTCTGATTTTGCTAAAGATCATTCTCAGTGCATAGTTCATCAATTGAAGTGATTTAACTTGCTAATGGTAGCTTGTTAAGTTAATTTAATACTCCCAGAAGGAATTAATCCAATTGTAAGTGTGCTGGTCACACTAAGCTTAAGACTGAGCAGGTATCATTACAGGAATAGAAAGTTTTTGGACTTGTGAAGGTTCAAAATCATCTGTTTTGATTTGGTCATTACACAATTAATTTGTAAAGCACATATATAGTTTCTTGGTGTCATTTGGAAGCTCAAGGAGTCTCCTAAGCATATCTGAAGAGAAAGGAGGGCAGGTGTGAAGCAGGATTTGCAGCACCAGCTTGATCTTCTGATTGCATCCAACCATCACATTCAACAGTGGTATCAGAGCAAATAAGGTAATCATGGGTGATGGTTTCCCTTCCTTTATTGACAAATTGGATAGAAATAATTACCAGGATTGGTCATTAAGAATGAAGACCTATCTACAAGGGAGAAGCTTGTATGGATACATATCAGGAGATGAGGAATTGCCCTCATTCAAAACCAGAGGCCTACCTACAAAGGATGAACATGAGAGGCTTAACCAATGGTGTGCTAAAGATGCTTTGGCAAGGTCATATCTTCTAAACTCTATCTCTGATTTCCTTCTACCTCATGTAAGAAACTGTAAGACTTCCCAAGAGACTTGGGAAACCTTGTCAACATACTTTTCATCAAGCACAAGGGCCAGAAAGAATCAACTATGGATTGAGTTTACAACTCTTAGGAAGCAATCAAAACAATGTGTCTCAGATTTTGTCACCAAAGTCAAAGACATTGCAGATCAACTTGCAAGTGTTGGAGAAGAAATTGAGGAAGAGCAAATAGTCAGACAAGTGATCAATGGACTAAAGGCAGATGACAAGTGGGAGAGCTTTACCACAGCAATGGACTTGTACATGGACATCCAAGCACCTGATCTAACAACTCTGATTGGACAACTCTTTACACATGAAGCAAAGATCACAAAGAATGGAGAGCAATCAAAAGGTAACAATCCCTCTGCCCTATATACTGATAAGAAGTCTAAAGACAAGGGTAAAAGCAAGAAGGTTTATGAAGAAGGCTCTACCTCCCAAGCAAACTATGCAGGGAGAGGTAGATCATCTAGAGGTAGGGGCAGAGGAGGTAAGTCAGGTAGGGGGAGACCCTATAACCAATCTCCATGCAATATGTGTGGCTTGTCTAACCATACTACAGATGAATGTTACAAAAACTACAAGAACCAAAGAGGAAGAGGTCACCAAAGAGGAGGATACTCTCAAGGCAGAGGCAGATTCAATCAATCTCAAGGCTACCATGGCTACAACAATAATTACAACAATAGCTACAATCACAATGGCAATTATCAAGGTGGATACAGGAACAGAAAGGATTACAACAATTATACAGAGGATCAAGATGATTCCTTGTTGATCATGAACATGACATCTAAATCAGGTATCAATGATGATCATTTGTTCTATATTGATTCAGGCTGCTCTAACCATGTAGCTGGAAATGTTGCCTTACTCTCTGATTTGGAAGAACCCAAAGGCAAGCACCAAGTGCAGACAGGTGATGACACTAAACATTCAGTTGTTAAAGTAGGCAATGTCAAAACAAGTGATGGTAATCAGAATTTACTAAGCAGAGTGTTGTATGTTCCAACAATCACCAAGAATCTGATGAGTGTAGGTCAGATTGTTGAAAAAGGTCTACAGGTCAGGTTCACTCAACATGGTGCATATGTGGAGGATCCAAGACATGGATTCAGAAGGATAGCCAAGGGAGAGAAATCAGGTAGATTGTTTACCTTTGAACTTGAAGACACTAAGAATATTGCCTTGTACAACTATAAGGACCAAACCCTATCAGAATTGGAGATGTGGCACAAGAGATTAGGTCACATTGGAGAGAGGACCATAAAACAAATGAGCAGGGATCAATGTGTGCTTGGGATACCTAATGTATCCAAGCAACACATGATATACAAGTGTGGGGCTTGTCAATTTGGTAAGTCACACAGATTGCCCTATACCAAGAAAGGTTTTATGCATGAAGATTATTTGGAATTGGTGCATACAGATGTTTGGGGACCTAGCAAGGAGCCATCCATATCTGGATCAAGGTACTATGTGTCCTTTATTGATGACTATAGCAGATGGACTGTCTTGTACTTCATGAAACATAAAGATCAAGTATTTAATTGTTTCAAAAGGTATCTTGCATTAGTTGAAAACCAAACAGGTAGACATTTGAAGAGGCTAAGGTCAGATGGTGGTGGAGAATACTTCTCCAATGACTTTGAAGAATTCTTGCAGGAAAGAGGCATCAAGAGGGAGATTACTACAAGGTACTCACCTGAACAAAATGGGGTAGCTGAGAGAAGGAATAGACTCATTGTAGAGACAGCTAGGTCTATGCTTAATGAGAAAAAATTACCAAATTATCTTTGGGCAGAGAGTGTATCTACTGCCACATACTTAATCAATAGGTTGCCATCAAAGACACTTGATGGAATGACACCCTATGAGGCTTGGCATGGTAAGAGACCATCTCTGGATCATTGCAAAATCTTTGGGTGTGTTGCATATGTGCATATTCCCTCACAGGTAAGGGGAAAGCTAGACCCTAAGGCTGAAAAGTGTATCTTCATTGGTTATGATTTGAATCAGAAAGGATACAGGTTTTATAACCCCTCAAACAAAGGCTTCAAGGTAAGCAGAGATGTCATATTTGATGAAAATGATTCATGGTATGAAAATGAGTGCAGGAAAGTTAGCCTACCTTATGATATGGAAGAAGACTTTCCAAAGCTTATCAGGCAAGAACCAACTCAGAAAAAGGACACAAGCTCAGATGATGAAGACACCATCAACATTGAAGAGTTCAAGGCTTGGAAATCCAAAGGGAAGATGAAGATGAAGCAACTAGAAGACAATCCAGAATCCTCAACTCAAGCTATGAGGAGATCTCAAAGAGAAAAGAAGAAACCTATTAGGTATGGGTATGATACTTCACTTGTAACCAAGCACTCTATATATCTTGCAAAGGATCTCTTGAATGAAGAACCAGGTACATTTGAAGAAGCAATTACTAAACCAGAATGGAAGGAAGCAATGGATGAAGAAATGGAGGCTCTCAAGGAGAGTGATACTTGGGACTTGGTACCCAAGAAGGACTCCATGAAGGTGATAGGATCCAGATGGATCTACAAACTCAAGAGGAACTCAGATGGTACAATAAACAGGTATAAAGCTAGGTTGGTAGCCAAGGGTTTTGCACAAACCCAAGGCATTGATTATGAGGAGACATTTTCTCCTGTGGCCAAGATGCCAACTATCAGAGTTATGGTGAGTGTAGCTGCATCCAAGAATTGGAACATGTACCAATTGGATGTGAAGAATGCATTCTTGAATGGATGGATATCTGAAGAGGTCTACATGTCACAACCACCTGGCTATGAAGATCCCAATAAGGTAAATCATGTTTGTAAATTGAAGAAGGCTCTGTATGGATTGAAGCAGGCACCTAGAGCATGGATTTACAGGTTGACAACCTATCTCCTAGATCAAGGATTTGTGATGAGTAAAGCAGACACTTCATTGTTTATAAAGAAGAACAATTCAGAGGTACTATACTTGTGTGTCTATGTTGATGACATCATTATTACAGGAAATGATGTTCAAGGAATTAGACACATCAAAGGACAAATGATGAAGGAATTCAAGATCAATGATCTTGGATTATTGAAGTACTTCCTAGGACTTGAATTGGTCTACACAAATTCAGGTATATTTGTTACTCAGAAGAAATACATACAGGACATGGTCAAGAAGTTTAATTTGCAGGAAGCTAAAGTCTCAAACATTCCTATGGAAGTCAACCACAAACTCAGTGCACATGAAGGAGAAGAACTCAAGGATATTACAGGTTACCAAAGTTTGGTAGGTAGTCTTAATTATGCTACCTTAACCAGGATTGATATATCATATGGTGTTAGTGTACTTAGCCAATTTATGCATAAACCAAGAGTACCACATTTGGAGGCAGCCAAGAAGATAGTAAAGTACCTAAAGGGAACACAAAATCATGGTTTGTACTTTCCATATTCATCAGACATTGATATTAAGGTATACTCAGATGCAGATTGGGCAGGTTGCAAGGATGACAGGAGGAGTACATATGGTTATATATGCTTTGCAGGTGATAAACCAATTTCTTGGTCATCCAAGAAACAACCCACAGTAGCTCTATCATCTACTGAGGCAGAGTACAGAGGGCTAGCCAATGCCACTCAAGAAGCCATATGGGTGAAGCTATTATATTCAGAATTGGGCCTATACACAAGGCCACTAATCATATTTGGTGATAACACAAGTTCTCTTCACCTAGCAGCTAATCCAATTTATCATGCTAGGACAAAACACATAGAGGTTCATTACCACTATGTGAGGGAGAAGTTACTTAGCAAAGAAATTCAATTATCATATGTGTCTACTAATATACAATGTGCAGATTTGCTTACTAAAGCTCTGGATGGAAGCAAGCTATGCAGATTTAAATCCATGATTGGATTGCAGGAAATAATTGAAGACTAGAGATGAAGACTTGAGCCAAAGTGTTTGGCTTGAGGGGGAGCTGTTGGTGCAAAACAAGCCTACACACATTGGCTTGGATATCAATATTGAAGACTCAACATAAGGCTTGGACAATTGGAACCTTGGAAGGCTAAAGCTTGAACCCTTGAAGGATATATTCACTTGAAACAATGATCATAGGAACCAATGCTTAATTGGTTATTACTATTTATCTCATGTAAAAAGTCTATATGATTTTACCAATCATGTAATCACACCTACTAGACTAGAGTCGTGGAAAAAGTAGATGAATCAGTTGAGGGAATATCTCCCTAAGTCTAGTGGAGAGAATCAAGGGAACTTTAGTTTGAATTCAAATTCAAACATTCTTCAAAACTCCTATAAAAAGGCTATGTAAAGAGTCGCGGGTCATCTTCACTCTTCCCAAGGCAAGTCCAAGCAAATCATTGAGAGTGTGTGAGCTACATTATAGCATACACCTCTGAGTACCATTGAGCATCACATTACATGCCAATGGGAATGTACAATCATTATAGTTAATCAATATACATACATTCATACTCTCTGTTTTCTCTGAGTGACTACCTCCAAGTCTGTCAACTTCAACAGGGCATATCTCAAGATCTACTGAACCAAATTGGATGATTCAAAGCTCATTGGAACCAGCTCAAAGTATTCTACAACACTACAAAGTTTCAAGTCATTCCATTCAGCCATTTGGGAGAAATCGCAGACGAAGCAGTCTCTGGTATTTTTCTGTGTAGATCCTAAAAAGTCGGGGGTGTCTCTGATTTTGCTAAAGATCATTCTCAGTGCATAGTTCATCAATTGAAGTGATTTAACTTGCTAATGGTAGCTTGTTAAGTTAATTTAATACTCCCAGAAGGAATTAATCCAATTGTAAGTGTGCTGGTCACACTAAGCTTAAGACTGAGCAGGTATCATTACAGGAATAGAAAGTTTTTGGACTTGTGAAGGTTCAAAATCATCTGTTTTGATTTGGTCATTACACAATTAATTTGTAAAGCAGATATATAGTTTCTTGGTGTCATTTGGAAGCTCAAGGAGTCTCCTAAGCATATCTGAAGAGAAAGGAGGGCAGGTGTGAAGCAGGATTTGCAGCACCAGCTTGATCTTCTGATTGCATCCAACCATCACATTCAACAAAACCTGCTTCACACCTACCCTCTTTTCTCTTCAGATATGCTTAGTAGACTCTTTGAGCTTCCAAATGACACCAAAATATACTATATGTACTTTGGAAAAGGTTTGAGTAATGACTTGATCAAAACAGACTACTTTGCAAATCACAAGACTTGAAAACTTTCTATTTTGGTCTTGATACCTGCTCAGTGTTATGCTCAGTGTGACCAGTGTAGTTACAATTAGCAAAATTCCTTCTAAAGATATTCTATTAGCTTAGTAAGCTTCCATTTTCAAGTGGAATGAATGGAAATGATAAACTACACTCAGAGAAATCACTTTAGCAAAATAAGGTGTACCCCCGATTTTTTAGGAGACTTACAGTCACAGACCAGTGAGCACCCCGACTGAGATTTCTTTGTGATGGTAGATCCAATGGCCTTGAAACTTTGTAGGTGTATAGTAGACTTTGAGCTGAATCCAATGCACTTTGAATCATCCAGTTTGGTTCAGTAGATCTTGAGATATGCCTCTTGGAAGTTGACAAAGTTGAAGGTAGTCACTCAGAGAAAACAGAGAATATGAATGTAAGTATATTGATTAAATCTAATGATTGTACATTCCCATTGGCATGTAATGTGATGCTCAATGGTACTCAGAGGTGTAGGCTATGGTGTAGCTCATACACACTCAATGATTGGCTCAGAATTGCCTCGGGAGGAGTGACTCTGACCCGCGACTTTTTACATAGCTTCTTATAAGAATTTTGAAGGAGTTTGAATTTTGAATTCAAGTTTTGGCTCCCTTCAATCTCTCCACTAAACTTAGGGAGATATTCCCTCAATCATACCATCTACTTTTTCCACGACTTAGACTAGTAGGTGTGTTTACATGAGTGATTAAGTCATATTGACTTTTACATTGGATAAAAAGTAATAACCAATTAAGCATTGGTTCCTATGGTTCATGGTTCATGTAAATACATCCTTCAAGAGTCCAAGCTCTATGTGAAGTCTTCAAGGTACAAATCAAAGCCAAGTGTGAAGGCTTGATTTACACCAACAGCTCCCCCTCAAGCCAAACACTTTGGCTCAAGTCTTCATCTCTAGTCTTCAATTATTTCCTGCAATCCAATCATGGATTTAAATCTGCATAGTTTGCTTCCATCCAGAGCTTTAGTAAGCAAATCTGCACATTGTATATTAGTAGACACATATGACAATTGAATTTCTTTGCTAAGTAACTTCTCCCTCACATAGTGGTAGTGAACCTCTATGTGTTTTGTCCTAGCATGATAAATTGGATTAGCTGCTAGGTGAAGAGAACTTGTGTTATCACCAAATATGATTGGTGGCCTTGTGTATAGGCCCAATTCTGAATATAATAGCTTCAACCATATAGCTTCTTGAGTGGCATTTGCTAGTCCTCTGTACTCTGCCTCAGTAGATGATAGAGCCACTGTGGGTTGTTTCTTGGATGACCAAGAAACTGGTTTATCACCTGCAAAACATATGTAACCAGATGTGCTTCTCCTGTCATCCTTGCAACCTGCCCAATCTGCATCTGAGTATACCTTAATATCAATGTCTGATGAATATGGAAAGTACAAACCATGATTTTGTGTTCCCTTTAGATACTTTACTATCTTCTTGGCTGCCTCCAAATGAGGTACTCTTGGTTTATGCATAAATTGGCTAAGTACACTAACACCATATGATATATCAATCCTGGTTAAGGTAGCATAATTTAGACTACCTACCAAACTTTGGTAACCTGTAATATCTTTGAGTTCTTCTCCTTCATGTGCACTGAGTTTGTGGTTGACCTCCATAGGAATGTTTGAGACTTTAGCTTCCTGCAAATTAAACTTCTTGACCATGTCCTGAATGTACTTCTTCTGAGTAATAAAGATACCTGAATTTGTGTAGACCAATTCAAGTCCTAGGAAGTACTTCAATAATCCAAGATCATTGATCTTGAATTCCTTCATCATCTGTCCTTTGATGTGTCTTATTTCCTGAACATCATTTCCTGTAATAATGATGTCATCAACATAGACACACAAGTATATTACCTCTGAATTGTTCCTTTTGATAAACAATGAAGTATCTGCTTTACTCATCACAAATCCTTGATATAGGAGATAGGTTGTCAACCTGTAATTCCATGCTCTAGGTGCCTACTTCAATCCATACAGAGCCTTCTTCAATTTACAAACATGATTTACCTTATTAGGATCCTCATAGCCAGGTGGTTGTGACATGTAGACCTCTTCAGATATCCATCCATTCAAGAATGCATTCTTCACATCCAATTGGTACATGTTCCAATTCTTGGATGCAGCTACACTCACCATAACTCTGATAGTTGGCATCTTGGCCACAGGAGAAAATGTCTCCTCATAATCAATGCCTTGGGTTTGTGCAAAACCCTTGGCTACCAATCTAGCTTTATACTTGTTTATTGTACCATCTGAGTTTCTTTTGAGTTTGTAGATCCATCTGGATCCTATCACCTTCATGGAGTCCTTCTTGGGTACCAAGTCCCAAGTATCACTCTCCTTGAGAGCCTCCATTTCTTCATCCATTGCTTCCTTCCATTCTGATTTAGTAATTGCTTCTTCAAATGTACCTGGTTCTTCATTCAAGTGATCCTTTGCAAGATATACAGAGTGCTTGGTTACAAGTGAAGTATCATACCCATACCTAATAGGTTTTTTCTTTTCTCTCTGAGATCTCCTCATAGCTTGAGTTGAGGATTCTGGATTATCTTCTAGTTGCTTCATCTTCATCTTCCCTTTGGATTTCCAAGCCTTGAACTCTTCAATGTTGATGGTGTCTTCATCATCTGAGCTTGTGTCCTCTTTCTGAATTGGTTATTGCCTGATAAGCTTGGGAAAGTCTTCTTCCATGTCATAGGGTAGGCTAACTTTCCTGCACTCATTTTCATACCATGAATCATTTTCATCAAAGATGACATCTCTGCTTACCTTGAAGCCTTTGTTTGAGGGGTTGTAGAATCTGTATCCCTTTTGATTCAAATCATAACCAATGAAGATACATTTTTCAGCTTTAGGTCTAGCTTTCCCCTTACCTGTGAGGGAATATGCACATATGCAACACACCCAAACATTTTGCAATGATCCAGAGATGGTCTCTTACCATGCCAAGCCTCATAGGGTGTCATTCCATCAAGTGTCTTTGATGGCAACCTGTTAATCAAATATGTGGCAGTAGATACACTCTTTGCCCAAAGATAATTTGGCAATTTCTTTTCATTTAGCATAGACCTAGCTGTCTCTACAATGAGTCTATTCCTTCTCTCAGCTACCCCATTTTGTTCAGGTGAGTACCTTGTGGTAATCTCCCTCTTGATACCTCTTTCCTGCAAGAAATCTTCAAAGTCATTGGAGAAGTATTCTCCACCACCATCTGACCTTAGTTTCTTCAAATGTCTACCTGTTTGATTTTCAACTAATGCAAGATACCTTTTGAAACAATTAAATACTTCATCTTTATGATTCATGAAGTATAAGACAGTCCACCTGCTATAGTCATCAATAAAGGACACATAGTACCTTGATCCAGATATAGATGGCTCCTTGCTAGGTCCCCAAACATCTGTATGCACCAATTCCAGATAATCTTCATGCATAAAACCTTTCTTGTTATAGGGCAATCTGTGTGACTTACCAAATTGACAAGCCCCACACTTGTATATCATGTGTTGCTTGGATACATTAGGTATCCCAAGCACACATTGATCCCTACTCATCTGCTTTAAAGTCCTCTCTCTAATGTGACCTAATCTCTTGTGCCAAATCTCCAATTCTGATAGGGTTTGATCCTTATAGTTGTACAAAGCAATACTCTTAGTGTCTTCAAGTTCAAAGGTAAACAATCTACCTGATTTTTCTCCCTTGGCTATCCTTCTGAATCCATGTCTTGGATCCTCCACATATGCACCATGTTGAGTGAACCTGACCTGTAGACCTTTTTCCACAATCTGACCTACACTCATCAGATTCTTGGTGATTGTTGGAACATACAACACTCTGCTCAATAGATTCTGATTACCATCACTGGTTTTGACATTGCCTACTTTAACAACTGAATGTTTAGTGTCATCACCTGTCTGCACTTGGTGCTTGCCTTTGGGTTCTTCCAAATCAGAGAGTAAGGCAACATTTCCAGCTACATGGTTAGAGCAACCTGAATCAATATAGAACAAATGATCATCATTGATACCTGACTTAGATGTCATGTTCATAATCAACAAGGAATCATCTTGCTCCTCTGCATAATTGTTGTAGTCTTTCCTATTTCTGTATCCACCTTGATAGTTGCCATTGTGATTGTAGTTGTTGTTATAATTATTGTTGTAGCCATGGTAGCCTTGAGATTGGTTGAATCTGCCTCTGCCTTGAGAGTATCCTCCTCTTTGGTGACCTCTTCCTCTTTGGTTCTTGTAGTTTTTGTAGCATTCATCTGTGGTATGGTTAGACAAGCCACAAATATTGCATGGAGATTGGTTGTAGGGTCTCCCCCTACCTGACTTACCTCCTCTGCCCCTACCTCTAGATGATCTACCTCTCCCTGCATAGTTTGCTTGGGAGGTAGAGCCTTCTTCATCACCCTTCTTATTTTTACCTTTGTCTTTTACCTTCTTATCAGTATAAAGGGCAGAGGGATTGTTACCTTTTGATTGCTCTCCATTCTTTGTGATCTTTGCTTCATGTGTAAAGAGTTGTCCAATCAGAGTTGTTAGATCAGGTGCTTGGATGTCCATGTACAAGTCCATTGCTGTGGTAAAGCTCTCCCACTTGTCATCTACCTTTAGTCCATTGATCACTTGTCTGACTATTTGCTCTTCCTCAATTTCTTCTCCAACACTTGCAAGTTGATCTGCAATATCTTTGACTTTGGTGACAAAATCTGAGACACATTGTTTTGATTGCTTCCTAAGAGTTGTAAACTCAATCCATAGCTGATTCTTTCTGGCCCTTGTGCTTGATGAAAAGTATGTTGACAAGGTTTCCCAAGTCTCTTGGGAAGTCTTGCAATTCCTTACATGAGGTAGAAGGAAATCAGAAATAGAGTTTAGAAGATATGACCTTGCCAAAGCATCTTTAGCACACCATTGGTTGAGCCTCTCATGTTCATCCTTTGTAGGTAGGCCTCTGGTCTTGAATGAGGGCAACTCCTCATCTCCTGAAATGTATCCATACAAGCTTCTCCCTTGTAGATAGGTCTTCATTCTCAATGACCAAGCCTGGTAATTATTTCTGTCCAATTTGTCAATGAAGGAAGGGAAACCATCACCCATGATTACCTTATTTGCTCTGATACCACTGTTGGATGTGATGGCTGGATGCACTCAGAAGATCAGTTGGTGCTGCAAAACCTGCTTCACACCTGCCCTCTTTTCTCTTCAGATATGCTTAGTAGACTCTTTGAGCTTCCAAATGACACCAAAATATACTATATGTACTTTGGAAAAGGTTTGAGTAATGACTTGATCAAAACAGACTACTTTGCAAATCACAAGACTTGAAAACTTTCTATTTTGGTCTTGATACCTGCTCAGTGTTATGCTCAGTGTGACCAGTGTAGTTACAATTAGCAAAATTCCTTCTAGAGATATTCTATTAGCTTAGTAAGCTTCCATTTGCAAGTGGAATGAATGGAAATGATAAACCACACTCAGAGAAATCACTTTAGCAAAATAAGGTGTACCCCCGATTTTTTAGGAGACTTACAGTCACAGACCAGTGAGCACCCCGACTGCGATTTCTCTGTGATGGTAGATTCAATGGCCTTGAAACTTTGTAGGTGTATAGTAGACTTTGAGCTGAATCCAATGCACTTTGAATCATCCAGTTTGGTTCAGTAGATCTTGAGATATGCCTCTTGGAAGTTGACAAAGTTGAAGGTAGTCACTCAGAGAAAACAGAGAATATGAATGTAAGTATATTGATTAAATCTAATGATTGTACATTCCCATTGGCATGTAATGTGATGCTCAATGGTACTCAGAGGTGTAGGCTATGGTGTAGCTCATACACACTCAATGATTGGCTCAGAATTGCCTCGGGAGGAGTGACTCTGACCCGCGACTTTTTACATAGCTTCTTATAAGAATTTTGAAGGAGTTTGAATTTTGAATTCAAGTTTTGGCTCCCTTCAATCTCTCCACTAAACTTAGGGAGATATTCCCTCAATCATACCATCTACTTTTTCCACGACTTAGACTAGTAGGTGTGTTTACATGAGTGATTAAGTCATATTGACTTTTACATTGGATAAAAAGTAATAACCAATTAAGCATTGGTTCCTATGGTTCATGGTTCATGTAAATACATCCTTCAAGAGTCCAAGCTCTATGTGAAGTCTTCAAGGTACAAATCAAAGCCAAGTGTGAAGGCTTGATTTACACCAACAAATTTTTGGAAAGCAACATTTCAATCCATAGGAACAGAATTATGCATGAGTACTACATTTCATCTTCAAACTGATGGTGAGACCAAGAGGGTTAACAGGGTGCTTGAGGATATGTTACGTATGTATGTGAATGATAAGCAAAACAATTCGAATTAGTATTTTCCTTTGGTTGAGTATGCATGTAATAGTGCATGGCATTCATCTATTAAGATGACACCTTTTGAAGCAATGTATGGATATAATTGTTTGCTTGAAATCAGATGCTTG
>CM035414.1:170674604-170712104 GCA_020310875.1 Ceratopteris richardii
CATCTGAGTGCAAGTATTCTATATTGACTCAGGATGTAGCAATCATCTGAGTGGCAACATATCATTGATGACTGATATGGAAGCAAAGGTGAGTGGACATATAGTTCAAACAGGAGATAACACCAAGCATAAAGTGGAAAGCATTGGATCAGTGAAGACAAAGAGTGGAAGCACACTCTTAAGCAAGGTACTTTATGTTCCTAATATTCCCAAAAACTTGATAACTGTAGGACAAATTGTGGAGAAAGGATATGAAGTGAGATTCACAAATGATGGTGTTTATGTGCAAGATCCAAATCAGGGATATAGAAGCATCATTTCAGGTCAAAAAGAAGAAAGGCTTTTTACTCTCAAGGTTCAAGACCTATGGCATAAAAGGCTATGTCATTTCAATGAGAGAGCTATAAAGGAAATGTCAAAGAATGATGTAGTGCTTGGATTGCCAAATGTTGAAGGTCAACACATGGTATACAAGTGTGAAGCTTTTCAATTAGGTAAATCACACAAAAGTTCATACAATAAATTAGGATACAAGTATTCAAACATGCTTGCGTTGGTTCATACGGATGTTTGGGGTTCTTCAAGGGACTATAGCATGAATGGATCCAAACATTATGTATTGTTTTGTTGATGATGCAACAAAATGGATTACACTTTATGTAATCAAGGACAAATTAGAAGTGTTCAAGATATTCAAACACTATCATGCTTATGTAGAAAGGATTACAGGACAAAAGCTCAAGAGGTTGAGATCAGATGGAGGAGGATAATATTTTTCTAAAGAGTTTGATGATTATTTGTGGAATGCAGGTATAAAAAGAGAAGTAATTTGCGGGTACTCCCCTCAACAAAAAGGAGTTGCAGAAAGAAGAAATAGAACTCTTGTAGAGTTTGCAAGATCAATGATGAAATAGAAGAATTGTCCAAACTACTTATGGGCAGAAGCTATCAACACTACAACATACCTTGTGAATAGGTTACCCTATAAACCTTTGGATGGTAGAACACCTTATGAAGCATGGTGGGGTAAGAAACCTACTCTTTATCATTGTAAGGTATTTGCATGTTTGGCATATGCTTATGTTCCTTCTCAATTAAGACATAAGCTAGAACCCAAAGCAGAGAAGTATGTGTTTTTGGGTATGATGATAGACAGATGGGTTACAGATTGTGGAGACCATCTACAAAGCAATTTCTTATTACAGAAGATGTTACATTTGATGAGCAAAGCACATGGTATACAGGGTCAACAAATGATTATGCAGATGTTGAAGAAGTACAAAGGAAAGGAAAGACAAAAGTAAAAGTGTATGAAGAAGATATTGATGATGATAATTGTAAAAGTAAATTGCAGGGAAATGACGAAGATAGGCCAAGATTTGATCCAGATTCAAATGTGGTCGAGACTTCAAGAAGTGCAGAGGTCAAAAGATCTTTGAGAGAAAGAAAAGAACCTATTAGGTATAGCTATGATACATCTTTCTTAACAACAAAAGATTATGCTTATATTGTGGGGACAGAAGAAGATCCAACCACATATGAAGAAGCTAAAGGTAAACAGAATGGGGAGAAGGCAATGCAAGAAGAGTATGATGCTCTACTTGAGAATGAGACATGGGAATTGGTGCCAAGACCAAAGAATCAGAAGGTAATTGGATGTAACTGGGTGTATAAGACAAAGAGGTTTGCAAATGGTGAGGTGTCTAGAATAAAAGCTAGACTTGTGGTTAAAGGTTATGCCCAAACTTATGGGGTAGATTATGATGAAACATTTAGTCCAGTTGCTAAGATGTCTACAATTAGAACTCTAATTTCTATTGCTGCTTGTAAAGGATGGAAGTTGTCATAATTGGATGTGAAGAATGCATTTCTGAATGGATATATTGAAGATGAAGTATACATGGAGCAACCATATGGTTTCATGGATTCAATTGGATCAGATTATGTGTGTAAGCTCAAGCGAGCTTTGTATGGTTTGAAGTTGGCCCCAAGAGCATGGAATTACCGGATTGTTAAGTTCTTGAATGAATGTGGATATCAAGCTTCAAAAGCAGATAGTAGCTTGCTAGTGAAGGCAAGTGAAGATCCGTTCATATATATTTGTATTTATGTTGATGATATTATTGTCATAGGTACATATGCTCAAGGAATTAAGGAGCTTAAGAAGAAAATAGAGAAGGAGTTTAAGATAAGTGATCTGGGAAACTTATCTTATTTCTTAGGAATGCAAATTGTGTATACTCAACATGGAGTATATATTACACAAGAGAGATACTTGAAGAATCTTCTGGTCAAGTTCAACATGGAAGATTGCAACTCTTCAACAACACCATTGGAGGTAAATCATAAATTGAGTAGATATGGAGGAGAAGAATTTAATGACATGAAGAAATATCAGAGTTTGGTAGGTAGTTTGATCTATGCTACCTTGACAAGACCAGACCTATCATATGCAGTGGGTGTCTTATCACAATTTATGCATTGTCCAAAGAAAAAGCATTGAATTGCAGCTTGTTGAGAGCAGTATGGGCACCCAAGGACTGAGGAGACAAGGAAGCCAGCAGAGAGAGTCAGAGCAAGGCGAAGGATTAAGTAGACAAAGCAGTCGACGCAGATCTGGCAGATAGGCCTTCAAATTTTTCCAAAACAACATCTTTATAATAGTGATTTTTATCACTAACCATCATTGTAAATATCATTTCATATTTTTGTAGCTCCATTTTGTGCAAGCCAAGGAGTCCTTGAGCTTGAGGAGCTTTAGAAGTACCTACCTGTCAGTTTTCACATTTTTTAGACTTCGTTTGAACCTCCAAATAGGGTAGAGAACCTAATTTTTAACTAGGCCGGACACTAGGTCTGGACAAGGCCAAAACCTAGTCAAAAACTATAAAAAGAGCTAGAGAGCTCATTTTTGAGGTTAGATTGTAATTGAAATGAACTTGTAAGAGCTTTTTGAAAGTAATCTAAGAACTCCATTGCTTCTCACTCTTTGTCTTGCCGTGTGTGCGCGTGTGTGTATGTGTGTGCATGTTTGCGTGCTTCTCACTCACGCACTTGTACCTCCACTTGCTCGAGGTCTTCATACCATCCTCACGTCTTCCCGGATTGACATTAAAGGAGGTGCTACTCATCACTGAGCTACACCAAATTTTGGCGCCGTTGCAGGGGATCGAGCTTTGAGGACGAGCGTGTGATGGTAAGACGTAGATTTGGGACGTTGGCGTTGTAGGTAATTCCTTCCCTTTTCTTATTTTTCTTTTCCTCACCTCATCACCATCATCACCATCATCATCATCACCATCTCCCACCTCCATCTCCATCATCGCAAAAAATTTCAGTTTTTTGACTATATCTCCTTCCTCCTTTCATTTCCCTCATTTCACTTGTGAGAGAGAGCGAGAGAGCGAACTGTTGTGTGCTATTTTTTGCATGTTTCTTGAGTTTGCTTGCAGGTTCCAGTAGCATCATCCCCTCCAGCACGTTGCGCAGGTACGGAAATGTGCAGAACTGTCTCGCAGTCGCCAGCTTCTGTCGATCGCGATTGACAGAAATTTTCATCTTTTGGAAAAACTGAGTGCACCACAGTAGTCTAGAGACCTTGCACAGCACAGATCCACAAAAATTTTTGAAAAAATTGCAAAATTTCAGTCCATCGCGATTGATAGCCAGTCAATCGCGATTGACACTGTCCATCACGACGGACAGCCAGTCCATCGCGATTGACAGACCCCGATGGACACGTGTCCATCGCGACGGACACCCCTGTCCATCGCCACCGACAGAAAAATCGCGATTGACACCCCCTTTCGCCGAGATTCCTGTCCATCGCGACATATAGAGCCCCGATTGACACAAATTCACAGAAAACCCCAAAAATTTCAGTCCATCGCGATTGACACCCATCAATCGCGACCGACAGCTCAGTCCATCGCGACTGATACCCTGTCCATCGCGACTGATACCCTGTCCATCGTGATTGACACCTGTCCATCGCAATTGAGACCAGTCCATCGCGATTGACACCTATCCATCGCGATTGATAGCCCTGTCCATCGCGACTGATACCCCATCCATCGCGACGGACACCAGTCCATCGCGATTGACAGCCCACTCCATCGGGATTGACAGCCATTTTTGGCTAAATTTTTAGGGTTTTCTGAATTGAAGATTTTGGCTAATTTTGGACATGGATCATGGACTCTAGAGCACATAAGGAGGCTATAGGCAAATAACCCGAGGAAAACCTGTTTGTCTGTTGGCCTGTTTGAACCCTGTTTTAATCCCTGAAGCCTGAACTGACATAACTTTCTCATACGAAATCCGTTTGCTGTGATTCTTGTTTTGTTGGAAAGCTCATGGGGAGTACAACCAAAACGTCCACTGGTTATGTGAAAATTAATATCAGGATTATTAGATAGGGTATTTTGAAGTTGACCATACCCCGAGGTAGGAAAACTAAGGGATCCTTGGGATTTTTTTCCATAAAAGCAAAGGATAATTTGGTCTGTGAGTTACATGCATGAAAGTGGTCTATGGTGTCATTTGAATCTAAGTCTTGAGCTAACCGTGGGACTTTTACAGGTCCAACAAGAGCACTTGAGGGCATTCTAAGCAAGAGTAAGTGCAAGCTTGGGAACACGCGTCCTGGGCACACCAGGGCAACCAAGAAGGAAACAAAAGGTTGGAAATTCTCAACTCCCATTGTCAATTCCTAGCTTAGGCTAAGAACGACTAGAGGTAGGAGTAAGCCAGGGCGGTGATAGGCATTTATCAAGTTGAAGACTGCCTAAATACTCAAGTTCAAGCTAACGAAATAATCTTTGCACGGTCGAGAATTCTAAAGGAAAAGAACCTAACGTGGAACGATCAACTTACAGTGCGAAAATTAAATCAAATATTCCTGACGACGTGATTTTTGACAAGAGCATAAACACGGTAACCACTAAAAAGAATCAAGTAACTGATACAAAAGAGCTCAGCAACGAGGTTGTACTTGGGTGAATTTGGGCTATTCAATTAGGCTTATGAACCTTAGATCAGGGCGACATCTAGGGAGAGATAGACAAAGTCTTAGGTCTTCAGAGGCTAGTGTCAACCACACTGCTAGGTCGTGGGCCCAACAGTTGAGCCACCACTCATACTACCCTAGCTCTGAGACTAGTGAATCAGAGATCTCTCAAGGCATGGACCGACCTACGAGAAGTTCAGGAGTGCCATACTTGCACATGGTAGAAGGCCCGTACAAGACACAGCTGGAATACCTTAGGACCAACCGATTAGGGGCTAGCATCTATGAGGACGGCCTAGGAAGATCCGTGGTCCAAATCAAAAACCCAGACCAATCTATTGGGCTAGAGTACCCTGCTGTCAAGTTTGAAAATGGAGCATACTTGGACAAAGAAGGAACCATATACGTAGTCACCAGTCACCCAGATAGGACAGACGAATTTGGGAATGTGATCTCAGAAGCGGACTTAGGTGACCTAGAGCAAGGAAACATGGGTACAGAACCTAGAACCCCTCGAGGCAAATCGGTTCTCACTAGGATTATCACACCAGAGTGGATTCCCCAGGATAATAAGAGCATAGATTTGCTCCTCAATCGAGAGACTGACGAAGCCTTTTGGAGGTATAAATTTGATCGGCCAAATGATATAGGAACAATCATAATCTATGAGTTTAAGGATCCAGATAGCCCAGGCAGAGTGACCTACTTAGATCACGCTTCAGAGAGGATCTTTGTGGTTACAGAACATGATAGACATGCTTACACTTGGAACGGTGAATTCGTTTTCCCCCAACCAAGATCGAATGTGTCCTATGGTCACCCTGGAGCTGGAACATCCCAAGCTCATGGAACTCAAAGAGACAGAAATAGAGATAGGCCAGAAGTAAGCTTTGCCAACCCAGGGGGCCGAGAAAGAACGAGGACGGAAACAAACAGAGTAGAACCTGAGGTACTTAGAGCTCCCAGGAATCAAAGAAATGTGGATGAGTTCCCTCTACCACGACCTAGAGAGCACACAAGGACTCTGAGACCGACTCAGCTAGTTAAGTCCATGAAGAACCACTTCGATGGCACTGGAGATCCATACGATCATGTGGCTGAGTTTAGGCAAGTCTTGAGAGCTGAACAAGTGGAAGATCTGTTCACGCAATACAATGCCTTTGGTCTAACCCTTAGGAACACTGCCCTGACATGGTTTCAACCACTAAACGAGAGGCAGTTCAGGAGCATAGACCAACTTCTAGAGGCATTCATTATCGAATTCTCTAAAAGTGGCATAAGACATAACACTTCCTCGCTGATTCACAGCTTCAAGCAAACCCCTCAAGAGACCGTGAGACTTGCTGGAAGAAGATTTAGGCAATACTTGGAGAGATGCCCCGCCCCTGAGCTACCCACGCCAGCTAAGCAAGTGGCTTTATTCTTGGATGGATTGCTAAGTACCAAATTGAGATCTTATGTGTACTTGAAGGACCCTAGGACTATAGAGGAGTGTGTACGCATGTGCATTGACATCGAGGATAACCTAGGGGAAGAACTAGAGCTTTCCAAGATATACAAAGATTCAGATAGTGCCTCTAGCCTCTCTTCCACGCAATCCACATCAATCGAGGAACTTGCAAAAAAAGTGGCACAAAAACTAGGTGTCTCTAGCAAACAAATCCCAAGGTTTTCCCCTGTGAAAAGATGCTATACTTGTGGAGGCGACCATATGGCAAACGTGTGTCCCATTATGGCTCAACCCCAAGTGAATCCCAGTAGCCAATACTGCACCATAGAACGGAGATACACTAATCACACAGCACAAGACTGCCCATACAACAAGCAGGCGGTTAGGCAACCCTACCCTCAGCCATACCCTCACCAGGGAAGATACCAGAATCAGTACCCACCGCAGCAGTATGCTAAGCCTCAACAAACCTACCAACCACCATACCAAAACCAACAAAGGCCTCAGCCTGTGTTAGCACAACAACCCCCTACCCCAGCTAATGTGATCCCAGTAAAATATGCAGCTGCAGAAGAGAACCTGAATAGAGCTATAGTCCCTGTAACACCATTGCTTTCTGAAAGTGACCCGAGTGACCGTAGCTTTGATTCGACACATATTGACAGCCCCCAGGCCTACTACATGCAATCTCCTGAACATGGTGAGTCCTATTACAGTGAAGAGCCAAATGAACCTAGTTGGGAGTCAGATTACACAAACATCATGTATGCAAACCCCAACCCTAGACCTCAACCTAGGCAAGTAAGACCTCCATTCCCTAGAGGACCATGCTACAAATGTCAAGGAGATCATCTCATTCATGATTGTCCCGTGCCTCCACCTACACAACCCCAGTCAGTGACGATCCAGGGCTTCTGCCAAGAGTGTGGAAAGGAGCATCTCTTACGAGACTGCCCAAAGAACCCCAATAATATGCCAAAAATCACTCCTATCAACGTTATTGGGTTAGTTGTAGACTCCACAGGGAGTGTGACTTCCACTGCACCAGTACAAGTAATCACTAGAGCCCAAGACCTGCAACAGAACCAAAGCGTAGGCCAAGAAAAGAGCCCAGATGTTAGTGAAACAGAGAGCATGACAAAGAAAAGGACTAGAGCTTGGAGAGATAGTCGTGAAAGAATGAAAAGGCAATGGGCAAAAAAGATGAGTGAACTTGAGGAAAGCCTCAGAGAAACAAAGGCCAGGATAACTGAACTCACATCTCAAACTCCCTCTCACACTACCCCACCACCACCATTCCCATCTCCATCTGACCCGCCACCTTCCAACCCGCCTCAACTAATTCCACCACCCCCTAGAGTAGGATCAGTCCTAGCAGATCCCACTCCCGAGGACCTTAATATGATGCTTAAAGCATATCATGCCAGAATCCAAGAAGGGCCAAACGTAACTGATCATGAAAAGTGTTACCCTAGAGCAGAACTAGAGCTAGAACGAACCAAAATTTGTGCTAAGATGGTGGAATTGGCTCAAACCATGTTTGAAGCCAATCGCCTCTTTAACATCTCTAGTACAGCTAAGACACAGTTGCACTTTGAAGGACTGTTAGAAAGGATAGAGAAGCTAATTGCACAATCAGAAAAGGAACCCTCCTCTCAAAATAAGGGCAAGGCAAGTGAAAGAGTAAGCCTTCCTGCCCAGGAAGTCTATGTGCCTAACTCTACGGAGCCAGACACATCTTCTTCTATGAATCGGTTCACACCAGAATTCCTACGAGAGATTCAAGAAGACAAATGGGCTAAGGAAAGTGAAGTCCCTCCTCCCATTGAACTTGTGGATGATGCACATGACCAATTCCCACAAGACATCCCATCCATTTATGAGGAGCAGGAGAGCACCCACTCTCAGGAAAGATTAGACTTTGAGTCTAACTCTCTACAAGAACTACCCCACTTCACAGGCCCATGGGAAGCTAAGTCCACGTGCATGAGAGCACCCATGGTCATAGTACGAAATGAGGACTCAGTCATACCTAGGAACACAGAGGTAGTGAAAAACACTAAAGTACAATGCAACCTCACCTTAGAAGAGCTACTCAAAGTAAGGCTAGAGTTATGGAAACATGTAGCCAAACAAGTACCAGAGATAGCAAAACCTCGTTCCCAGGTAGGATCCCAGAGAACAGTGCCAGAAATACCCTTGGACAAGATAGGAGACATGAGTGAGGGCGAAGATGGAAACACATATCTTCCTATCACTCATCAAGGATACACCACCAAGGCCATTCTAGACTCAGGCGCAGGTGTTGCAATTGCTACCACTTCCCTATGGAAGCGCTAGGGCAAGCCAGCACTCAGGCCCACAATGATGAAATTGCAAATGGCTGATGGTCACATAGAGAGACCCCTAGGGCTGTTAGAAGGAATAACTCTCACCACCTGTGGTGTTGAGTTCGAGCACACATTTGCTATATGCGATTTTAGCAAAAATCATGCCTATGAGATGATTTTGGGAAGACCCTTTATGCGACAGTTGCAAGTGGTACAGGATTGGGGAACCAATTCCTTGTACCTGCAACACTTAGGTAATACGACCAAAGTAAATCTCAAAGATTACTCTCATAGAGATGTCCCTCCTATCCAATGGAATCCCATCCATAGAACCAAAGATGATACGGAATCTGTGCATTCCATAGGGTCAGGATCCTCATGGATGCATGAAGACACCCACTTATGGATGTGCAAAGTAGCAGTAGAAGAAGAGAAGAGAGAAGAAGCCAGAGAGATAGGTGCAAAAGAAACACATAGATCAATTCAAGACCCAGCCTATGCGCCTGTAGTTTTTCCTGACAAAGAATTTGAACCCCACGGCTGGGCAGAAATCCTAGCAACAATGGATGTAGCCATCAATGAAGAACAATGGACACCTCACTGTGATGAAGATGGCTATGACATTTCAGTCTTCTCCATAGAGCCAATCATGGGAGAGGCAGTTCTAGAAGAATGCGAACCTAGCCCTGCTGCATTTGAAGATGCGAGCGACTCCAATCTAGAGTCAATCATTATGGACCCACCTTTTGCATCAGATGAAGAATATTTCTATGAAGTAGAATTTCAACCCCAAAGGCACGCAGAGCTTACAAATGATGTAAGGCTAGCCACACATGTGACCCCGAAGGAAGAAGGGAAGAAAAGAAAGAAGAGAGCAGTCACACCAAAAGAGGAAGAATCTTTGTTTGAGGTCCCGGAAAACTTTAAAAAGTATGAGATAGATGACAGAAGAGTCATGATCAGAATGCCTAAACGAGAGGCACAATCAGGAGAGGCCTATGATAACAAAGAAACCACAAAGAAAATTGTGGTAGCGATGGAAGAAGGAGAAGAGAGATGCACGTACATAGGCCATGACCTGACAGAAGAGGAAGAACAAGAGCTAATAGCCTTGCTAAGAGAATACAGAGATGTATTCGCTTGGAGTTACAAGGATTTGAAGGGGGTTGATCCAGACATATGCTCACACACTATCCCCATGACCTCAGATGCCAAACCCTCTAAGCAAAAGCCATATACATATAATGATAATTATGCTGCCAAAATCAAAGAGGAGATAGATAGACTGGTTGAAGCTGGATTTATCTATGAAATTGAGCACACTGAGTGGGTATCCCCCATTGTAGTGGTACCCAAGAAAAACGGAAAGCTACGTGTGTGCATTAACTTGAAGAAGGTTAATGCAGCCACAATTCGAGATAACTATCCGCTTCCTATCACAGAGCATCTCTTAGAAAGAGTAGCAGGCAAGGAAGTGTACAGCTTCCTCGATGGATTTTCGGGCTACAATCAAGTAGCCATAGCTCCAGAAGATGAGCATAAGATGGCATTTGCCACTGAATGGGGCATATTTGCCTTTAGAGTAATGCCATTTGGGCTTACCAATGCACCAGCTACCTTCCAGAGGCTGATGTGCCATGTATTTAAAGAGTTCCTGAGGAAGAACTTAGAAGTCTATGTTGATGATCTTTGTGCTCATTCCAACATTAGACAGACCTATATTCCTGAACTCAGACAAATCTTTGACAAATGTAGAGAATATCAAGTCTGCCTAAACCCAGAAAAGTGTGTTTTTATGGTCAGGCAAGGCAAGATTTTAGGACACATAGTGTCAAAGAATGGCATATCCACTGATGAAGAGAAAGTGAGAGCCATAGCACAGTTACCAAGGCCAAAGAATGTCAAGGAAGTACAAGCTTTCATGGGGCATTGTGGTTACTACCGACGATTCATTCATATGTACACTGTCATTGCAAAGCCCATGTATGAACTTCTGACTAACTTTGAGTGGACTAATGAATGTGAGAATTCCTTCAATGAGCTTAAACGGTGATTATGTTCAGCACCAATCTTAACCACACCAGATCGGAATAAGCCTTTCCATGTTCATGTGGATGCATCCAATTATGCTATTGGGTGTGTACTCGCGCAACCTACCGGTGAAGGTAATATGGATCTCCCAATTGCCTATGCCAGTAGACAATTGAATGCAACTGAACGAAATTACACCACTACTGAGAGAGAAGGCTTAGGCATGGTATATGCAGTTAAGAAATTTAGACACTATTTGCTTGCAAACAAGTTTAAATTTTTTACTGACCACCAAGCATTGTTATATCTCGTGAACAAGCCATGCAATACAGGAAGATTAGTAAGATGGTTTCTCTTGCTAATGGAATATGAATTCGAGGTTGTGGTAAGGAAAGGTAGGACTCACTTGAGAGCAGACCATCTCTCTAGGCTCACATCTGGAGAAGCCCCACAAGGAGTGTGAGATGACCTTCCTGATGCTTACTTGTTTAATTTGGAAGTGGTGTCGCAATGGGCTAAGTCATTAGTGCCATTATTGACATACGGGCCTAACCACCCAGTAGTAAACACACACGATAGAGAGGTAGTAAAAGCTCAAAAGTATCACATCATGGCAGGTAGTATGTACAAGCACACAGATCAAGAGATCTTGGCTTGTTGTGTGGAAGAGGATGAGTACGCTAAATGGTTGCAATTAGCACATGTAGGTGCATTAGAGCAACACTACTCAAAGCAACGAACCCTACAGACACTAAGGAGACTTGGAGTGCATTGGCCTACTATGGAGGCTGACGTCCAAAAGTTGTGCAAGGAATGCCCAATCTGTTGCACTAAACCACCTGTGGAACATGCCACTCTTTATCAAGTGTCCATAGTGCCAGATTGGAGTGAACCACTAGTATCCTTCCTGAGGATGAAAACATTCCCTCCAGACATGACTCTGGCTAGGAAAAGGAGTTTAGAACAAGAAGCCCAGGATTACTCACTTATTGGTGATAATCTATACAAACGTGGTAAAGATGGTTACCTGAGACTATGTGTCCATGAAAGTGAATATCTCAAGATCTTGGAAACTACTCACCAAGGTGTAGCAGGAGGACACTTTGGACAAGATCGGGTGATCAAGGCAATACTATTTGCGGGCTTCTGGTGGCCGACCCTTCGCATGGATGCACATACCTATGTGAAACGGTGTGATGTGTGTCAAAGAACTCAGTATCCTATACGCAAAGATGAGATGCCACTGAAACCTATGATGGGTGGACGTGCATTCTCTAAGTGGGGAATAGACTTTGTTGGTCCTATTAATCCCCCAGCTAAGGGTTCACATGCGGAATACATCATTGTTGCGATAGACTATCTAACAAAGTGGGTAGAGGTAAAAGCTACGACGAGGAACGACGCTCAAACAACTGCTAAATTCTTGTTTGAGAATGTATTCACGAGATACGGGCTACCTATAGAGTTAGTAAGTGATAGAGGCACTCACTTCTTGAATGAAGTTATTGAAAATCTACTCCAAGAATTCTTGGTAGTACATAAGAAGTCTGCCCCCTATCACCCTCAAGCAAATGGCCAGGCTGAGAGCACCAATAAGATCGTATGCAATGTACTGACGAAATTAGTGAACAATAAACGCTCTGATTGGGACAAACAGCTACACCATGTTGTTTGGGCATATCGAGTGGCCTACAAAACGGTACTCTAAGCCACTCCCTTTCATATGGTATTTGGCCAAAATGCAGTGCTACCGTTGGATTTCTTAATACCTACATTGAAGGTAGCACAAGAGCATGAATGGACGGGTCATGAACTCTCCTCTAGACTGTTTGACCTTGAACGATTAGGAGAAACAAGACTGAGGGCGGCTACAGGGATATATGCAGCTAAGAAACGACAAAAGGCATACTTTGATGCCCATGTGAAGGATAAGGGCTTGAAAGCAGGTGATCTAGTTTTAGTCTACACATTGAAACAACACGCGAGGAAGCTAGGAAAGAGAGGCTACGGACCTATGATCATAAATAGGATCTCCACAAGTGGAGCAGTACAACTAGCCACTTTAGAGGGTGATGTTCTCCCGAGCTACATTAGCGGATGCAGAGTCAAGTTATATCAGGAACCTCTGACGGAAGATATGCTAAGTCGACTCAGCACTGCTAAGAAACGCAAAGAAGAAGAAAGACGAATTCACGAAGAAGCTCAAGCAGAAGCATTGGAACGCATACGGAGAATGAAGTTGAGAAGGCAGGGCAGAGAGCAACCTAGGGCGGATGCTTATGTAGATCAAGGATATCATGTGGCTATGTGTGAAATTTCAGGTGTCAGCTCTCATAGGATAATTGATCGACGTCCTTTTATAACCTTAGATATAGGACAAGGAAAGGGTGCAAGGACTGTAAGAGCCTTGATTGACTCAGGTGCAGCCACTAGTGCTGTTAAATTGTCTTACTGTCAAGAGTTGAAATTATTTGTCAATCCTATTGAAGCATATCTCATAGGATTGGGAGGTGTGGAAACCCCTTGCATGGGCGAGGTGGAACTTCCCATCTACATTCAAGACGAATTAATGACAGTCAAAGTACTAGTGTGTCAAGATGAGGACCTCACTGAGCCTCTTGTCTTGGGTCAGGACTGGATCTATGATCATGCGGTCAACCTAAACCTAAGAAGTGGACTTCTTCAACTATGGGTAAATCATAGTCGAATTACAGTTGAATTGGAAAGTGAGGCACTCAAGGAACTAGGTAAGGCACGAACTCCTGGTCCTTCCAGGGGTGCACATGAAGTTGAGAATGCTATTCTTGTCCAAAAATGTATTATGCAGAAAGAGGATTGTCTCAACAACGGAGTCAAGAATAAGACGGTACTCCCTTCTTTCCCAAAGGCCAGAAGGATGCAGCAGCCAACGGCAGATCAAATACAGAAGAAGCAGAACACTACCTATACTGGACGCCAAAAAAAGGAGCAAAGCAGATTGTTTCAGCCGATGAAACAAGTATGGAGGCGAAAAGGCGAACACCCTGTTCCGACCAGGCCAACACCACGGCCTAAACCTCTTATTAGTAATCAACAACACGACACTAATAAGAAGTCCTTTATAAATTCTTCTGCGAAAGTAAATTCTATTTGGGTACCCAAGAAGTCAATGAAGGCCAGCCCACAATCACGACAAATCTGGGTGCCTAAGGCTTGCTTGTGGGCTCAAATAACTACACCAAGGCCAAACCCTGTACAACATGTTTCACTCACGCAAACATCTGAGGCCCAGTCTTACACATCACGCACTAACACGTATTCTTCCATGAGCACAAGTAGAATCACTTGTAAATGGGTCCCTAAAAAGCCCATTTTTCAAGTAAATACCCTATCACACTCTCCAGAGCCTCCACAAAGTCAAAATCAAAACCTATCCATTGCATTTGGCAACCTAAAACTTGTAATAAACCCCCGGACCCCAATTGTAAATCCATGTCCACCTACTAACTACTTCACTCTCACACCACATCATTCCGCTTAGCTCTGTAGTCTACCCAATTCCTAACTACACACACAAGCACCGAGCACTTACTAACCCCCTAACCTCTCCCGAACCTCATGTTAATGTTGTAACAGGGGACACAGTGTCATTTTTGTGTCCATTGCAATGTTAACATTTATTCATATATTCTCACAGAACCAGCTGCGAAGTTTTCAACATGACTGAGGCAGCAGGAACTAGCTCTCAAACAGAAACGAGCCAGCAAGTGGTGGACTTAGACAGTTTACCCGTTCTGCCTGAAACAAACGAAAGACCAGAAGAATTGCAGGCCATCAAAATCATACCTATAGCGGACCCTCCCAGTGGCCATACCATGCCCGTAGGAAAAACTTCCCACTGGTTTAGTGAAGTGGCAGGACCCTTGGGAGAGGGAACATACCTATGGGAATCAGAGTTGGACTTCAATGGGAAGCAAGGCGAATACCATTTCTTTACAAGAGAATTCGAGAAGTTACAAAATGCAGAAGGTCTACGTTCGGTATGGGAGAAGGCAGGATTGAATGCATATTTCAGTGCACGGCTCCCAAAGCCTGACTTCATGCGATGCTACTATCTCATCAACACCTTGACTCCAAACAAGAACCCAAAAGGGGCAAGCTCATTTGTGATTCCATCTCTGACAAAGGGGAATGAGCTCAAGAGGTTCAGGCTATCAAACAACTTGGTGAGAGAGGCCCTAGATATGCGCGGAATGCATATTCCTACAGAGAAGGAGACCCTAGTGCCTGATTACATGAAGAATCAAAGCCTCACCAAACTCAAGGACATGGTGTCCATGACGCCTAATGTTGCAATACACCTTCGCATGTGCATGCAACACTTTGCTTTTCCTGCCCAAGATAGATTCACCATGCCGCCCAAAAAGATTTGGTTTAGTTTGTATCTGGCAGAGACACAGAGCCTCACCATCAACTTACCCCATTGGATAATTGATCAGATACACCTAGCTCATAAACGATGGCCGCGGAAACAGGTTTTATATGGTTGCTGTGCTCTGACGAGAATCATTTATAGGTGTTTGGCTTATGACATCCCTATTCAACGGGCCCTAATGTGGAATCGTGTAGAGCAGTTTAGAGGCAGGACATCCACTGGACCCCCTTCTAAGAAGATGAGAGGTACTGTCCAAGTCCCTTGTGCTCAACCACGTGGAGCCACCCTAACACGAGACGTCACCCCTCCACCCCGAAGAGTCCAACCATTCACACTCCGACTTCCAAGACGCAGCACCGACGGCTCTACCTTGATATTCCCTCCCATCCCAACCAATCTTGAATTTCCCAGTGGTGCACCTTTGGAAGAACTCACGAATGAAGATTTTGAACAATTATTACAAGATGTAGAGCTGGAGGCAGAAGAGGCACAACAAGTGGAGAATGCGCAAACGTAGGCAACAACCTCCCAAGTACCTGTCAACACAGTTGAAGTGGATCAAGAGGATGATGAAGATGAAGAACAGGAGGAAGATGAGGAGGATTATGATCAAGAGCATCAGGATGAGCAACAAGAAGTGCCAGAAATTGTAGGAGCACCTGCATATACAGCTCAACTACAAAGGTTATACGACACAATCAAAGCAGTGCAAGAAAGGCATCAACTCTCTCTTGTGTCAGGTCAAGCTTTGATGCAAGAAATTCTATCAGATGATGGGGTGGATCAACATTTCATTGACACCCTCAAATTAGTGTCAGAGTCTTTAGGAGTTCCGGAGGCTGTCCACACTGCAGTCCGTCAGTCCGTGAGGTATGACAAACGCAGAGTCGACACATTACCACGAGCAGGTAAGACTATTAGGATGCCCGTCACAGAACAAGAGGTAACCATTGAAGCCACAGCTACCCCCACCACCACCATTGACCTCTCTGCCGAAACCTTTGTTCAGACATCACCCATCTCACCCCAGCATCCCCCATCACCACCTTCTCCACCCCCACCACCACCTCCCACCATGGAAGAAACGCCAGTCATCACCTCTACCTTCACTTATAACCCACCCTCAGTCACATCATTTTCCTTTCAAGAACCCACCTCACAAGACACCCTCTTCTCTTTCGTCACCAATCCCTTGTACACTTCAACCCTTCTACCCTCTGAACCCATAATTGGCCATCCCATAATTCCAAGTGTGGTTGGAAACCCGGCACCCACCGAAGGCACCCTGTGTTTCCCAGCCTATTCCCCAATACGGGTACCTCCATTCCATGACCCTCACTTCCCATCTGGCCCCTACACCTCTTTCAACCTGACCTCACCACCCCAATAGCCGTCCTTTGTGGAGCAGTTCATCCGCTCTCCAATGTTTCAGAGGCACATTTCCCCGCTGTTCGCAACGACATCAATTTACACGAACACCACACTCACTTCACCTACCATACCCACCTACATGGTAGCCCCTGTACACACCACTCTGTCTGACCCAATGGACATTTCACCCACCACAGCACCTCTCCCCACGATTCCACCATCTCCCCCTCCCTTACCCCCCACCTCACCACTCACCACATCATTGGCACACACAGCATTCACTACCTCCCTCCCCAATCCCACCTCCCCTGCATTCCAAACTTTTCCCCTTGCATCTCATAATGTAAATAGCACGTTCAATACATTACTTCAGTGTGCACATCAACTACAACAAGAATACCATCAATTGGAAGAACGCACTGCTGCCCTCCAGGCAGAATCTCAACGTCTGCAAGCTAGAGTCACCACTCTTGAAGCTGATTACCAAACGCTCCTAACCGAGCATACCACCTTACAGCAGGCTCACTCCGAATTGGAATCAAAGACATCAACAGTAGATGATCAAGCAGTCAAGGAACTAGAAACAGTGCTCCAAGCGCAAATGATATCTAATGCTACACTCAGACGCAACCTTGGGCTATTAAGGAAGCATATGGAAGCAGCACTAGAAGAGAACAAGAGGCTTCAACAACAAAACCAAGACAACTTTGAAGCGGCTATGGAAGGAACTGCAGGAGCAACCATTAGCCCTACCAAGTATAGAGCGGTCCCATCGGAAGACATTCGTATCTTACTTGAGGAGCATGCTGTTGGAGCAGAGCAATCATCAATAGTGATTATATGAAGATCAAAGTGAGAAGATATGTGGAAGAATGAAGATTACTTTCAGAGGAAGAAAATAGAATCAGAAATGTTTCTTTTGTATATTACTCTTGTAAATAGTTCATGTATTTTGAAAAAGATGACGAGTTAGACTCGTATATATATCTATAGATACGTATTCATAGTAGGAGAGAGTGATATAGATCAGATAGAGAAGAATAGGTGAAGAGGTGATGAACATTGTATGTATCATCAACCATATGTATGAAAAGTAATGAAGAAGAAAATGTTGGAGAATTCTGCGCGTCGATCTTCTTTCCCATTCTCCTTCTGTGCTTAATCTTTTGAAGAATCCATTTGCACGTATCTAAGTCCATAGCTAATCTATCTATGGCTAGAATTTGAGAGATTAATTTCAATCAGGCTGTGAGAATTTTGTTTAGGAACATTCATATGTGAAGATGTTCTGAGAGTCGAAAAATCTGGCGCACATTTCATCTTCAAAGAAATGGTCAGTGCTCAGTCCACAGTGTAAAGTTTTACACAAGTGAGGGCTCAAAATCTAAGTTGGAAGGTAAGCTATCTATGGCTAGAAGATCTTGATCAAACGGGTTCAGAGTTGGGAGAACCAGTGCTAAGAAGTTGCAGGTGTCAAAGTCGCCATTGCAGAGAAGCACTTTCAGACATAGGTAAAGTGTTTCACACATTTCTCAGTGTATACTTAATCTTTTTGAGAGATTTAACTTGGCAAAGTTGCGCAACCTTAAGGCGAAGTGTTGTGCAAAGTTTTATCAAAAACTTTACAGGATTGATTAGTCAATGAGTGACTAATCTGCAGCAGACTTTTCTGAAGAAACTGAATTTTTCAGAATAATCAATTTCCTGATAATTTGGTGAAGATTCTCTAAATTAGGTGGATTCTAAAGTTGATCTTGATATAGAGGTGATCTAAATTCAAGGTCAATTTGTTCTTTTGGAGATTAACACTCTCCATCAATGGTATCAGAGCAGGTTGTGTCAAAATTGAGAAGAAGAAGACTCCGACTATTGCAGAAGTACAAATCTTTACATTTTGAAGGTGCAGAAGGGTAAAGGTTGAAGAAAGATTGAAGGAAGACATACAAAGAGCATCAAAAGGATCAGAAGGAGCAACATTCGAAGTAAAGGTACATTTATTATCTGTAAAGGTTAAAGATTTGAAGCTACAGGTGAAGTAAAGATGGGAGATAGTCTCCAAATTGAAAAGTTGGATAGAGAGAACTATCCTGCATGGTCTATGAGGATGGAAGCTCACCTTATGAGCAAAGATCTGATAGGATACATTACAGGAGATGAAGAAAAGCCAGAATTCAGAGATCCTAGTGTTCCAACTAGGGAGGAGCTTGCAGATTTGAAGAATTGGATGAAGAAGGATGCTCAAGCAAGAAGCATCATCTACATGGCAGTCAATGACTATTTGCTTCCTCACATTAGAGGACTTGAGAGTGCTTGTGACATTTGGAATGCTTTGGAAGAGCATTTCCAAAATACAACCAAATCAAGGAAGGCTTCACTATGGGCAGAATTTACTACCTTCAAGAAGAAGGCCTCACAATCAATCTCTGATTATGTGACAAAGATGAAGGACATTGCAGATTCTTTAGGTGCAGTTGATGAAGATATTGAAGAAGACAAATTGGTAAGACAAATACTTACAGGGCTAAGAGGAGATGAGAAGTGGAAGCCTTTCATTTTATCTACAGAACTTTCATTAGATCACTTTACTCCTGATTTGAATCAATTGTTAGGTCATATGCTAACTTTTGAGAATGATATCAAAGGAGATGTTGATAAGAGTGCAGGTCATGCAATGTATTCTAAAGACAAGAAGAAAGCCAACAAAGGGAAGCAACAATCAGGTGAAGAAGAAGGTACATCAAACCAAGCAAACTTCATAAGAGGAAGAGGAAATGGCAGAAGTAGAGGAAGAGGCAGAAACAACAAAGATAATGCAAGAGCTTGTTGGATATGTGGTAAGACTAATCATCTATCTCATGATTGTTGGCACAATAATCAAAACAATGGTAATTATCAGAACTTTAATCAAAGAGCAAGAGGTGGTAGATTTCAGAGAGGAAATTTCAGAGGTAGAGGTGGTAGAAATTCTTTTGGAAGAGGTGGTGGAAGAAACTTCCAAAATCAATCCTATAATAACACCTACTACAACTATGCATCAGATCAAAAGGAGGATTCGACTCTCATTATGAATACATGTGAAACCTCACATGAGGACATGAGAGTGTTCTATATTGATTCAGGATGTAGTAATCATTTAAGTGGAAATATTGCTTTGATGACTGACCTAGATCATAATGCAATTAATCATACAGTTCAGACAGGTGATAATACAAAGCATAAGGTAAAGTCAATTGGTTCAGTCAAGGCTAAGGATGGGAGCACTCTTCTGAGTAAGGTACTTTATGTTCCCACAATTCCAAAGAATTTGATCAGTGTAGGTCAAATTGTGGAAAAAGGTTATGAGGTAAGGTTTACCAATGATGGAGTTTATGTGGAAGACCCTAGTCAAGGGTATAAACAAGTTATTGCAGGAAAGAAAGAAGGAAGGCTTTTCACATTGAAGGTACAAGGAAATGTTGGACATGCTATGTTCACATATGGAGAGCAGAAGGTGTCAGAATTGGATCTTTGGCACAAAAGACTTGGACACTTTAATGAAAGAGGTATCAAAGAAATGATTAACAATGATTCAGTGCTTGGAATGCCTAACATTGCAGGTCAACACATGACATACAGATGTGAGGCATGTCAATTAGGTAAGGCTCATAAGCAATCCTATTCCAAGCATGGATTTATGTATTCAGAAAGACTTGAATTGGTGCATACAGATGTGTGGGGTCCTTTAAAGGACTTTAGTATAAATGGTTCAAGATATTATGTCATATATGTTGATGATGCTACCAGGTGGATCACAATTTATGTGATTAAGGAAAAGTCAGAAGTGTTTAATACATTTAAACACTATCATGCATATGCAGAAAGGATTACAGGTCAAAAATTGAAGAGACTAAGGTCAGATGGAGGGGGAGAGTATTTTTCAAATGAGTTCAATGATTATTTGTGGAATGCAGGTATAAAGAGAGAAGTTACTTGCAGGTACTCTCCTCAACAAAATGGGGTAGCAGAAAGAAGAAATAGGACTCTTGTTGAGTTTGCAAGGTCCATGATGAAAGAGAAGAATTGCCCAAATTATTTGTGGGCTGAGGCTGTTAATACAGCTACATATTTGGTTAATAGATTGCCTTGTAAAGCTTTGCAGGGTATGACACCATATGAAGCTTGGTGGGGTAAGAAACCTACCTTGGATCATTGCAGAATATTTGGATGCTTGGCATATGCATATGTGCCATCTCAATTGAGGCATAAGTTGGAGCCTAAGGCAGAGAAGTATGTATTCATTGGTTATGATGATAAGCAAATGGGATACAGGTTGTGGAGTCCATCTACAAAGCAATTTATTGTATCCAAGGATGTTACATTTGATGAGCAAGGTACTTGGTATGCAGGTAAATATAATGTACATGCAGATGATGAAGAAGTAGTGGAACAAAGGAAAGGTAAAGCAAAGATTCAATTACTTGATGAAAGTGAGAGTAATGAAGTGCAGATTGAAGTTGAAGAGAGGCCAAGGTTTGATCCAGAATGTGATGAACCAGAGACCTCAAGAAGTGCAGAAGTTAGGAGATCATCTAGGCACAAATGGCAACCTACAAGGTATAGCTATGACACTTCATTCTTGACTACTAAAGATTATGCTTATTTGGTAAAAGCAGATGAAGACCCTTCTACATATGAAGAAGCCAAAGGGAAGAAGAATTGGGAAGATGCTATGCAAGAGGAGTATGATGCATTGATAGAGAATCAAACATGGGATTTGGTTCCTAAACCTAATAGTCAGAAGATTATTGGATGTAAGTGGGTTTACAAAACAAAGAGATTTGCAGATGGAAGTGTGTCTAGGTACAAAGCTAGACTTGTTGTGAAAGGGTATGCACAGACATATGGAGTGGACTATGATGAGACTTATAGTCCTGTGGCAAAGATGACAACTATCAGGACACTCATTGCAATTGCTGCTTGTAAAGGTTGGAAGTTGTCTCAATTAGATGTTAAAAATGCTTTCTTGAATGGTTACATTTCAGATGAAGTCTACATGGAGCAACCAGATGGGTTCAAAGATCAAGTGAGTCCAAATTATGTATGTAAGCTCAAGAGAGCTTTGTATGGGTTGAAGCAAGCCCCAAGGGCTTGGAATTATAGGCTTGTAAAATTCTTGAATGATCTTGGATTTCAAGCATCAAAGGCAGATAGTAGCTTGCTAGTCAAAGCAAGTGAAAGTGGATTCATTTATGTGTGTATTTATGTTGATGACATAATACTTACAGGAACAGATGATAAGGGGATACAAATGATCAAGAAGCAGATGGAGAAAGAGTTCAAAATCAGTGATTTGGGGAACCTATCATTCTTCTTGGGAATGGAGATCTCTTATACTCAACATGGAGTATATGTGACCCAAGAAAGGTATCTTAAAAATTTGCTAACCAAATTTAAAATGGAAGATTGCAGGGTTGCACCTACACCTTTGGAAGTGAACCATAAATTGTCTAGGTTTGGAGGAGAAGAGTTCAGAGATATGAAACTCTATCAAAGTTTGGTTGGTAGCTTGATTTATGCTACATTGACAAGGCCTGACTTGTCATATGCAGTTGGTGTGCTTTCACAATTCATGCATTGTCCTAGAAAGGAACATTGGATTGCAGGACAAAGAGTACTTAGGTACATCAAGGGTACACTCAAAGAAGGGTTGTACTATGGGTTTACTTCAGATACAAGAATCAAGATATATAGTGATGCAGATTGGGCAGGTAATGTGGATGATAGAAGATCAACACATGGATACTTGTGCTATGTAGGAGACAAATTGATTTCATGGTGTTCCAAGAAGCAACATACAGTTGCTTTGTCATCTACAGAAGCAGAATATAAAGGTATGGTGGAAGCTGCAAAAGAGGTAATATGGCTAAAGACACTTTTGAAAGTTTTTGATTTGATTCAGAGTACTCCTATTATTTGTGGAGACAATATGAGTTCATTATACTTGGCAGCTAATCCTGTATTTCATGCTAGAACTAAGCATATTGAAATACAGTATCATTTTCTGAGAGAGAAGGTCATTGAGAAGGAAATTGAAGTCATACACACCCCTACAAAAGATCAACTTGCATATATGATGACTAAAAGTTTGGATGGACCTAAGTTGCAGAGGTTTAAAGATATGGCAGGAATAAAGAAGATGCAGGTAATCACAATTGAAGATTGAGGGGGAGCTGTTGGAGCAGAGCAATCATCAATAGTGATTATATGAAGATCAAAGTGAGAAGATATGTGGAAGAATGAAGATTACTTTCAGAGGAAGAAAATAGAATCAGAAATGTTTCTTTTGTATATTACTCTTGTAAATAGTTCAATGTATTTTGAAAAAGATGACGAGTTAGACTCGTATATATATCTATAGATACGTATTCATAGTAGGAGAGAGTGATATAGATCAGATAGAGAAGAATAGGTGAAGAGGTGATGAACATTGTATGTATCATCAACCATATGTATGAAAAGTAATGAAGAAGAAAATGTTGGAGAATTCTGCGCGTCGATCTTCTTTCCCATTCTCCTTCTGTGCTTAATCTTTTGAAGAATCCTTTTGCACGTATCTAAGTACATAGCTAATCTATCTATGGCTAGAATTTGAGAGATTAATTTCAATCAGGCTGTGAGAATTTTGTTTAGGAACATTCATATGTGAAGATGTTCTGAGAGTCGAAAAATCTGGCGCACATTTCATCTTCAAAGAAATGGTCAGTGCTCAGTCCACAGTGTAAAGTTTTACACAAGTGAGGGCTCAAAATCTAAGTTGGAAGGTAAGCTATCTATGGCTAGAAGATCTTGATCAAACGGGTTCAGAGTTGGGAGAACCAGTGCTAAGAAGTTGCAGGTGTCAAAGTCGCCATTGCAGAGAAGCACTTTCAGACATAGGTAAAGTGTTTCACACATTTCTTAGTGTATACTTAATCTTTTTGAGAGATTTAACTTGGCAAAGTTGCGCAACCTTAAGGCGAAGTGTTGTGCAAAGTTTTATCAAAAACTTTACAGGATTGATTAGTCAATGAGTGACTAATCTGCAGCAGACTTTTCTGAAGAAACTGAATTTTTCAGAATAATCAATTTCCTGATAATTTGGTGAAGATTCTCTAAATTAGGTGGAGTCTAAAGTTGATCTTGATATAGAGGTGATCTAAATTCAAGGTCAATTTGTTCTTTTGGAGATTAACACTCTCCATCACATGCGAATTTCTTGGAGTCATATGAAAAGTTAGAGACTGAATGTGCGGATCTAAGGAAGCAGATAGCTAGTGCCCCCACAGCTCAACAGGAACCAATAATCTTGCAACCCTCTACAGAAGAATTAGAGACCCTCCGAAAACAGGTGACCGAACTCCAAGCACGTCTCTTACCATATGAAAGGCCGCCCTCGCCAACTGAAGAACCAAAACCTGAAACAATGGTGGAAATCCCCATCGATGACAGCTATGAAGAGCCGTACGAGCCAATGCCAACACCCGGTGGTCGGACTACAGAGGAAGGACAGGACACTTTAGAAATTCAAGTTCCAGATTGGGTCAAAAGGGTCGAGAAAGTGGGTAAGACACATGATGATCGTGTTGCTGTGCAAATGCAATCTCTCACAAATCTGGAAGAAACTGTCCTTCGGTCTTCTTACTTTCAGAACCTATCCCACCAACGGTTAATCACAACATCAGAGTCGCAATACATGCCTTATTTTGTCTTGCTACATGATTATAATGCAGAAGTTAAAAGACATACAGGGAAGGAGCCCACATTTGCCACTCAATTTGAGCCAGAGGACTTATCAACAGATGTGCGTGCGGGCTCGATTTTCCAGCCTAATTGGCGTGCACGTCTACTAACCGATTACCCTGAGATGATGAGCACCTGGGCAACCATGCCATTGTATATCAAGTATAATCCATGCTATTGCCCAATGGTACGTCGCAGATCTTGGCAAGCATTTGCGATCAAGGTACGCAACAATAAAGAATGCTCGGCTTGGGTTAACTATCCATATTTTGCTCCACCTCGAGGGACCCCAACCGTAGCCTACATGATATCAACAATTCGGCACTGGTCTACACGTCTAAATAATGTACCCGACATAGCAGCGAAAATGTGTATGAAGATATTCGAGCTCATGACCATTGTCTTCAAAACCTTTCGGAATGTACAAGCTCCACACATCTCTGCCCCTGGATTCTCTCAAGGTAACAAGGATTTAGTCTACGACATGAGCCAGACCCCCTCGGTCACTATAATCTTTGCTTGGCATGCACGAATAAAGTACTTACCCACATGCTTCAAGCAGACATTTGAGGAAATGTTCTCTACGGGATTCTGGGAATATCATTCAGAAATTTTCATTCCCAGACCCACACATTTGCTACACCTATTCGCAGTAGAACAAGCGATCCATGCAGATCAGTTACGTCTGCCACATCCACACATTCCAGGACCAATTGATTGGGATCATATGATGATAGACTTGGCCAAAGGACTACGCATACAAGAACACCAGCTTGCCACTCAGGTTGTGGAATATTACATCCAACACTCCCAGCAACAAGGGTCTGTCAGGGACGACAGACGCGAGAGAGGGGGGGGGGTGTTGAGAGCAGTATGGGCACCCAAGGACTGAGGAGACAAGGAAGCCAGCGAAGAGAGTCAGAGCAAGGCGAAGGATTAAGTAGACAAAGCAATCGACGCAGATCTGGCAAATAGGCCTTCAAATTTTTCCAAAACAACATCTTTATAATAGTGATTTTTATCACTAACCATCATTGTAAATATCATTTCATATTTTTGTAGCTCCATTTTGTGCAAGCCAAGGAGTCCTTGAGCTTGAGGAGCTTTAGAAGTACCTACCTGTCAGTTTTCACATTTTTTAGACTTCGTTTGAACCTCCAAATAGGGTAGAGAACCTAATTTTTAACTAGGCCGGACACTAGGTCTGGACAAGGCCAAAACCTAGTCAAAAACTATAAAAAGAGCTAGAGAGCTCATTTTTGAGGTTAGATTGTAATTGAAATGAACTTGTAAGAGCTTTTTGAAAGTAATCTAAGAACTCCATTGCTTCTCACTCTTTGTCTTGCCGTGTGTGCGCGTGTGTGTATGTGTGTGCATGTTTGCGTGCTTCTCACTCACGCACTTGTACCTCCACTTGCTCGAGGTCTTCATACCATCCTCACGTCTTCCCAGATTGACATTAAAGGAGGTGCTACTCATCACTGAGCTACACAGCTCAAAGGGTACTCAGATATATCAAGGGAACTCTGAGTGAAGGTTTGTATTATGGTTTTACTTCTGACACAAGAATCAAAGTGTTTAGTGATGTAGATTGGGCATGTAATTCAGATGATAGAAGGACTACTCATGGTTATCTCTGTTATATTGGAGATAAGTTAGTTTCTTGGTGCTCGCAGAAGCAACATACAATTGCTTTGTCATCCATAGAAGCTGAGTATAAAGGAAAGATAGAGGCTGCAAAAGAAGTGATATGGTTAAAGACCTTATTGAAGAGTTTTGGAACTCATCAGAGTACTCCAATTATTTTTGGACACAACATGAGTTCATTATATTTGGTAGCTAATCTTGTAAGTATTGTATACACCAACAAAAGAGCAAGTTGAAGATATGTTGACAAAAAGCTTAGATGGACCTAAGCTACAGAAGTTCAAAAAGATGGCAGGAATAAAGAAGGATGGTATAATCACAATTAGTGATTGAGGGAGAGCTGTTGGAACAGAGCAATCCCAAATTGATGATTATGAAGAATTTGAAGCAAGTAAAGAATCAAAATGAATCCAAAAAAGTCAGTGAAGAAAGTGATGAGATCTCAGAAATATAACTTGTATACATATGTACATTACAGATGAAAATTCTTGTACTATGAGTATAGGTGATCATTAGAATAATAAGGAGTAATGTAATAGACATGGGATGAGTCTAGAATCATATGAATATAAGTCAATGATGTAAAGAAATAAGAGAGAGAGTCATTAGAGGCCAAGTGTCCATGAGATAGGTGTGTAAAGAGTCATCTTCAAGTCGAGTCTTTCTCTGATTTCTCTCAGCCTGATCAAGTGGATCAAGAAATCTTTTGTACACATCTAATCTAGAAGCTAATCAAGCTATGTTCAAAGTTTCATGATCTAATTCCTTTCAGGCTTTGTGTATGATCAAAAGCAACATGTATATTTTAAGTCTACAGGTAGACCTCTCAAAGTCACACATTTTTTTGTGTCAATGTCTTGCTTAGATCTCAGTGCACAGTGTAAAGTTTTTTATCATAAGCATTCAAAATCTAAGTTAGAAGGTAAGGCAGCTATGGCTAAAAGCATTTAGCAAAACAGGACTTGTGCTATGAGACATCAACCTTAGAAGCATGTCGAAGTCGCTTGTTCAGGAAGATAGTTTCTAACATACCTTTGATCTCAAAGATCAAATTAAAGTTTTAATGATTCTTTTGAAGGTCTAATCATTGCTATGATTGCAAAAAGGTAGCATGCACATATGTATATCATTAGGTTGAAGAAATTTGAAGATATGTGGAGGTATTGAAGTTAATCTCTGAAGTAGACTTCTTGAAGAAGAAGAAATTTCACTCAGAGAAGTGATTATGAATGATTTTGTAAATCAAGGTAATATTTGTGTAGAGTTTGGTCTATAACTGATATAGAGGTGCTCTTCAATCAGTATAGATCAAGTCTTTGGAGATTATGTTGGAGCACAGCAATCATCAATAGTGATTATATGAAGATCAAAGTGAGAAGATATGTGGAAGAATGAAGATTACTTTTAGAGGAAGAAAATAGAATCAGAAATGTTTCTTTTGTATATTACTCTTGTAAATAGTTCAATGTATTTTGAAAAAGATGACGAGTTAGACTCGTATATATATCTACAGATACGTATTCATAAGTAGAGAGAGTGATATAGATCAGATAGAGAAGAATAGGTGAAGAGGTGATGAACATTGTATGTATCATCAACCATATGTATGAAAAGTAATGAAGAAGAAAATGTTGTAGAATTCTGCGCGTCGATTTTCTCTCCCATTCTCCTTCTGTGCTTAATCTTTTGAAGAATCCTTTAGCATGTATCTAAGTCCATAGCTAATCTATCTATGGCTAGAATTTGAGAGATTAATTTCAATCAGGCTGTGAGAATTTTGTTTAGGAACATTCATATGTGAAGATGTTCTGAGAGTCGAAAAATCTGGCGCACATTTCATCTTCAAAGAAATGGTCAGTGCTCAGTCCACAGTGTAAAGTTTTACACAAGTGAGGGCTCAAAATCTAAGTTGGAAGGTAAGCTATCTATGGCTAAAATATCTTGATTAAACGGGTTCAGAGTTGGGAGAACCAGTGCTAAGAAGTTGCAGGTGTCAAAGTCGCCATTGCAGAGAAGCACTTTCAGACATAGGTAAAGTATTTCACACATTTCTCAGTGTGTACTTAATCTTTTTGAGAGATTTAACTTGGCAAAGTTGCGCAACCTTAAGGCGAAGTATTGTGCAAAGTTTTATCAAAAACTTTACAAGATTGATTAGTCAATGAGTGACTAATCTACAGCAGACTTTTCTGAAGAAACTGAATTTTTCAGAATAATCAATTTTCTGATAATTTGGTGAAGATTTTCTAAATTAGGTGGAGTCTAAAGTTGATCTTGATATAGAGGTGATCTAAATTCAAGATCAATTTGTTCTTTTGGAGATTAACACTCTCCATCAGTGGTATCAGAGCAGGTTGTGTCAAAATTGAGAAGAAGAAGACTCCGACTATTGCAGAAGTACAAATCTTTACATTTTGAAGGTGCAGAAGGGTAAAGGTTGAAGAAAGATTGAAGGAAGACGTACAAAGAGCATCAAAAGGATCAGAAGGAGCAACATTCGAAGTAAAGGTACATTTATTATCTGTAAAGGTTAAAGATTTGAAGCTACAGGTGAAGTAAAGATGGGAGATAGTCTCCAAATTGAAAAGTTGGATAGAGAGAACTATCCTGCATGGTCTATGAGGATGGAAGCTCATCTTATGAGCAAAGATCTGATAGGATACATCACAGGAGATGAAGAAAAGCCAGAATTCAGAGATCCTAGTGTTCCAACTAGGGAGGAGCTTGCAGATTTGAAGAATTGGATGAAGAAAGATGCTCAAGCAAGAAGCATCATCTACATGGCAGTCATTGACTATTTGCTTCCTCACATTAGAGGACTTGAGAGTGCTTGTGACATTTGGAATGCTTTGGAAGAGCATTTCCAAAATACAACCAAATCAAGGAAGGCTTCACTATGGGCAGAGTTTACTACCTTCAAGAAGAAGGCCTCACAAACAATCTCTGATTATGTGACAAAGATGAAGGACATTGCAGATTCTTTAGGTGCAGTTGATGAAGATATTGAAGAAGACAAATTGGTAAGACAAATACTCACAGGGCTAAGAGGAGATGAGAAATGGAAGCCTTTCATTTTATCTACAGAACTTTCATTAGATCATTTTACTCCTGATTTGAATCAATTGTTAGGTCATATGCTAACTTTTGAGAATGATATCAAAGGAGATGTTGATAAGAGTGCAGGTCATGCAATGTATTCTAAAGACAAGAAGAAAGCTAACAAAGGGAAGCAACAATCAAGTGAAGAAGAAGGTACATCAAACCAAGCAAACTTCATAAGAGGAAGAGGAAATGGCAGAAGTAGAGGAAGAGGCAGAAACAACAAAGATAATGCAAGAGCTTGTTGGATATGTGGTAAGACCAATCATCTATCTCATGATTGTTGGCACAATAATCAAAACAATGGTAATTATCAGAACTTTAATCAAAGAGCAAGAGGTGGTAGATTTCAGAGAGGAAATTTCAGAGGTAGAGGTGGTAGGAATTCTTTTGGAAGAGGTGGTGGAAGAAACTTCCAAAGTCAATCCTATAATAACACCTACTACAACTATGCATCAGATCAAAAGGAGGATTCGACTCTCATTATGAATACTTGTGAAACCTCACATGAGGACATGAGAGTGTTTTATATTGATTCAGGATGTAGTAATCATTTGAGTGGAAATATTGCTTTGATGACTGACCTAGATCATAATGCAATTAATCATACAGTTCAGACAGGTGATAATACAAAGCATAAGGTAAAGTCAATTGGTTCAGTCAAGGCTAAGGATGGGAGCACTCTTCTGAGTAAGGTACTTTATGTTCCCACAATTCCAAAGAATTTGATCAGTGTAGGTCAAATTGTGGAAAAAGGTTATGAGGTAAGGTTTACCAATGATGGAGTTTATGTTGAAGACCCTAGTCAAGGGTATAAACAAATTATTGCAGGAAAGAAAGAAGGAAGGCTTTTCACATTGAAGGTACAAGGAAATGTTGGACATGCTATGTTCACATATGGAGAGCAGAAGGTGTCAGAATTGGATCTTTGGCACAAAAGACTTGGACACTTTAATGAAAGAGGTATCAAAGAAATGATTAACAATGATTCAGTGCTTGGAATGCCTAACATTGCAGGACAACACATGACATACAGATGTGAGGCATGTCAATTAGGTAAGGCTCATAAGCAATCCTATTCCAAGCATGGATTTATGTATTCAGAAAGACTTGAATTGGTGCATACAGATGTGTGGGGTCCTTCAAAGGACTTTAGTATAAATGGTTCAAGATATTATGTCATATATGTTGATGATGCTACCAGGTGGATCACAATTTATGTGATTAAGGAAAAGTCAGAAGTGTTTAATACATTTAAACACTATCATGCATATGCAGAAAGGATTACAGGTCAAAAATTGAAAAGACTAAGGTCAGATGGAGGGGGAGAGTATTTTTCAAATGAGTTCAATGATTATTTGTGGAATGCAGGTATAAAGAGAGAAGTTACTTGCAGGTACTCTCCTCAACAAAATGGGGTAGCAGAAAGAAGAAATAGGACTCTTGTTGAGTTTGCAAGGTCCATGATGAAAGAGAAGAATTGCCCAAATTATTTGTGGGCTGAGGCTGTTAATACAGCTACATATTTGGTTAATAGATTGCCTTGTAAAGCTTTGCAGGGTATGACACCATATGAAGCTTGGTGGGGTAAGAAACCTACCTTGGATCATTGCAGAATATTTGGGTGCTTGGCATATGCATATGTGCCATCTCAATTGAGGCATAAGATGGAGCCTAAGGCAGAGAAGTATGTATTCATTGGTTATGATGATAAGCAAATGGGATACAGGTTGTGGAGTCCATCCACAAAGCAATTTATTGTATCCAAGGATGTTACATTTGATGAGCAAGGTACTTGGTATGCAGGTAAATATAATGTACATGCAGATGATGAAGAAGTAGTGGAACAAAGGAAAGGTAAAGCAAAGATTCAATTACTTGATGAAAGTGAGAGTAATGAAGTGCAGATTGAAGTTGAAGAGAGGCCAAGGTTTGATCCAGAATGTGATGAACCAGAGACCTCAAGAAGTGCAGAAGTTAGGAGATCATCTAGGCACAAATGGCAACCTACAAGGTATAGCTATGACACTTCATTCTTGACTACTAAAGATTATGCTTATTTGGTAAAAGCAGATGAAGATCCTTCTACATATGAAGAAGCCAAAGGGAAGAAGAATTGGGAAGATGCTATGCAAGAGGAGTATGATGCATTGATGATGGAGAGTGTTAATCTCCAAAAGAACAAGTTGACCTTGAATTTAGATCACCTCTATATCAAGATCAACTTTAGACTCCACTAAACTTAGAGGTCATTCACCAATTTATCAGAAAATTGATTATTCTGAAAAATTCAGCTTCTTCAGAAAAGTCTGCTGCAGATTAATTACTCATTGACTAATCAATCCTGTAAAGTTTTTGATAAAACTTTGCACAACACTTTGCCTTAAGGTTGTGCAACTTTACCAAGTTAAATCTCTCAAAATGATTGAGTATATTGTGAGAAATGTATGAAACACTTTACCTATGTCTGAAACTGCTTCCTTGCAATGGCGACTTTGACACCTGCAACTTCTTAGCTTTGGTTCTCCCAGCTCTGAACCCGTTTGATCAAGATCTTTTAGCCATAGATGGCTTACCTTCCAACTTAGATTTTAAGCCCTCATTTGTGTAAAACTTTACACTGTGGACTGAGCAATGATCATTTCATTGAAGATGAAATGTGCGCCAGATTTTACGACTCTTAGAACATTCTTACATATGAATGTTCCTAATCAAAATTCTCTCAGCCTGATTACAATTAACTTCTCAAATTCTAGCCATAGATAGATTAACTATGGACTTAGACACGTGCAGAAGGATTTCTCAAAAGATTAAACACAGAAGGAGCAGACTGCTAAACATCGGGCGCAAGTTTCTCGATTTCTTCAAAAAATTTACATACAAGTGAGGATGGATGATTCACTCACTTCCAATGTGTCCAATGACACTAATTTCTCTCTCCCTATTCTCTAATCTTCTTCTGCTCTATTTGCCCGACATTTTCCAACATATTTATAGATGAATATATACAAGTGTATGACTAGACAAAGGTATAAGTCAGCTAATGTACATATGTGTACATGTCTTTGGATTTTCTGAATATGCCCTTCCTTCAACCATCTGAATTTGTTCTCTTCTTGACTCCTTGACTTCATTCCTTCATAATTCTTCAATTGATGATTGCCATGCACCAACAGCTCCCCCTCAATCATTAATTGAGGTTCTTCTCTATCTTCTTTACTCCAGCCATATCCTTGAATCTTTGTAGTTTTGGTCCATCTAGACTTTTTGTCATCATATCTGCAACTTGATCTTTTGTGGGAGTGTGTATGACTTCAATCTCCTTCTCAATGACCTTCTCTCTCAGAAAATGATATTGTATTTCAATATGCTTAGTTCTAGCATGAAATACAGGATTAGTTGCCAAGTATAATGTACTCATATTGTCTCCACAAATAATAGGAGTACTCTGAATCACATCAAAAACTTTCAAAAGTGTTTTTAGCCATATTACCTCTTTTGCAGCTTCCACCATACCTTTATATTCAAATTTTTAAGATACCTTTCTTGGGTCACATATACTCCATGTTGAGTATAAGAGATCTCCATTCCCAAGAAGAATGATAGGTTCCCCAAATCACTGATTTTGAACTCTTTCTCCATCTGCTTCTTGATCATTTGTATCCCCTTATCATCTGTTCCTGTAAGTATTATGTCATCAACATAAATACACACATAAATGAATCCATTTTCACTTGCTTTGACTAGCAAGCTACTATCTGCCTTTGATGCTTGAAATCCAAGATCATTCAAGAATTTTACAAGCCTATAATTCCAAGCCCGTGGGGCTTGCTTCAACCCATACAAAGCTCTCTTGAGCTTACATACATAATTTGGACTCACTTGATCTTTGAACCCATCTGGTTGCTCCATGTAGACTTCATCTGAAATGTAACCATTCAAGAAAGCATTTTTAACATCTAATTGAGACAACTTCCAACCTTTACAAGCAGCAATTGCAATGAGTGTCCTGATGGTTGTCATCTTTGCCACAGGACTATAAGTCTCATCATAGTCCACTCCATATGTCTGTGCATACCCTTTCACAACAAGTCTAGCTTTGTACCTAGACACACTTCCATCTGCAAATCTTTTAGTCTTGTAAACCCACTTACATCCAATGATCTTCTGACTATTAGGTTTAGGAACCAAATCCCATGTTTGATTCTCTATCAATGCATCATACTCCTCTTGCATAGCATCTTCCCAATTCTTCTTCCCTTTGGCCTCTTCATATGTAGAAGGGTCTTCATCTGCTTTTACCAAATAAGCATAATCTTTAGTAGTTAAGAATGAAGTGTCATAGCTATACCTTGTAGGTTGCCATTTGTGCCTAGATGATCTCCTAACTTCTGCACTTCTTGAAGTTTCTGGTTCATCACATTCTGGATCAAACCTTGGCCTCTCTTCAACTTCAATCTGCACTTCATTGTTCTCACTTTCATCAAGTAATTGAATCTTTGCTTTACCTTTTCTTTGATCCACTACTTCTTCATCATCTGCATGTACATTATATTTACCTGCATACCAAGTACCTTGCTCATCAAATGTAACATCCTTGGATACAATAAATTGCTTTGTAGATGGACTCCACAACTTGTATCCCATTTGCTTATCATCATAACCAATGAATACATACTTCTCTGCCTTAGGCTCCAACTTATGCCTCAATTGAGATGGCACATATGCATATGCCAAGCATCCAAATATTCTGCAATGATCCAAGGTAGGTTTCTTACCCCACCAAGCTTCATATGGTGTCATACCCTGCAAAGCTTTACAAGGCAATCTATTAACCAAATAAGTAGCTGTATTAACAGCCTCAGCCCACAAATAATTTGGGCAATTCTTCTCTTTCATCATGGACCTTGCAAATTCAACAAGAGTCCTATTTCTTCTTTCTGCTACCCCATTTTGTTGAGGAGAGTACCTACAAGTAACTTCTCTCTTTATACCTGCATTCCACAAATAATCATTGAACTCATTTGAAAAATACTCTCCCCCTCCATCTGACCTTAGTCTCTTCAATTGTTGACCTGTAATCCTTTCTGCATATGCATGATAGTGTTTAAATGTATTAAACACTTCTGACTTTTCTTTAATCACATAAATTGTGATCCACCTGGTAGCATCATCAACATATATGACATAATATCTTGAACCATTTATACTAAAGTCCTTTGAAGGACCCCACACATCTGTATGCACCAATTCAAGTCTTTCTGAATACATAAATCCATGCTTGGAATAGGATTGCTTATGAGCCTTCCCTAATTGACATGCCTCACATCTGTATGTCATGTGTTGACCTGCAATGTTAGGCATTCCAAGCACTGAATCATTGTTAATCATTTCTTTGATACCTCTTTCATTAAAGTGTCCAAGTCTTTTGTGCCAAAGATCCAATTCTGACACCTTCTGCTCTCCATATGTGAACATAGCATGTCCAACATTTCCTTGTACCTTCAATGTGAAAAGCCTTCCTTCTTTCTTTCCTGCAATAACTTGTTTATACCCTTGACTAGGGTCTTCCACATAAACTCCATCATTGGTGAACCTTACCTCATATCCTTTTTCCACAATTTGACCTACACTGATCAAATTCTTTGGAATTGTGGGAACATAAAGTACCTTACTCAGAAGAGTGCTCCCATCCTTAGCTTTGACTGAACCAATTGACTTTACCTTATGCTTTGTATTATCACCTGTCTGAACTGTATGATTAATTGCATTATGATCTAGATCAGTCATCAAAGCAATATTCCCACTTAAATGATTACTACATCCTGAATCAATATAAAACACTCTCATATCCTCATGTGAAGTTTCACATGTATTCATAATGAGAGTCGAGTCCTCCTTTTGATCTGATGCATAGTTGTAGTAGGTGTTATTATAGGATTGACTTTGGAAGTTTCTTCCACCACCTCTTCCAAAAGAATTCCTACCACCTCTACCTCTGAAGTTTCCTCTCTGAAATCTACCACCTCTTGCTCTTTGATTAAAGTTCTGATAATTACCATTGTTTTGATTATTATGCCAACAATCATGAGATAGATGATTGGTCTTACCACATATCCAACAAGCTCTTGCATTCTCTTTGTTGTTTCTGCCTCTTCCTCTACTTCTGCCATTTCCTCTTCCTCTTATGAAGTTTGCTTGGTTTGAAGTACCTTCTTCTTCACCTGATTGTTGCTTCCCTTTGTTGGCTTTCTTCTTGTCTTTAGAATACATTGCATGACCTGCACTCTTATCAACATCTCCTTTGATATCATTCTCAAAAGTTAGCATATGACCTAACAATTGATTCAAATCAGGAGTAAAGTGATCTAATGAAAGTTCTGTAGATAAAATGAAAGGCTTCCACTTCTCATCTCCTCTTAGCCCTGTAAGTATTTGTCTTACCAATTTGTCTTCTTCAATATCTTCATCAACTGCACCTAAAGAATCTGCAATGTCCTTCATCTTTGTCACATAATCAGAGATTGATTGTGAGGCCTTCTTCTTGAAGGTAGTAAATTCTGCCCATAGTGAAGCCTTCCTTGATTTGGTTGTATTTTGGAAATGCTCTTCCAAAGCATTCCAAATGTCACAAGCACTCTCAAGTCCTCTAATGTGAGGAAGCAAATAGTCATTGACTGCCATGTAGATGATGCTTCTTGCTTGAGCATCCTTCTTCATCCAATTCTTCAAATCTGCAAGCTCCTCCCTAGTTGGAACACTAGGATCTCTGAATTCTGGCTTTTCTTCATCTCCTGTAATGTATCCTATCAGATCTTTGCTCATAAGGTGAGCTTCCATCCTCATAGACCATGCAGGATAGTTCTCTCTATCCAACTTTTCAATTTGAAGACTATCTCCCATCTTTACTTCACCTGTAGCTTCAAATCTTTAACCTTTACAGATAATAAATGTACCTTTACTTCGAATGTTGCTCCTTCTGATCCTTTTGATGCTCTTTGTATGTCTTCCTTCAATCTTTCTTCAACCTTTACCCTTCTGCACCTTCAAAATGTAAAGATTTGTACTTCTGCAATAGTCGGAGTCTCCTTCACTTCAATTTTGACACAACCTGCTCTGATACCACTGATGGAGAGTGTTAATCTCCAAAAGAACAAGTTGAACTTGAATTTAGATCACCTCTATATCAAGATCAACTTTAGAATCCACTAAACTTAGAGGTCATTCACCAATTTATCAGAAAATTGATTATTCTGAAAAATTCAGCTTCTTCAGAAAAGTCTGCTGCAGATTAATTACTCATTGACTAATCAATCCTGTAAAGTTTTTGATAAAACTTTGCACAACACTTCGCCTTAAGGTTGCGCAACTTTACCAAGTTAAATCTCTCAAAATGATTGAGTATACTGTGAGAAATGTGTGAAACACTTTACCTATGTCTGAAACTGCTTCCTTGCAATGGTGACTTTGACACCTGCAACTTCTTAGCTTTGGTTCTCCCAGCTCTGAACCCGTTTGATCAAGATCTTTTAGCCATAGATGGCTTACCTTCCAACTTAGATTTTAAGCCCTCATTTGTGTAAAACTTTACACTGTGGACTGAGCAATGATCATTTCATTGAAGATGAAATGTGCGCCAGATTTTACGACTCTTAGAACATTCTTACATATGAATGTTCCTAATCAAAATTCTCTCAGCCTGATTACAATTAACTTCTCAAATTCTAGCCATAGATAGATTAACTATGGACTTAGACACGTGCAGAAGGATTTCTCAAAAGATTAAACACAGAAGGAGCAGACTGCTAAACATCGGGCGCAAGTTTCTCGATTTCTTCAGAAAATTTACATACAAGTGAGGATGGATGATTCACTCACTTCCAATGTGTCTAATGACACTAATTTCTCTCTCCCTATTCTCTAATCTTCTTCTGCTCTATTTGCCCGACATCTTCCAACATATTTATAGATGAATATATACAAGTGTATGACTAGACAAAGGTATAAGTCAGCTAATGTACATATGTGTACATGTCTTTGGATTTTCTGAATATGCCCTTCCTTCAACCATCTGAATTTGTTCTCTTCTTGACTCCTTGACTTCATTCCTTCATAATTCTTCAATTGATGATTGTCATGCACCAACAATTGATAGAGAATCAAACATGGGATTTGGTTCCTAAACCTAATAGTCAGAAGATTATTGGATGTAAGTGGGTTTACAAAACAAAGAGATTTGCAGATGGAAGTGTGTCTAGGTACAAAGCTAGACTTGTTGTGAAAGGGTATGCACAGACATATGGAGTGGACTATGATGAGACTTATAGTCCTGTGGCAAAGATGACAACCATCAGGACACTCATTGCAATTGCTGCTTGTAAAGGTTGGAAGT
>CM035414.1:170722104-170727104 GCA_020310875.1 Ceratopteris richardii
GATCAATTCCCAAGCTTTTGAATAATGTCTGCATCCATATGACTTCCTTTGCTGCTTCCACAAGTCCTTTGTATTCAGCTTCTGTTGATGATAAGGCCACTGTGTGTTGTTTCTTTGAACACCAACTCACAAGCTTATCTCCAATGTATATCATGTAGCCATGAGTAGATCTCCTATCATCTTGACTTCCTGCCCAATCTGAATCACTATAAGCTCTCAATCTTATATCTGATGTAAAAGGATAATACAATCCTTCTTTCAAAGTTCCTTTGATATATCTAAGAACTCTTTGACCTACAATCCAATGTGGATCCTTTGGACAATGCATGAATTGAGAAAGAACACCAACTGCATAACTAAGATCTGGCCTTGTTAGTGTAGCATAAATTAAACTTCCCACTAAAGATTGATACTTCCTCATGTCTTTGAACTCTGCACCATCATATCTACTGAGTTTATGATTGACCTCTAGTGGTGTAGATGCCTCTCTGCAATTCTCCATGTTAAACTTCTTTAGAAGATTCAAGAGATACCTTTCTTGTGATACATATATACCATGTTCTGCATAAGTGATTTCCATTCCAAGAAAATATGACAATTTTCCTAGATCACTTATCTTGAATTCCTTCTCAAGTAGCTTCTTCACCTCCTTGATTCCTTCATTTGAGGTACCTGTAATTATAATATCATCTACATAGATACAAATGTAGATCATACCTTCATCTGTTCTTTTGATAAGTAAACTTGCATCTGCCTTTGAACTTTGATACCCAAGATCATTAAGATACTTTACAAGTCTATAATTCCAAGCTCTTGGAGCTTGCTTCAAACCATAAAGTGCTCTTCTCAACCTGCAAACATAATTTGGAAACTTATGATCTGCAAACCCTTGAGGTTGCTCCATGTAAACCTCATCTGATATATATCCATTCAAAAATGCATTCTTAATGTCCAATTGACTCAATGTCCATCCTTTTGATGCTGCAATGGCAATGATTGTCCTTATGGTTGACATCTTTGCTACAGGACTGAATGTCTCATCATAATCTATGCCAAAATTTTGAGCATAGCCTTTAACCACCAATCTGGCTTTGTATCTGGCTATAGTTCCATCTGCATGCTTCTTAACTTTGTAAACCCATTTATTTCCAATCACTTTCTTACCATTAGGTTTTGGGACAAGTTCCCAAGTTTTGTTCTCTTCAAGTGCATCAAACTCTTCCTTCATTGCTACTTCCCATTGTCTCTTACCCTTTGCTTCATCATAGCTTTGAGGTTCTTCATCTTCCTTAACCATGTAAGCATAATTTTTCTGAGTCAAGTAAGAAGTATCATAGGAATACCTTGTAGGTTGCTTCCTCATTCTGGTTGACCTTCTTGGTTCACACTCTTCATGTATATCTGGATGTACTTCTTCATCAAATATTGGTCCATCTTCATTCCTTCTATATGATCCAACTCTTGATGTGCTTGCTTGCATATGTTCTTCATCTCCATCTATCTGCATATGTGACTTACCTTTTGCATTCCTTCTTATCTCTTCTTCAAATGTTTCAAGATCACAATCTTTATCTGCATACCAACTCTTCTGTTCATCAAAAGTCACATCTCTGGAAACAATAAAATGTTTAGTTAAAGGACTCCATAACCTATAACCCATTTGCTTTTCATCATACCCAATAAACACATATTTTTCTGCCTTTGGTTCAAGCTTATGTCTGAGTTGTGATGGCACATAAGCATAGGCAATTGATCCAAACACTTTACAATGGTCAAGTGTTGGTTTCTTACCCCACCATGCTTCATAAGGGGTCATACCATTCAAAGCTCCACATGGTAACCTATTAACAAGGTATGTAGCTGTATTTACAGCCTCAGCCCAAAGATAATTAGGGCAATTCTTTTCCTTTAACATTGCTCTTGCAAATTCAACCAATGTCCTATTTCTCCTTTCTGCCACCCCATTATGTTGAGGTGTATACCTGCAAGTTATCTCTCTCTTGATACCTGCATTCCAAAGATAGTCATTAAACTCTTGAGAGAAGTATTCTCCCCCTCCATCAGACCTTAGCCTTTTGAGTTTTTGACCTGTAACTCTTTCTGCATAAGCATGAAAATGTTTGAAGGCTCCAAATACTTCTGATCTTTCTTTTAGAACATAAAGGGTTATCCACCTTGTAGCATCATCAATAAACAAAACATAATACCTAGATCCATTTATTGAACCTTCTTTTGTTGGTCCCCATACATCTGTATGTATGAGTTCAAGCAAACCATCATGCTTGAAACCTTTCTTCTGAAATGGTAGTCTATGTGCTTTTCCCATCTGACAAGCTTCACACTTGTATATCATATGTTGATTCTTCACATTTGGTAGTCCCAATACAGATTGATTCTCCACCATAGTTTTGATTCCTCTTTCATTGAAATGTCCCAATCTCTTATGCCAAAGATCTAATTCTGTAATTACTTCATCACCATGTGTAATTAGGGCTTGACCAACATTTCCTTGTACTTTGAGAGTAAAAAGTCTACCTTCCTTCTTACCACAAACAATGGGTTTGTATGCATCCTCTGGATCTTCAACAAATACCCCTTCATTTGTAAATCTGACTTGGAAACCTTTTTCCACTATTTGTCCAACACTAATCAGATTCTTTGGTATTGTTGGAACATACAAAAGATTTGTTAATAAATCAGCTCCACTCCTGCACTTCACTTTTCCAATTGAATGCACACTATGTTTTGTATTGTCACCTGTTTGTACTGTATGACTTGAATTGCCTTCTTCCAATTCTGACAACAATTCTATATTACCTAACAAATGATTTGAACAACCAGAGTCAATATAAAATACTTTGAGATCCTCCTTCTCTGATGAACTTATTGAATTCATCATCAATGTTGTATGAGTGTCATTCTGTGTATCATTTGCATAATTGTAATATGTGGTGTTGTAAGATTGGTTCTGATTCCAATTTCTTCCACCACCTCTACCAAAACCTCCTCTTGAACTCTGTCTTCCTCTTTGAAATTGATTCTGAAATCTTCCACCTCTTCCTCTACCATTGTTGTTCTGATTTTGGCTTGCTCCTTGTTGATTATGCCAACAATCATATGCTAGATGATTGCTCAATCCACAAATCCAACATGTCTTCTTGTTATTGTTCTGATTACCTCTACCTCTTCCATTTCCTCGACCTTTACCTCTGCCAAAACCTCTTCCTCTTGCATAATTTGCTTGAGTTGTTGACTCTTCTTCATCCTTTGCCTTGCCTTTATCTCCTTTCTTTTTATTCTTCATGTACATTGCAGAACTTTGACCTTTGTCTCCATCTGACTTCAAGTCTTGCTCAAATGTGAGCATCAAACCAAGTAATTGATTTAATTCTGGCACATAATGGTTTAATGAGAGTTCTGTTGAAAGTACAAAACGTTTCCACCTTTCATCACCCCTTAATCCTGCAAGTAATTGTGCTATCAACCTATGATCTTCAATATCCTCATCAATGGATCCAAGGCTATCTGCCAAGTCCTTCATCTTAGTGACATAATCACTAATGCTCTGATTTTGCTTTTTCTTGAATGTGGTGAACTCTGACCATAAGCTAGCTTTCCTAGCTTTAGTAGTGTTTTGGAAGTGATCTTCCAAAGCATTCCAAATGTCTTCAGCTGTTTCTAATCCTCTGATATGTGGCAACAAATGATCTGTAATAGTGTTATATATATAAGCTCTTGCACTTGCATCTCTCTTCTGCCATAGCTTCAAAGCTCCTAGCTCTTCCTTTCTTGGATGACTTTCATCTTCAAATTTAGGTTTCTCTTCTTCACCTGTCACATATACCATTAGGTCCTTACTCATAGGTAAGGCTTCCATCCTCATTACCCAAGCAGGATAGTTGTCTCTGTCCAATTTGTCAATGGACACATGATCTGCCATGGTATCCTTGCTTCTGCTTCAACCTGTAAGTATAAAGTTAAAGAATGATACCTTTTGTAGACCTTTACCCTTGGGAGCAACTTCAAAATAATCTTCTGATGACTTTTGTTTGTTGAACACCTCAGCTTCCTCCTTCTTTGATAAAGAACTCTTCAAATCTTCTTGTATCTACACTCCTTTTACTCTCGAGGACCTTATCTGCTCTGATACCACTTGTTGGTGTGTAAAACACCACAAGAACTAAACTAATGTGGTATTAGAAGACCTCCATAACCACCATTAGCTTAGCAATACTCACATTGTGAGTCTCCATCTCTGAATTTAGTGAAAACCAAACTTTCACTTCACAGAAATCTGCGCCTTTTCTTCAATCCTTCAATCTGACCTGTATTATCTCAATCTTTGCAAAATCTTTTGATCACTTGCTAAGAGAAGTTCTTGCTAATGTTAAGCAACACATAACAAACAAAACTTTCAAGTAATAACTTCAAAATCTTCTGATTTTGCTTCAACCTTTCCAGTATGTCTGAAAACTGAAATTTGACTTCATCGATTTGACATACCTTCACTCTTAAGCTGATTTCTCTGAGTATGCGTCCCGTTTCTTAAAGATCTTTTGACCAAATGTAGTTGAGGACAATAGCTTTCAAATGAGCTATCACTTACCAAAAACTTTACAGTATGCTTCGAGATCTGACCTTCAGAAGATCAGTCAAATGTGCGCCAGAAAAGTCGTAACTGTCAACTACCTTACACAGTCATATGAAATGACTTAGAACTCAATGTACAAGAGGAATTAGACTCAATCCTTCTACACAAACATGTGTTGATTATCAGAGAAGATGTGTACAAAATGGCTTGGCCTAATTTTGCTCATAGCCATGGAAAACTCTCTCAAACTCAGAAGTTTTTCCTCACCATCTCTCTCAGAAAATACACGACTTTTCTCTACTCACACAGATTTCAAAATTGAGTTCTCTCTTACATGTTTTTGACTCAAATTAACTTATATACCTATGGTTTACATTCTTCTAGACTTGAACTCGTAAGTTTTGAAGAT
>CM035414.1:170742104-170762104 GCA_020310875.1 Ceratopteris richardii
CAAGGTCATATCTTCTAAACTCTATTTCTGATTTCCTTCTACCTCATGTGAGGAATTGTAAGACTTCCCAAGAGACTTGGGAAACCTTGTCAACATACTTTTCATCAAGCACAAGGGCTAGAAAGAATCAGCTATGGATTGAGTTTACAACTCTTAGGAAGCAATCAAAACAATGTGTCTCAGATTTTGTCACCAAAGTCAAAGACATTGCAGATCAACTTGCAAGTGTTGGAGAAGAAATTGAGGAAGAGCAAATAGTCAGACAAGTGATCAATGGACTAAAGGCAGATGACAAGTGGGAGAGCTTTACCACAGCAATGGACTTGTACATGGACATCCAAGCACCTGATCTAACAACTCTGATTGGACAACTCTTTACACATGAAGCAAAGATCACAAAGAATGGAGAGCAATCAAAAGGTAACAATCCCTCTGCCCTTTATACTGATAAGAAGGTAAAAGACAAAGGTAAAAATAAGAAGGGTGATGAAGAAGGCTCTACCTCCCAAGCAAACTATGCAGGGAGAGGTAGATCATCTAGAGGTAGGGGCAGAGGAGGTAAGTCAGGTAGGGGGAGACCCTACAACCAATCTCCATGCAATATTTGTGGCTTATCTAACCATACCACAGATGAATGCTACAAAAACTACAAGAACCAAAGAGGAAGAGGTCACCAAAGAGGAGGATACTCTCAAGGCAGAGGCAGATTCAACCAATCTCAAGGCTACCATGGCTACAACAATAATTACAACAATAGCTACAATCACAATGGCAACTATCAAGGTGGATACAGAAATAGGAAAGACTACAACAATTATGCAGAGGAGCAAGATGATTCCTTGTTGATTATGAACATGACATCTAAGTCAGGTATCAATGATGATCATTTGTTCTATATTGATTCAGGTTGCTCTAACCATGTAGCTGGAAATGTTGCCTTACTCTCTGATTTGGAAGAACCCAAAGGCAAGCACCAAGTGCAGACAGGTGATGACACTAAACATTCAGTTGTTAAAGTAGGCAATGTCAAAACCAGTGATGGTAATCAGAATCTATTGAGTAGAGTGTTGTATGTTCCAACAATCACCAAGATTCTGATGAGTGTAGGTCAGATTGTGGAAAAAGGTCTACAGGTCAGGTTCACTCAACATGGTGCATATGTGGAGGATCCAAGACATGGATTTAGAAGGATAGCCAAGGGAGAAAAATCAGGTAGATTGTTTACCTTTGAACTTGAAGACACTAAGAGTATTGCTTTGTACAACTATAAAGACCAAACCCTATCAGAATTGGAGATTTGGCACAAGAGGTTAGGTCACATTGGAGAGAGGACCATAAAACAAATGAGCAGGGATCAATGTGTGCTTGGGATACCTAATGTATCCAAGTAACACATGATATACAAGTGTGGGGCTTGTCAATTTGGTAAGTCACACAGATTGCCCTATAACAAGAAAGGTTTTATGCATGAAGATTATCTGGAATTGGTGCATACAGATGTTTGGGGACCTAGCAAGGAGCCATCTATATCTGGATCAAGGTACTATGTGTCCTTTATTGATGACTATAGCAGGTGGACTGTTTTATACTTCATGAAACATAAAGATGAAGTATTTAATTGTTTCAAAAGGTATCTTGCATTAATTGAAAATCAAACAGGTAGACATTTGAAGAAGCTAAGGTCAGATGGTGGTGGAGAATACTTCTCCAATGACTTTGAAGATTTCTTGCAGGAAAGAGGCATCAAGAGGGAGATTACCACAAGGTACTCACCTGAACAAAATGGGGTAGCTGAGAGAAGGAATAGACTCATTGTAGAGACAGCTAGGTCTATGCTAAATGAAAAGAAATTGCCAAACTATCTTTGGGCAGAGAGTGTATCTACTTCCACATATTTGATTAACAGGTTGCCATCAAAGACACTTGATGGAATGACACCCTATGAGGCTTGGCATGGTAAGAGACCATCTCTGGATCATTGCAAAATCTTTGGGTGTGTTGCATATGTGCATATTCCCTCACAGGTAAGGGGAAAGCTAGACCCTTAGGCTGAAAAGTGTATCTTCATTGGTTATGATTTGAATCAGAAGGGATACAGATTCTACAACCCCTCAAACAAAGGCTTCAAGGTAAGCAGAGATGTCATCTTTGATGAAAATGATTCATGGTATGAAAATGAGTACAGGAAAGTTAGCCTACCTTATGACATGGAAGAAGACTTTCCAAAGCTTATCAGGCAAGAACCAATTCAGAAAGAGGACACAAGCTCAGATGATGAAGACACCATCAACATTGAAGAGTTCAAGGCTTGGAAATCCAAAGGGAAGATGAAGATGAAGCAACTAGAAGACAATCCAGAATCCTCAACTCAAGCTATGAGGAGATCTCAAAGAGAAAAGAAGAAACCTATTAGGTATGGGTATGATACTTCACTTGTAACCAAGCACTCTGTATATCTTGCAAAGGATCACTTGAATGAAGAACCAGGTACATTTGAAGAAGCAATTACTAAATCAGAATGGAAGGAAGCAATGGATGAAGAAATGGAGGCTCTCAAGGAGAGTGATACTTGGGACTTGGTACCCAAGAGGGACTCCATGAAGGTGATAGGATCCAGATGGATCTACAAACTCAAAAGAAACTCAGATGGTACAATAAACAGGTATAAAGCTAGATTGGTAGCCAAGGGTTTTGCACAAACCCAAGGCATTGATTATGAGGAGACATTTTCTCCTGTGGCCAAGATGCCAACTATCAGAGTTATGGTGAGTGTAGCTGCATCCAAGAATTGGAACATGTACCAATTGGATGTGAAGAATGCATTCTTGAATGGATGGATATCTGAAGAGGTCTACATGTCACAACCACCTGGCTATGAGGATCCTAATAAGGTAAATCATGTTTGTAAATTGAAGAAGGCTCTGTATGGATTGAAGCAGGCACCTAGAGCATGGAATTACAGGTTGACAACCTATCTCCTAGATCAAGAATTTGTGATGAGTAAAGCAGATACTTCATTGTTTATAAAGAGGAACAATTCAGAGGTAATATACTTGTGTGTCTATGTTGATGACATCATTATTACAGGAAATGATGTTCAGGGAATAAGACACATCAAAGGACAGATGATGAAGGAATTCAAGATCAATGATCTTGGATTATTGAAGTACTTCCTAGGACTTGAATTGGTCTACATAAATTCAGGTATCTTTATTACTCAGAAGAAGTACATTCAGGACATGGTCAAGAAGTTTAATTTGCAGGAAGCTAAAGTCTCAAACATTCCTATGGAGGTCAACCACAAACTCAGTACACATGAAGGAGAAGAACTCAAAGATATTACAGGTTACCAAAGTTTGGTAGGTAGTCTAAATTATGCTACCTTAACCAGGATTGATATATCATATGGTGTTAGTGTACTTAGCCAATTTATGCATAAACCAAGAGTACCTCATTTGGAGGCAGCAAAGAAGATAGTAAAGTACCTAAAGGGAACACAAAATCATGGTTTGTACTTTCCATATTCATCAGACATTGATATTAAGGTATACTCAGATGCAGATTGGGCAGGTTGCAAGGATGACAGGAGAAGTACATCTGGTTACATATGTTTTGCAGGTGATAAACCAATTTCTTGGTCATCCAAGAAACAACCCACAGTGGCTCTATCATCTACTGAGGCAGAGTACAGAGGACTAGCCAATGCCACTCAAGAAGCTATATGGTTGAAGCTATTATATTCAGAATTGGGCTTATACACAAGGCCACCAATCATATTTGGGGATAACACAAGTTCTCTTCACCTAGCAGCTAATCCAATTTATCATGCTAGGACAAAACACATAGAGGTTCACTACCACTATGTGAGGGAGAAGTTACTTAGTAAAGAAATTCAATTGTCATATGTGTCTACTAATATACAATGTGCAGATTTGCTTACTAAAGCTCTGGATGGAAGCAAGCTATGCAGATTTAAATCCATGATTGGATTGCAGGAAATAATTGAAGACTAGAAATGAAGACTTGAGCCAAAGTGTTTGGCTTGAGGGGCAAATGTTGGTGCAAAACAAGCCTACACACATTGGCTTGGAACATTGGAATTTTGGAAGACTAAAAGCTTGAACCCTTGAAGGATGTATTTACATGAACCTTGAACCATAGGAACCAATGCTTAATTGGTTATTACTTTTTATCCAATGTAAAAAGTCTATATGAGTTTATCAATCATGTAATCACACCTACTAGACTAGAGTCGTGGAAAAGCAGATGATTTGATTGAGGGAATATCTCCCTAAGTTTAGTGGAGAGATTGAAGGGAGCCAAAACTTGAATTCAAAATTCAAACTTTTTCAAAATTCTTATAAAAAGCTATGTAAGAAAGTCGCGGGTGTAGACTCTCTTCCCGAGGCAATTCTGAGTCAATCATTTGAGTGTGTGTGAGCTACACCATAGCCTACACCTCTGAGTACCATTGAGCATCACATTACATGCCAATGGGAATGTACAATCATTAGATTTAATCAATATACTTATATTCATATTCTCTGGTTTCTCTGAGTGACTACCTTCAACTCTGTCAACTTCCAAGAGGCATACCTCAAGATCTACTGAACCAAATTGGATGATTCAAAGTGCATTGGATTCAGCTCAAAGTCTACAATACACCTACAAAGTTTCAAAGCTATTGGATCCACCATCACAGAGAAATCTCAGTCGGGGTGCTCACTGGTCTGTGACTGTAAGTCTCCTAAAAAATCGGGGGTACACCTTATTTTGCTAAAGTGATTTCTCTGAGTGTGGTTTATCATTTCCTTTCATTCCACTTGCAAATGGAAGCTTACTAAGCTAATAGAATATCTCTAGAAGGAATTTTGCTAATTGTAACTACACTCGTCACACTGAGCATAACACTGAGCAGGTATCAAGACCAAAATAGAAAGTTTTCAAGTCTTGTGATTTGCAAAGTAGTCTGTTTTGATCAAGTCATTACTCAAACTTTTTCCAAAGTACATATAGCATATTTTGGTGTCATTTGGAAGCTCAAGGAGTCTACTAAGCATATCTGAAGAGAAAGGAGGGCAGGTGTGAAGCAGGTCTAGCAGCACCAACTTGATCTTCTGAGTGCATCCAGCCATCACATCCAACACTTATTTCTTATAAAGGTTGAAGAATTTAATACAGAGGTGAAGAAAGGATGGGGGATTCTCTTCAGATAGAGAAATTGGATAGAGAGAACTATCCAGCATGGTCAATAAGGATGAAAGATCATCTTATGAGCAAAGACTTGATAGGTTATATCACAGGTGAAGAAGAAAAGCCTCAGTTCAGAGATCCTAGTGTTCCAACTAGGGATGAATTGTCATATTTGAAGACGGATGAAGAGAGATGCTCAAGCTAGGAGCATTATCTATATGGGAGTTAATGACTACTTGCTACCTCACATTAGAGGTCTTGAAAGTGCAAGTGATATATGGAATGATTTGGAGGAGCATTTCCAAAACACCACAAAGTCAAGGAAGGCATCTTTGTGGGCAGAGTTTACCACATTCAAGAAGAAGGCTTCTCAATCCATTTCAGATTATGTAAAAAGGATGAAGGACATTGCAGATGCATTAGGAGCAATTGATGAAGATATTGAGAGGATAAATTGGTAAGGCAAATCCTCAGAGGTTTGAGAGGTGATGACAAATGGAAACCATTCATTTTGTCTATTGAATTATCACTAGATCATTTTACTCCTGATTTGAATCAGTTGCTAGGACACATGCTAACCTTTGAGCAGGATGTCAAAGGTGAAAGTGATAAGAGTGCAGGTCAAGCAATGTATTCAAAAGATAAAAAGAATAATAGCAAAGGGAAGCAACTAGTGAATGAAGATGAAGGTACAACTGGCCAAGCTAACTTCCTAAGAGGAAGAGGAGGTGGCAAAGGTAGAGGAAGAGGCAGAAGTAATAAAGATGGAGTCAAAGCTTGTTGGATTTGTGGTAAGACAAATAGCTTAGCTCATGACTGTTGGCATAATACTCAGAATAATGGTGGATATAATCAGAACTTTAATTCAAGAGGAAGAGGTGGTAGAAATCAAAGAGGTAATTAATAGAGGTAGAGGTAGTAGAGGTTATTTTGGAAGAAATGCAGGTAGAGGATTCCAAAGCCAACAATACAACAATACCTACTACAATTATGCTTCAGATCAGAAGGAGGATTCAACATTGATTATGAATGCAACTTGTGAAAGGCAAAGTGAAGACCAAAGAGTCTTTTACATTGACTCAGGGTGTAGCAATCACTTGAGTGGCAACATAGCATTGATGACTCATTTGGAAAATAAGGTAACTGATCATGTAGTTCAAATAGGTGATAATACAAAGCACAATGTGAAGTCAATTGGATCAGTGAAGGCCAAGGATGGAAGTAATCTCTTGAGTAAGGTTTTGTATGTTCCTACAATTCCAAAGAATCTGATAAGTGTAGGACAAATTGTTGAAAAAGGTTATGAAGTTAGGTTCACTAATGAAGGAGTTTTTGTGGAAGACCCTAGCAATGGGTATAAACAAATTGTTTTAGGAAAGAAAAAAGGAAGATTGTTCACATTGAAGATTCAAGGTAATGTTGGTCATGCCTTGTTCACCTATGGAGGACATAAGATCTCTGACTTAGATCTTTGGCACAAAAGGCTTGGACAGAGGTATTAAAGATATGGTTAACAATGGTTCAGTGCTTGGATTGCCTAATGTTATAGGTTAACATATGACATACAGATGTGAGGCATGTCAATTAGGTAAGGCTCATAAGCAATCTTATTCCAAGCATAGTTTTATGTATTCAAAGAAGCTTGAGTTGGTACACACAGATGTGTGGGGACCATCAAAGGATTTTAGTATCAATGGTTCAAGGTATTATGTAATTTATGTTGATGATGCTAGTAGATGGATCACTATCTATGTGATCAAAGATAAATCATAGGTATTCAATACATTCAAGCATTATCATGTGTATGCAGAAAGAATCACACGTCATAAATTGAAGAGACTAAGGTTAGATGGAGGGGGAGAGTATTTCTCTAATGATTTCAGTGATTACTTGTGGAATTCAGGTATACAAAGGGAGGTTACTTGTAGATACTCTTCTCAACAAAATTATGTAGCAGCAAGGAGGAATAGAACTCTTGTTGAGTTTTCAAGATCCATGATGAAGGAGAAAATTTGTCCCAATTATTTGTGGGTTGAGGCTGTAAATACAGCTACATATTTGGTCAATAGATTACCATGTAAAGCTTTGCAGGTTATGACACCATATGAAGCATGGTGGGGTAAGAGACCTACTCTAGATCATTGCAAAGTATTTGGATGTTTGGCATATGCATATGTGCTATCTCAATTGAGGCACAAATTGGAACCTAAAGATGAAAAGTATGTATTCATTGGATATGATGATAAGCATATGGGATATAGGTGTTGGGAAAGATGGATGGATGATCCAAGAGACTGAGAAAGTACTGCTAGACCTGCTTTATACCAGCCCTCTTTTGCTTCAGACTTGATTAGTAGACTTTGTTAGCTTTCCAATGACACCAAGAAATGGCCTATGTCTTTTGGAAATAATATGTACAATGATTGAATCAAAACAGATAACTTTGGAAGTCACAAACTCAAGAAAACCTTCTATTTTGGTCTTGACACCTGCTGGATGTTTTGCTCAGTGTGACCAGCACAGTAGCAATTGATAAAATTCCTTCTAGGGGTATTTTATTAGCTTAGTAAGCTACGATTTGCAAGTGGAATGATGCAAAAAGATAAAATATGATAAGAGAAATCAATTTAGCAAGATTAGCTATACCCCCAACTTTTTAGGACTGTAGCAGAAATAGACCAATGAGCACCTCGACGCAGATTTCTCTGAATTGGCTAAATAGAATGTCTTTAAATTTTGACAGCATGTAGTAGGCTTCAAGATGAATCCAACAAGCTTTGAGTCATTGAATTTTGTGGAGTATTGACCGAGATATGCCCTTGACAAGTTGACAGACTTTTGAGTAGACTAGCAGAGAACACAGAGATGAATGATGTAATTGTATCTATAAATTAACACTTGTGTACAATCCCATTGGCATGAATAACATGGCCTAATGGTGTAGAGAGGTGTAGGATATGGTATAGTCCTCACACACACTCAAACTCAGTAGAATGAAGCTCGGGAATGGAGTGATCTACCCGCGACTTTTTCATATCCATTTTTATAGGAAATAACTAAAGTTTGAATTCAAAATTCAAACTTTTGGCTCCCTATGATCAAGCTCCTAAATTCTTGGATATATTCTCTCAATCAAGTGAGTTACTTTTTCCACGAATCACTTAGGTAGGTGATTACAAAAGATTCTAAGTCAATTTGACTTTTACAATGAGATAAAGTGGTAATTAACCACTAGCATATGTTCCTATGATTCTTCAAGTATGTAGAGTCTTCATGATGTCTTCCAAGCTAAATGTGTAGGCTTGTGATTTACACCAACAGCTCCCCCTCAAGCCAAACATTTTTGCTTAAGTCTTCATCTTCAATCTTCAAGTATATCCTGCAATCCAATCATAGATTTGAACCTGCAAAGTTTGGTCCCATCCAAAGCTTTAGTCAGCAAATATGCACATTGCATGTTGGTTGACACATAAGTCAGCTGAATATCCTTGCTTAGCAATTTCTCTCTCACATAATGATAATGAACTTCTATGTATTTTGTCCTGGCATGATAAATAGGATTAGCTGCAAGGTGAAGAGAACTTGTATTATCTCCAAAGATAATTGGAGGCCTAGTATATAAGCCCAATTTTGTGTACAAAAGCTTAATCCAAATTGCTTCTTGAGTGGCATTAGCTAGCCCTCTGTACTCTGCTTCTGTAGAAGACAATGCCACAGTTGGTTGCTTCTTTGCAGACCACGAAATTGGTTTGTCACCTGCAAAAGAAATATATCTAGAAGTGCTTCTCCTATCATCCTTGCATCCTGCCCAATCTGCATCTGAATAGACTTTTATATCAATATCTGAAGTGTAGGGAAAATACAAACCATGGTTCTGTGTACCCTTAAGATACTTCAAGATTCTCTTGGCAGCCTCTAAGTGAGGTATCCTTGGCTTGTGCATAAATTGACTTAGCACACTAACTCCATATGCAATATCAATTCTTGTAAGAGTAGCATAGTTCAAGCTACCTACCATACTTTGATAACCTGTAATGTCTTGGACTTCATCACCTTCATGGGCACTTAGCTTTAGGTTCACCTCCATTGGAGTGATTGCTGCTTTAGCATCCTGCAAGTGAAACTTCTTCAACATATCTTGTACATATTTTTCCTGAGTAATGTATATTCTTGAATTAGTGTAAACTAATTCAAGCCCTAGAAAATACTTCAATAAACCAAGATCATTGATCTTGAACTCCTTCATCATCTGACTTTTGATATATCTGATTCCACTGACATCATTACCTGTAATGATGATGTCATCAACATAAACACAGAGATATATTACCTCTGAATTACTTCTCTTAATGAATAGAGAAGTATCTGCCTTGCTCATAACAAATCCTTGGTCTTGGAGGTATGTAGTTAGCCTATAATTCCATGCCCTAGGTGCCTGCTTCAAACCATATAAAGCCTTCTTTAATTTGCAAACATAATTTACCTTCTTAGGGTCCTCATAGCCAGGAGGTTGTGACATATACACCTCCTCTGAAATACATCCATTCAAGAAAGCATTCTTGACATCCAATTGGTACATGTTCCAATTCTTTGATGCAGCCACACTTACCAACACTCTGATTGTTGGCATCTTGGCCACAGGAGAAAAAGTTTCTTCATAATCAATGCCTTGGGTTTGTGCAAAACCCTTGGATACCAATCTGGATTTGTACCTATTAATTGTTCCATCAGAATTTCTTTTTAATTTATAGATCCATCTGGATCCTATTACCTTCATGGAGTCCTTCTTAGGTACTAACTCCCATGTATCACTGTCCTTGAGTGCTTCAATCTCCTCATCCATAGCTTCTTTCCATTCTGATTTGGTGATTGCTTCTTCATATGAACCTAGTTCTTCATTTGACAAATCCTTGGCAAGATAAACTGAATGTTTAGTAACAATAGATGTATCATACCCATATCTGATAGGTTTTTTGCTTTCTCTCTGAGATCTTCTAATTGATTTAGTTGAAGATTCAGATATATCTTCAAGATTCTTCATCTTCATTTTTCCCTTGGACTTCCATGCCTTGAACTCTTCAAGGTTGATTGTATCTTCATCATCTGAACTTGAATCTCCATCCTGAGTAGGTTCCTCCTTTGTAAGTTTTGGAAATTCCTCTTCCAAATCATAGGGTAGTTTGACCTTCCTACATTCATTCTCATACCAAGAATCATTCTCATCAAAGATCACATCTCTGCTTACCATAAATCCCTTATTGGTAGGGTTATAAAATCTGTAACCTTTTTCATTTAAATCATATCCAATGAAAATGCATTTTTCAGCCTTTGGATCTAGCTTACCTCTTACCTGAGAAGGAATGTGTACATATGCTACACATCCAAATATTTTGTAGTGGTCAAGTGAAGGTCTCTTCCCATGCCATGCTTCATAAGGTGTCATACCATCAAGTGACTTAGATGGTAACCTGTTTATGAGGTAAGTGGTAGTAGAAACACTCTCTGCACATAGATAGTTAGGTAACTTCTTCTCATTAAGCATAGATCTAGCTGTCTCAACAATTAACCTATTTCTTCTTTCAGCTACCCCATTCTATTCAGGAGAATACCTTGTGGTTATTTCCCTTTTGATGCCTCTGTCCTGCAAGAAGCTTTCAAACTCATTGGAGAAGTACTCTCCTCCTCCATCTGACCTTAGCCTCTTCAAATTCCTTCCTGTCTGATTTTCAACTAATGCAAGATATTTCTTAAAACAATTAAATACCTCATCCTTGTGCTTCATAAAGTATAATACAGTCCATCTGCTATAATCATTAATAAAACACACATAGTACCTTGAACCTGAGACTGAGGGGTCTTTGCTAGGTCCCCATACATCTGTGTGTACAAGCTCTAGATAGTCTTCATGCATATATCCTTTCTTGGAGAAGGGTAACCTGTGAGACTTACCAAATTGACAAGCACCACACTTGTAAATCATATGTTGCTTGGATACATTAGGTATCCCAAGCACACATTGGTCCCTGCACATTTGTTTCAAGGTTCTCTCTCCTATGTGCCCTAATATCTTGTGCCAAATCTCAAGCTCTGAAAGTGTTTGATCTTTATAACTGTATAGTGCAATATTCTTTGTATCTTCCAACTCGAAAGTGAAAAGTCTACCTGGTTTTTCTCCTTTAGCTATCCTTTTGAATCCATGTCTTGGGTCCTCCACAAATGCTCGATATTGATTGAATCTGACCTGCAAACCTTTCTCTACAATCTGACCAACACTCATTAAGTTCTTTGTAATTGTTGGTACATAAAGTACCCTGCTCGACAAATTCTGATTACCATCACAAGTCTTTACATTTCCAACTTTAACCACAGAATGCTTTGTATCATCACCTGTTTGGACTTGGTGTTTACCTTTTCGTTCCTCAAGATCAGAGAGTAGTGCCACATTGCCAGCCACATGGTTTGAACACCCTGAATCAATGTAAAATAAGTGATCATCATTTGTACCTGTCTTTGAAGTCATGTTCATGATCAGAAGAGAGTCATCTTGCTCTTCTGTGTAGTTGTTGTAGTCCCTTCTAGTTTTGAATCCTCCTTGGTAGTTGCCATTGTAATTGTTGTTGTAGTTATTGTTGTAATTGTTGTTGTGGCCTTGGTGATTGTTGAACCTTCCTCTTGACTATGAGTATCCACCTCTTTGGTAGCCTCTTCCTCTCTGATTTTTGTAATTCCTGAAACACTCATCTGTGGTATGATTTGATAAACCACAAATGTTACATGGTGATGAATTATAGGGTCTCCCCCTACCTTGCTTACCTCCTCTGCCCCTACCTCTTGAAGATCTACCTCTCCCTGCATAGTTGGCTTGGGAGGTAGAGCCTTCATCTTCCACCTTCTTACTCTTGCCTTTATCCTTAGATTTCTTATTAGTGTATAGGGCAGAAGAGTTGTTACCTTTGGATGTATCTCCACTCTTGGTGAGCTTTGCTTCATGTGTAAATAGTTGACCCATGAGAGTTGTAAGATCTAGAGTGTGCATGTCCATGTAGAGATCAATTGCAGTGGTAAAGCTTTCCCACTTGTCATCAGCCTTGATTCCATTGATTACCTGCCTTACAATTTGTTCTTCTTCAATCTATTCTCGTGTGCTTAGGTTTCTTCCTTAGTGTTGTGAATTCAATTCTGAAACAAATTCTGAAATAGCTTGCTTAGGTTTCTTCCTTAGTGTTGTGAATTCAATCCACAACTGATTTTTCCTAGCCCTTGTATTGGAGGAAAAATATGATGACAGAGTTTCCCAAGTCTCTTGGGAAGTCTTGCAATTTCTGATATGTGGCAAAAGAAAATCAGATATAGAGTTGAGTAAATAAGACCTTGCCAATGCATCTTTTTCACACCATGTGTTGAGCTTTCCTTGTTCTTCCTTGGTTGGCAATCCTCTTGCTTTGAATGAGGGCAATTCCTCATCTCCTGAGATGTATCCATAGAGACTCCTTCCTTGTAAGTAGGTCTTCATCCTTAGAGACCAAGCTTGATAATTTTTCCTATCCAATTTATCAATGAATGAAGGAAAGCCATCTCCCATTTTACCTTATTTGCTCTGATACCACTGTTGGGAAAGATGGATGGATGATCCAAGAGACTGAGTAGGTACTGCTAGACCTGCTTTGTACCAGCCCTCTTTTGCTTCAGACTTGATTAGTAGACTTCCTTAGCTTTCCAATGACACCAAGAAATGGCCTATGTCTTTTGGAAATGATGTCTACAATGATTGAATCAAAATAGATAACTTTGGAAGTCACAAACTCAAAACCTTCTATTTTGGTCTTGATACCTGCTGGATGTTTTGCTCAGTGTGACCAGCACAGTAGCAATTGATAAAATTCCTTCTAGGGGTATTTAACTAGCTTAGCAAGCTACCATTTGCAAGTGGAATGATGCAAAAAGATAAACTATGCTAAGAGAAATCAATTTAGCAAAATTAGCTATACCCCCGACTTTTGAGGACTGTAGCAGAAATAGACCAGTGACCACCTCGACACAGATTTCTCTGAAATGGCTGATATAATGTCTTCAAATTTTGATAGCGTGTATTAGGCTTCAAGCTGAATCTAACAAGCTTTGAATCACTGAATTTGGTGGAGTATTGACCGAGATATGCCCTTGACAAGTTGACAAACGTTTGAGTAGACTAACAGAGAACACAGAGATGAATGATGTAAATGTATCTATAAATTAACACTTCTGTACAATCCCATTGGCATGAATTGTTGGTGTGTAAAACACCACAAGAACTAAACTAATGTGGTATTAGAAGACCTCCATAACCACCATTAGCTTAGCAATACTCACATTGTGAGTCTCCATCTCTGAATTTAGTGAAAACCAAACTTTCACTTCACAGAAATCTGCGCCTTTTCTTCAATCCTTCAATCTGACCTGTATTATCTCAATCTTTGCAAAATCTTTTGATCACTTTCTAAGAGAAGTTCTTGCTAATGTTAAGCTGCACATAACAAACAAAACTTTCAAGTAATAACTTCAAAAACTTCTGATTTTGCTTCAACCTTTCCACTATGTCTGAAAACTGAAATTTGACTTCATCGATTTGACATATCTTCACTCTTAAGCTGATTTCTCTGAGTATGCGTCCCGTTTCTTAAAGATCTTTTGACCAAATGTAGTTGAGGACAATAGCTTTAAAATGAGCTATCACTTACCAAAAACTTTACAGTATGCTTCGAGATCTGACCTTCAGAAGATCAGTCAAATGTGCGCCAGAAAAGTCGTAACTGTCAACTACCTTACACAGTCATATGAAATGACTTAGAACTCAATGTACAAGAGGAATTAGACTCAATCCTTCTACAGAAACATGTGTTGATTATCAAAGAAGATGTGTACAAAATGGCTTGGCCTAATTTTGCTCATAGCCATGGAAAACTCTCTCAGACTCAGAAGTTTTTCCTCACCATCTCTCTCAGAAAATACACGACTTTTCTCTACTCACACAGATTTCAAAATTGAGTTCTCTCTTACATGTTTTTGACTCAAATTAACTTATATACCTATGGTTTACATTCTTCTAGACTTGAACTCGTAAGTTTTGAAGATCAAATGAATATCTAGACTCTAATTTTGCACTAATTTACAATAGTGAAATTTTCCCTTCACTTAGGCTTGATTTTCTGTAGGTCTTTTCTTCACTTCTTCTTTCCTCCATCATATGTCTTCATATATCTATGCCTAATTAGTGAGTGAAGCCCCAACAGCTCCCCCTCAATCACTAATTAGCATAATTTGACTTCTTCACATAGTCTTCTTCTCTTTTATTCCTGCCATCTCCTTGAACTTATTTGTCTTCACTCCGCCCAAACTTTTTGTCATAATATCTGCAATTTGATCTTTTGTAGAAGTGTACACCACTTCAATCTCTTTCTCCATTACCTTTTCTCTAAGGAAATGATACTGTATTTCTATGTGCTTTGTCCTTGCATGAAATACAGGATTTGCTGCAAGATATAATGAACTCATGTTATCTCCATGAATGATGGGTATACCTTGATCAATTCCCAAGCTTTTGAATAATGTCTGCATCCATATGACTTCCTTTGCTGCTTCCACAAGTCCTTTGTATTCAGCTTCTGTTGATGATAAGGCCATTGTGTGTTGTTTCTTTGAACACCAACTCACAAGCTTATCTCCAATGTATATCATGTAGCCATGAGTAGATCTCCTATCATCTTGACTTCCTGCCCAATCTGAATCACTATAAGCTCTCAATCTTATATCTGATGTAAAAGGATAATACAATCCTTCTTTCAAAGTTCCTTTGATATATCTAAGAACTCTTTGACCTGCAATCCAATGTGGATCCTTTGGACAATGCATGAATTGAGAAAGAACACCAACTGCATAACTAAGATCAGGCCTTGTTAGTGTAGCATAAATTAAACTTCCCACTAAAGATTGATACTTCCTCATGTCTTTGAACTCTGCACCATCATATCTACTGAGTTTATGATTGACCTCTAGTGGTGTAGATGCCTCTCTGCAATTCTCCATGTTAAACTTCTTTAGAAGATTCAAGAGATACCTTTCTTGTGATACATATATACCATGTTCTGCATAAGTGATTTCCATTCCAAGAAAATATGACAATTTTCCTAGATCACTTATCTTGAATTCCTTCTCAAGTAGCTTCTTCACCTCCTTGATTCCTTCATTTGAGGTACCTGTAATTATAATATCATCTACATAGATACAAATGTAGATCATACCTTCATCTGTTCTTTTGATAAGTAAACTTGCATCTGCCTTTGAACTTTGATACCCAAGATCATTAAGATACTTTACAAGTCTATAATTCCAAGCTCTTGGAGCTTGCTTCAAACCATAAAGTGCTCTTCTCAACCTGCAAACATAATTTGGAAACTTATGATCTGCAAACCCTTGAGGTTGCTCCATGTAAACCTCATCTGATATATATCCATTCAAAAATGCATTCTTAATGTCCAATTGACTCAATGTCCATCCTTTTGATGCTGCAATGGCAATGATTGTCCTTATGGTTGACATCTTTGCTACAGGACTGAATGTCTCATCATAATCTATGCCAAAAGTTTGAGCATAGCCTTTAACCACCAATCTGGCTTTGTATCTGGCTATAGTTCCATCTGCATGCTTCTTAACTTTGTAAACCCATTTATTTCCAATCACTTTCTTACCATTAGGTTTTGGGACAAGTTCCCAAGTTTTGTTCTCTTCAAGTGCATCAAACTCTTCCTTCATTGCTACTTCCCATTGTCTCTTACCCTTTGCTTCATCATAGCTTTGAGGTTCTTCATCTTCCTTAACCATGTAAGCATAATTTTTCTGAGTCAAGTAAGAAGTATCATAGGAATACCTTGTAGGTTGCTTCCTCATTCTGGTTGACCTTCTTGGTTCACACTCTTCATGTATATCTGGATGTACTTCTTCATCAAATATTGGTCCATCTTCATTCCTTCTATATGATCCAACTCTTGATGTGCTTGCTTGCATATGTTCTTCATCTCCATCTATCTGCATATGTGACTTACCTTTTGCATTCCTTCTTATCTCTTCTTCAAATGTTTCAAGATCACAATCTTTATCTGCATACCAACTCTTCTGTTCATCAAAAGTCACATCTCTGGAAACAATAAAATGTTTAGTTAAAGGACTCCATAACCTATAACCCATTTGCTTTTCATCATACCCAATAAACACATATTTTTCTGCCTTTGGTTCAAGCTTATGTCTGAGTTGTGATGGCACATAAGCATAGGCAATTGATCCAAACACTTTACAATGGTCAAGTGTTGGTTTCTTACCCCACCATGCTTCATAAGGGGTCATACCATTCAAAGCTCCACATGGTAACCTATTAACAAGGTATGTAGCTGTATTTACAGCCTCAGCCCAAAGATAATTAGGGCAATTCTTTTCCTTTAACATTGCTCTTGCAAATTCAACCAATGTCCTATTTCTCCTTTCTGCCACCCCATTATGTTGAGGTGTATACCTGCAAGTTATCTCTCTCTTGATACCTGCATTCCAAAGATAGTCATTAAACTCTTGAGAGAAGTATTCTCCCCCTCCATCAGACCTTAGCCTTTTGAGTTTTTGACCTGTAACTCTTTCTGCATAAGCATGAAAATGTTTGAAGGCTCCAAATACTTCTGATCTTTCTTTTAGAACATAAAGGGTTATCCACCTTGTAGCATCATCAATAAACAAAACATAATACCTAGATCCATTTATTGAACCTTCTTTTGTTGGGCCCCATACATCTGTATGTATGAGTTCAAGCAAACCATCATGCTTGAAACCTTTCTTCTGAAATGGTAGTCTATGTGCTTTTCCCATCTGACAAGCTTCACACTTGTATATCATATGTTGATTCTTCACATTTGGTAGTCCCAATACAGATTGATTCTCCACCATAGTTTTGATTCCTCTTTCATTGAAATGTCCCAATCTCTTATGCCAAAGATCTAATTCTGTAATTACTTCATCACCATGTGTAATTAGGGCTTGACCAACATTTCCTTGTACTTTGAGAGTAAAAAGTCTACCTTCCTTCTTACCACAAACAATGGGTTTGTATGCATCCTCTGGATCTTCAACAAATACCCCTTCATTTGTAAATCTGACTTGGAAACCTTTTTCCACTATTTGTCCAACACTAATCAGATTCTTTGGTATTGTTGGAACATACAAAACATTTGTTAATAAATCAGCTCCACTCCTGCACTTCACTTTTCCAATTGAATGCACACTATGTTTTGTATTGTCACCTGTTTGTACTGTATGACTTGAATTGCCTTCTTCCAATTCTGACAACAATTCTATATTACCTGACAAATGATTTGAACAACCAGAGTCAATATAAAATACTTTGAGATCCTCCTTCTCTGATGAACTTATTGAATTCATCATCAATGTTGTATGAGTGTCATTCTGTGTATCATTTGCATAATTGTAATATGTGGTGTTGTAAGATTGGTTCTGATTCCAATTTCTTCCACCACCTCTACCAAAACCTCCTCTTGAACTCTGTCTTCCTCTTTGAAATTGATTCTGAAATCTTCCACCTCTTCCTCTGCCATTGTTGTTCTGATTTTGGCTTGCTCCTTGTTGATTATGCCAACAATCATATGCTAGATGATTGCTCAATCCACAAATCCAACATGTCTTCTTGTTATTGTTCTGATTACCTCTACCTCTTCCATTTCCTCGACCTTTACCTCTGCCAAAACCTCTTCCTCTTGCATAATTTGCTTGAGTTGTTGACTCTTCTTCATCCTTTGCCTTGCCTTTATCTCCTTTCTTTTTAATTCTTCATGTACATTGCAGAACTTTGACCTTTGTCTCCATCTGACTTCAAGTCTTGCTCAAATGTGAGCATCAAACCAAGTAATTGATTTAATTCTGGCACATAATGGTTTAATGAGAGTTCTGTTGAAAGTACAAAAGGTTTCGACCTTTCATCACCCCTTAATCCTGCAAGTAGTTGTGCTATCAACCTATGATCTTCAATATCCTCATCAATGGATCCAAGGCTATCTGCCAAGTCCTTCATCTTAGTGACATAATCACTAATGCTCTGATTTTGCTTTTTCTTGAATGTGGTGAACTCTGACCATAAGCTAGCTTTCCTAGCTTTAGTAGTGTTTTGGAAGTGATCTTCCAAAGCATTCCAAATGTCTTCAGCTGTTTCTAATCCTCTGATATGTGGCAACAAATGATCTGTAATAGTGTTATATATATAAGCTCTTGCACTTGCATCTCTCTTCTGCCATAGCTTCAAAGCTTCTAGCTCTTCCTTTCTTGGATGACTTTCATCTTCAAATTTAGGCTTCTCTTCTTCACCTGTCACATATACCATTAGGTCCTTACTCATAAGTAAGGCTTCCATCCTCATTACCCAAGCAGGATAGTTGTCTCTGTCCAATTTGTCAATGGACACATGATCTGCCATGGTATCCTTGCTTCTGCTTCAACCTGTAAGTATAAAGTTAAAGAATGATACCTTTTGTAGACCTTTACCCTTGGGAGCAACTTCGAAATAATCTTCTGATGACTTTTGTTTGTTGAACACCTCAGCTTCCTCCTTCTTTGATAAAGAACTCTTCAAATCTTCTTGTATCTGCACTCCTTTTACTCTCGAGGACCTTATCTGCTCTGATACCACTTGTTGGTGTGTAAAACACCACAAGAACTAAACTAATGTGGTATTAGAAGACCTCCATAACCACCATTAGCTTAGCAATACTCACATTGTGAGTCTCCATCTCTGAATTTAGTGAAAACCAAACTTTCACTTCACATAAATCTACGCCTTTTCTTCAATCCTTCAATCTGACCTGTATTATCTCAATCTTTGCAAAATCTTTTGATCACTTGCTAAGAGAAGTTCTTGCTAATGTTAAGCAACACATAACAAACAAAACTTTCAAGTAATAACTTCAAAATCTTCTGATTTTGCTTCAACCTTTCCACTATGTCTGAAAACTGAAATTTGACTTCATCGATTTGACATATCTTCACTCTTAAGCTGATTTCTCTGAGTATGCGTCCCGTTTCTTAAAGATCTTTTGACCAAATGTAGTTGAGGACAATAGCTTTAAAATGAGCTATCACTTACCAAAAACTTTACAGTATGCTTCGAGATCTGACCTTCAGAAGATCAGTCAAATGTGCGCCAGAAAAGTCGTAACTGTCAACTACCTTACACAGTCATATGAAATGACTTAGAACTCAATGTACAAGAGGAATTAGACTCAATCCTTCTACACAAACATGTGTTGATTATCAGAGAAGATGTGTACAAAATGGCTTGGCCTAATTTTGCTCATAGCCATGGAAAACTCTCTCAGACTCAGAAGTTTTTCCTCACCATCTCTCTCAGAAAATACACAACTTTTCTCTACTCACACAGATTTCAAAATTGAGTTCTCTCTTACAAGTTTTTGACTCAAATTAACTTATATACCTATGGTTTACAGTCTTCTAGACTTGAACTCATAAGTTTTGAAGATCAAATGAATATCTAGACTCTAATTTTGCACTAATTTACAATAGTGAAATTTTCCCTTCACTTACGCTTGATTTTCTGTAGGTCTTTTCTTCACTTCTTCTTTCCTCCATCATATGTCTTATATATCTATGCCTAATTAGTGAGTGAAGCCCCAACATGAATAACATGGCCTAATGGTGTAGAGAGGTGTAGGCTATGGTCTAGTCCTCACACACACTCAAACTCAGTAGAATGAAGCTCGGGAATG
>CM035414.1:170767104-170812104 GCA_020310875.1 Ceratopteris richardii
CTGCTTGGTCATCTACAGTTGATGCCTTTGATTCCAATTCGGAGTGAGCCTGCTGTAGTGTGGTATGCTCGTCTAGGAGCGTCAGGTAGTCAGCCTCAATAGTGGTGACTCTAGCTTGGAGACGTTGAGATTCTGCCTGGAGGGTAGCATTGCGTTCTTCTAATTGATGGAAGTCTTGTTGTAGCTGATGTGCACACTGAAGTAATGTGTCGAACGTACTATTTACATTATGAGATGCAAGGGAAATAGTTTGAAATGCAGAGGAGGTGGGATTGGGTAGGGGTGTAGTGAATGCTGTGTATGCCACTGATATGAGTGGTGAGGTGGGGGGCAAGGGAGGGGAAGGTGGGGAAATCGTGGGGAGAGGTGCTGTGGTTGGTGAAATGTCCATTGGATCAGACAAGGTGGTGTGTGCAGGGGCTACCATATAGGTGGGTATGGTAGGTGAAGTGAGTGTGGTGTCTGTGTAAATTGATGTCGTTGCGAACATCGGAGGAAGGTGCCTTTGAAACATGGGAGAGCGGAAGAACTGCTCCACAAAGGACGGGTATTGGGGCGGTGAGGTCCGGTTGAAAGAGGTGTAGGGGCCAGCTGGGAAGTGAGGGTTATGGAATGGAGGTACTCGTATTGGGGGATAGGTCGGGAAACACAGGGTTCCTTCCGTGGGCGCTGGGTTTCCAACTACGCTGGTAATTATGGGATGGCCAGTCATGGGTTCAGCGGATAGATGGGACGAAGTGTACAAGGGATTGGTGACGAAGGAGAAGAGGGTGTCTTGTGAGGTGGGTTCTCGAAATGAGAATGATTTGAATGAGGATGGATTATAAGTGGAGGTAGAGGTGATGACTGTCGTTTCCTCCAAGGTGGGAGGTGGTGGTGGGGGCGGAGAAGGTGGTGATGGAGGATGCTGGGGTGAGATGGGTGATGTCTGAACGAAGGTTTCAGCGGAGAGGTCAGTGGTGGTTATGGGGGTGGCTGTGGTCTCAATGGGTACTTCCGGTTCTGTGACGGGTATCCTGATAGTCTTACCTGCTCGTGGTAATGTGTCCACTCTGCGTTTGTCATACCTTACGGACTGGCGGACTGCGGTGTGGACAGCTTCTGGAACTCCTAAGGAGTCTGACACTAATTTGAGGGTGTCAATGAAATGTTGGTCCACTCCTTCATCTGATAGCATTTCTTGCATCAAAGCTTGACCTGATACCAGAGAGAGCTGATGCCTTTCTTGTACTGCTTTGATAGTGTCGTATAGCCTTCGTAGTTGAGATGTATATGCAGGTGCACCTACAAGTTCTGGCACTTCTTGTTGCTCCTCTTGTTGCTCTTGATCATACTCCTCCTCCTCATCCTCCTGTTCTTCATCTCCGTCATCTTCTTCCTCCACTTCAACAGGTGTGACAGGTGCTTGGGAGGTTGTGGCCTGCGTTTGTACATTTTCCGCTTGTTGTGCCTCTTCTGTCTCCAGCTCTACATCTTGTAATAGTTGTTCGAAGTCTTCATTAGTGAGTTCTTCCAAAGCTGCACCACTAGGAAATTCGAGATCCGTTGGGATGGGAGGAAATATCAAAGTGGAACCATCGGTGCTGCGTCTTGGAAGTCGGAGTGTGAATGGTCGGACTCTTCGGGGTGGCGGGGTGACTTCTGGTGTTAGGGTGGCTCCACGTGGCTGAGCACATGGGACTTGGACCGTGCCTCTCATCTTCTTAGAAGGGGGTCCTGTGGATGTCCTGCCTCGAAACTGCTCTACCCGATTCCACATCAGGGCTCGTTGGATTGGGATGTCATAAGCCAAACACCTATAGATGATTCTTGTCAGAGCACAGCAACCATATAAAACCTGTTTCCGCGGCCAGCGTTTGTGAGCTAAGTGTATCTGATCAATTATCCAGTGGGGTAGGTTGATGGTGAGGCTCTGTGTCTCTGCCAGATACAGGCTAAACCAAATCTTTTTGTGCGGCATGGTGAATCTATCCTGCGCCGGGAAAGCAAAGTGTTGCATGCACATGCGAAGGTGTATTGCAATATTAGGCGTCATGGATACCATGTCTTTTAGTTTGGTGAGACTTCGATTCTTCATGTAGTCCGGTACTAGGGTTTCCTTCTCTGTAGGAATATGCATGCCGCGCATATCCAGAGCTTCTCTCACCAAATTGTTTGATAGCCTAAACCTCTTGAGCTCATTCCCCTTTGTCAGAGATGGAATCACAAATGAGCTTGCACCTTTTGGGTTCGGATTTGGAGTCAAGGTGTTGATGAGATAGTAGCATCGCATGAAGTCAGGTTTTGGGAGTCGGGCACTGAAATAGGCACTCAATCCGGCTTTTTCCCATATCGGACGTAGACCTTCCGCATTTTGTAACTTCTCAAATTCTCTTGTAAAGAAATGGTATCTGCCTTGCTTTCCATTGTAGTCCAACTCTGATTCCCATAGATACGTTCCTTCCCCCAATGGTCCTGCTACCTCGGTAAACCAATGTGAAGTCTTTCCCACGGGCATGGTGTGGCCACGCGGAGGGTCCGCAATAGGTATGATTTTGACGGCCTGCAACTCTTCTGGTCTTTCAACTGTCTCAGGCAAAACGGGTAAACTGTCCAAGTCCACCACTTGCGGGTTTGTTTCTGTGTGAGAGCTAGTTCCTGCGGCCTCCGCCATGTTGAGAATGTTGCAGCTGATTCTGTGAGAATATATGAATAAACGTTAACATTGCAATGGACACAAAGATTGACATGGTGTCCCTTGTTACAATATTAACTTAAAGTTCTGGAGTGGTTAGGAGTTAATAAGTGCTCGGTGCTGGTGTGTGTAGTTAGGAGTTAGGTAGACCTAAGAGCTAAGCGAAATGATGTGATAAGAGTGAAGCGGTTAGTAGGTGGTCATGGATTTACAATAGGGTCAGGGGGTTTGTTACAAGTTTTGGGCTGCCAAATGCAGTGGATGGGTTTTACTCGTGGTTCCGTAGAGATTCTCGAGAGCTTTATAGGTGTGTCAGCTTTAACCTGAGGCCTTTTAGGGGCCCATTTACAACTGATTCTGTTCGTGTTCATGTGCCTTGGTGTTGAAAATGAGTGGATGTAGGCTGTGCGAGTGAATGGATCATGCTGTGTAGGGTGTGTTCTTGGTATAGCTATCTGAGCCCGCAAACAAGCCTTAGGCACCCAAATTTGTCTTGATTGTGGGCTAGCCTTCATTGACCTTTTGGGCACCCAAATAGATTTCACGTTAGCAGCAGAATTTCCGAAAGACTTCTTATTAGTGACGTGTTGTTGGTTACTAATAAGAGGCTTTGTCCGTGCGGTTGGCGTGGTTGCAACCGGGTGTTCGCCTTTTCGCACCCACACTTGGTTCACTTGTTGGGACATTCTGCTGCGCAGGTTCTTTTGATGTCCGGCATAGGTAGTACTCTGCTTCTTTTGCCTTTGCTCCACCTTTGGTTGTTGCCTCCTTCTGGCCTTTGGAAAAGAAGGGAGTTCCGTTGCATCCCTGACTCCTTTTTTGCAAATATCATTCCTCTGCAACATAGGGTTTTGAACAAGAACAGCATGGTCATCTTCATGTGTACCCCTGGAGGGACCAGGAGTCTGTGCCTTTCCTAGTTCCTTGAGTGTTCCTTTATCCAACTCTATTGTAATTCGACTATGATTGACCCATACGTGAAGAAGTCCACTTCTTAGGTTTAAGTTGACTGCTTGGTCATAGATCCAGTCTTGACCCAAGACAAGAGGTTCAGTGAGATCCTCATCTTGACACACTAGTGCTTTAACTGTCATTGTCTCATCATGAATGTAGAGGGGAAGTTCCACCTCGCCCATGCAAGGGGTTTCCACGCCTCCCAATCCTATGAGATATGCTTCCACAGGATTGACAGTTAACTGTAACTCTTGACAGTAAGACACTCTAACAGCACTAGTGGCGGCACCTGAGTCAATCAAGGCTTTTACAGTCCTTGCAGTCTTTTCTTGTCCTATTTCTAGGGTTACGAAAGGACGTCGATCAGTTATCCTAGGTGAGCTGGTTCCTGCAACTTCACACATTGCCATATGATATCCTTGGTCTGCATAGTCATCTGTCCTAGGCTGCTCTCTACCTTGCCTTCGTAATTTCATCCTTCTGATGCGTTCTAAAGCTTCTGCTTGAGCTTCTTCTCTAATTCGCTTCTCTTCCTCTTTGCGTTTCTTAGCAGTGTTGAGTCGGCTGAGCATTTCCTCTGTGAGGGGTTCCTGATACAACTTGACTCTGCATCCGCTAATATAATTAGGGAGAACATTACCCTCTAACGTGGCTAATTGTACTGCTCCACTCGTGGAGATCCTATTGATGATCATAGGTCCGTAGCCTCTCTTTTCTAGCTTCCTCGCGTGTTGTTTTAGTGTATAGACTAAGACTAGATCTCCTGCTTTCAAACCCTTATCCTTTACGTGGGCATCAAAGTATGCCTTCTGTCTCTTCTTGGCAGCATATATGCCTGCAGCAGCTCGCAGTCTTGTTTCTCCTAATCGTTCAAGGTCAAAAATTCTAGAGGAGAGCTCATGACCTGTCCATTCGTGCTCTTGTGCTACTCTCAATGTAGGGATCAGGAAGTCCAAGGGTAGCACAGCATTTTGACCAAATACCATCTGAAAGGGAGTGGCTTGGAGTACCGTTTTGTAGGCCACTCGGTATGCCCAAACAGCATGGTGTAGCTGTTTGTCCCAATCAGAGCGTTTAGTGTTCACCAATTTCGTCAGTACATTGCATAAAATCTTATTAGTGCTCTCAGCTTGTCCATTAGCTTGAGGGTGATAAGGGGCAGACTTCTTGTGTATTACCAAGAATTCTTGGAGTAGATTTTCAATTACTTCATTCAAGAAATGAGTGCCTCTATCACTTACAAGCTCTATAGGTAGCCCATATCTCGTGAATACATTCTCAAACAAGAATTTGGCAGTTGTTTGAGCATCGTTCTTGGTTGTAGCTTTTACCTCTACCCACTTGGTGAGATAATCTGTTGCCACAATGATGTATTCCGCATGAGAACCCTTAGCTGGGGGATTAATAGGACCTACAAAGTCTATTCCCCACTTAGAGAATGCACGTCCACCCATCATAGGTTTCAGTGGCATCTCGTCTTTGCGTATAGGATACTGAGTCCTTTGACAGACATCACACCGTTTCACATAGGTATGTGCATCCATGTGAAGGGTAGGCCACCAGAAGCCTGCAAACAATATTGCCTTGATCACCCGATCTGGTCCAAAGTGTCCTCCTGCTACACCTTGGTGAGCAGTTTCCAAGATCTTAAGATATTCACTCTCATGGACACACAGTCTCAGGTAACCATCCTTACCGCGTTTGTATAGATTATCACCAACAAGTGAATAATCCTGGGCTTCTTGTTTCAAACTCCTTTTTCTAGCTAGAGTCATGTCTGGAGGGAATGTGTTTGTCCTCAAGAATGATACTAGGGGTTCACTCCAATCTGGCGCAATGGATACTTGATAGAGAGTGGCATGTTCCACAGGTGGTTTATTGCAACAGATTGGGCATTCCTTGCACAACTTTTGGACGTCCGCTTCCATAGTTGGCCAATGCACTCCGAATCTCTTTAGAGTCTGCAACGTTCGTTGCTTTGAATGGTGTTGCTCTAGTGCACCTACATGTGCTAGTTGCAACCATTTAGCGTACTCATCCTCTTCTACGCAACAAGCCAAGATCCCTTGATCTGTGTGCTTGTACATGCTTCCTGCCATGATGTGATATTTTTGGGCTTTTACTATCTCTCTATTCCGTGTGTTCACCACTGGATGATTAGGCCCGTATGTCAATACTGGTACTATTGGCTTGGCCCACTGCGGCACCACTTCCAAATTAAACAAGTAAGCATCAGGAAGGTCATCTGACACTCCTTGTGGGGCTTCTCCCGATGTGAGCCTAGAGAGATGATCTGCTCTCAAGTGGGTTCTACCTTTTCTTACCACAACCTCAAAGTCATATTCCATTAGCAAGAGAAACCATCTTACTAATCTACCTGTATTGCATGGCTTGTTTACTAAGTACAACAATGCCTGATGGTCCGTAAAAAATTTAAACTTATTTGCAAGCAAATAATGTCTAAACTTTTTAACCGCATATACCATACCTAATCCTTCGCGCTCTGTAGTGGTGTAATTCCGTTCAGCCGCATTCAATTGTCTACTGGCATAGGCAATTGGAAGATCCATATTACCTTCACTAGTAGGTTGTGCAAGCACACATCCAATAGCATAATTGGATGCATCCACATGAACATGGAATGGCTTATTCCAATCTGGTGTGGTCAAGATTGGTGCTGAACATAATCTTTGTTTAAGCTCTTGGAAGGAATTCTCACATTCATCCGTCCACTCAAAGTTTGTCAGAAGTCCGTACATGGGCTTTGCAATGACAGCATACATGTGTATAAATCGTCGATAATAGCCACAATGCCCCATGAAAGCTTGTACTTCCTTGACATTCTTTGGCCTAGGTAGCTCTGCTATGGCTCTCACTTTTTCTTCGTCAGTAGATATGCCATTCTTTGACACTATATGTCCTAGGATCTTGCCTTGCCTGACCATAAAAACACACTTTTCGGGGTTCAGGCAGACTTGATATTCTCTACATTTGTCAAAGATTTGTTTGAGTTCAGGAATATGGGTTTGCCTAACATTGGAATGAGCACAAAGATCATCAACATAGACTTCTAAACTCTTCCTCAGAAACTCCTTAAACACGTGGCACATCAGCCTTTGGAAGGTAGCTGGTGCATTGGTAAGCCCAAATGGCATTACTCTAAAAGCAAAGATGCCCCATTCTGTGGCAAAGGATGTCTTATGCTGATCCTCTGGAGCTATGGCTACTTGATTGTAGCCCGAAAATCCATCAAGGAAGCTGTACACTTCCTTGCCTGCCACTCTTTCTAAGAGATGTTCTGTGATGGGAAGCGGATAGTTATCTCGAATCGTGGCGGCGTTAACCTTTTTCAAGTTAATGCACACACGCAGTTTGCCATTCTTCTTGGGCACCACTACGATAGGGGATACCCATTCAGTGTGCTCAATTTCATAGATAAATCCAGCTTCGACCAATCTATCTATCTCTTCCTTGATCTTAGCAGCATAGTTATCGTTATATGTATAAGGCTTTTGCTTAGAGGGTTTAGCATCTGAGGTCATGGGAATGGTGTGTGAGCATATATCAGGGTCAACACCTTTCAAATCCTTGTAACTCCAAGCGAATACATCTCTGTATTCTCTTAGCAAGGCTATCAATTCGTACTCCTCTTCTTCTGTTAGGTCATGGCCTATATACGTACATCTCTCCTCTCCTTCTTCTAGGGCCACTACGATTTTCTTGGTGGTTTCTTTGTTATCATAGGCCTCTCCTGATTGTGCCTCTCGTTTAGGCATTCTTATCATGATTCTTCTGTCATCTATCTCGTACTTCTTAAAATTTTCTGGGACCTCAAACAAAGATTCTTCCTCTTCTGGTAAGGCTTCTCTCTTCTTTCGTTTCTTTCCTTCTTCCTTAGGGGTCATATGCGTTGCTAATCTTACACCATTTGTAACTTCTCCATGCCTCTGGGGTTGAAATTCTACTTCATGGAAGTATTCCTCATCTGATGCAAATGGTGGGTCCATAATGATTGACTCTAGATCGGAGTCACTTGCATCCTCAAATGCATCAGGGCTAGGTTCGCATTCTTCTAAAACTGCCTCTCCCATGATTGGCTCTATGGAGAAGACTGAAATATCATAGCCATCCTCATCACAGTGAGGTGTCCATTGTTCTTCGTTGATGGCTACGTCCATTGTTGCTAAGATTTCTGCCCAACCATGAGGTTCAAATTCTTCGTCTGGAAAAACTACAGGTGCATAGGCTGGGTCTTGGATTGATCTATGGGTTTCTTTCGCACCTACCTCTCTGGCTTTCTCTCTCTTCTCTTCTTCTACTGCTACCTTGCACATCCATAAGTGGGTGTCTTCATGCATCCACAAGGATCCAGACCCTATGGAATGCACCGATTCTGTGTCATCTTTGGCTCTATGGATGGGATTCCATTGGATAGGAGGTACGTCTCTGTGAGAAAAATCCTTGAGATTGACTTTGGTTGTAACACCCAAGTGTTGCAGATACAAAGAATTGGTCCCCCAATCCTGTACCACTTGCAACTGTCGCATGAATGGTCTTCCCAAAATCATCTCATAGGCATGATTTTTGCTGAAGTCACATATAGCAAAACTATGCTCAAACTCGACACCACAAGTGGTGAGAGTTATTCCTTCTAGCAATCCTAGGGGTCTCTCTATGTGACCATCGGCCATTTGCAATTTCATTCTCGTTGGCCTGAGTGCCGGCTTGCCCCAACGCTTCCAAAGGGAAGTGGTGGCAATTGCAACTCCTGCACCTGAGTCCAAAATTGCCTTAGTGGTGTAGTCCTGGTAGGTAATGGGAAGATAGGTGTTCCCTTCTTCCCCTTCACACATATCTCCTATCTTATCCAAGGGAATTTCTGGCACTGTCCTATGGGATCCTACCTTGGAACGAGGTTTTGCAACTTCAGCTACCTGACTGTCTACATATTTTCGCATGTTTGGTCTATCCTCAGTCAGTTCTTCCAAAGTGAGATTGCGTTGCACCTTGGTGTTCGTTACTATCTCCGTGTTCCTTGGTATGACTGAGTCGTCGTTCCTTACCATGACTGTGGGTGCTCTCATACATGTGGACTTTGCTTCCCATGGGCCTGTGAAGTGGGGTAGCTCCTGTATGGAATTAGACTCAAAGTCCAATCTCTCATGAGACTGAGTACTCTCATGTTCCCCGTAATTGGATGGGATGTCTTGTGGGAATTGGTCGTGTGCATCGTCTACAAGTTCAAATGGAGGGGCGACCTCACTTTCGTTATCCCATTTATCTTCTTGAATCTCTCGTAGGAAGTCTGGTGCAAACCGATTCATAGAAGAAGAAGTGTCTGGCTCCGTAGAATTGGGCACATAAGCAACCTGGGAAGGAGGGCTTATTCTATCGTTGGCTCTCTCCTTGTTCCCATAGATGGCTGGAGCACAAGCTTCTTGGGGAGGATTACTTATTCTATTACTTTTCCGAACAGGCTCATACGCTCTCTGAGAAGGAATGTGGGTCACCTGTGGAGGTAAATAAGCTTTCGGGGGAGGCTCAAGTGACTTTTGGGGGGGAAGATAAGCTTCTTGAGGAGGCACATGGGCTTCCTGAAGAGGCTGGCTTATCAGTTCTCTTGCCCTCTCCTTTCGTTGAGGGGCAGGTTCCTTCTCTGATTGTGCAATTAACTTCTCTATTCTTTCCAGCAGTCCATCAAAGTGTAACTGCGTCTTAGCTGAACTAGAAATGTTAAATAGGCGGCTGGCCTCAAACATGGTCTGAGCCAATTCCACCATTTTGGCACAAATCTTAGTTCGTTCAAGCTCTAGCTCGGCTCTAGGGTAGCACTTTTCATGATCGGTGATGGTTGGCCCTTCTTGGATTCTGGCCTGATATGCTTTAAGCATCATATTAAGGTCCTCGGGAGTGGGGTCAGCTAGGACTGATCCTACTCTAGGGGGTGGTGGGATTTGATGAGGCGGTGGGGAAAGTGGTGGGTTAGATGGAGGTGGGAGTGGTGGAGGCGGGGTAATGTGAGAGGGAGTTGGAGCTGTGAGTTCAGTTATCCTCGCTTTGGTTTCTCTTATGCTTTCTTCAAGTTCGTTTATCTTTTTTGCCCATTGTCTTTTCATTCTTTCTCGACTATCTTTCCACGCTCTAGCCCTTTTCTTTGTCACGCTCTCGGTTTCACTAGCCTCTGGGCCCTTTTCCTGGCTTGCCTCTTGGTTTTGCTGCAATGCCTGAGCTCTAGTAACCACCTGCACTGGTGCAGTGGAAGTGACACTTCCTGAGGTATCCACAACCAACCCAATCACATTGATAGGAGTGATTTTTGGCATATTATTGGGGTTCTTTGGGCAATCTCGTAGGAGATGCTCTTTTCCACAATCTTGGCAAAAGCCTTGGATCGTCACGGACTGATTTTGTGTAGGTGCAGGTAAGGGACAATCACGAATGAAGTGATCCCCCTGACATCGGTAGCATGGTCCTCTAGGAAAGGGTGGTCGTACCTGCCTAGGTTGAGGCCTAGGGTTGGGGTTTGCATACATGACGTTCGTGTAATCCGACTCCCAACTAGGTTCACTTGGTTCTTCACTATAGTAGGACTCACCATGTTCTGGAGACTGCATGTAGTAAGCTTGGGGACTATCGACATGTGTAGAATCAAAGCTATGGTCACTTGGGTCACTTTCTGAGATCAATGGGGTTACTGGTACTATGGCCCTATTCAGGTTTTCTTCTGCCACTGCATACTTTACTGGAATCACATTAGCGGGGTTTGGAGGCTGTTGAGCTAGCACCGGTTGGGGTCTCTGTTGGGCCTGATATGGTTGCTGATAGGTTTGTTGGGGTCTAGCATATTGTGGTGGTGGATTTTGGTTCTGGTATCGGCCTTGTTGGTAGGGCTGCGGATAGGGTTGCCTAACTGCCTGCTTGTTGTATGGGCAATCTTGTGCGGTGTGATTGGTGTATCTCCGTTCTATGGTGCAGTACTGGCTACTAGGGTTTACTTGGGGTTGAGCCATAATAGGGCAGACATTCGCCATATGGTTACCACCGCATGTATAGCACCTTTTCACAGGAGCAAACCTTGGGATTTGTTTGCTAGTTACACCTAATTTCTGAGCTACTTTTTCGGCAAGTTCCTCAATTGATGTGGACTGCATGGAAGAGTGACTAGATGCACTATCTGAATCTTTGTAGATCTTGGAGAGCTCTAGTTCTTCCCCTAAGTTATCTTCAATGTCAATGCACATGCGTACACATTCTTCTATGGTCCTAGGGTCCTTCAGATACACATAGGATCTCAACTTAGTACTCAGCAATCCATCAAGGAATAAGGCTACTTGTTTAGCAGATGTGGGTAGTTCCGAACTAGGGCACCTTTCCAGATATTGTCTAAATCTTCTTCCGGCCAATCTGACAGTCTCTTGGGGGGTCTGTTTGAAGCTGTGGATCAATGAGGAGGTATTGTGTCTTATGCCGCTCTTAGAGAACTCTACAATGAATGCCTCTAGGAGTTGGTCTATGCTCCTGAACTGACGCTCATCTAATGGCTGGAACCATGTAAGTGCCGTGTTCCTAAGGGTTAGACCGAAGGCATTGTACTGCGTGAACAGATCTTCCACTTGTTCAGCTCTCAAGACTTGCTTGAACTCTGCCACATGATCATAGGGATCTCCTGTGCCGTCAAAGTAATTCTTCATGGACTTAACTAGCTGGGTGGGTCTCAAAGTTCTTGTGTGCTCTCTAGGCCTCGGCAGAGGGAATCCATCTACATTTCTTTGGGTCCTGTGGGCTCTATGCATCTCAGGTTCTACCCTATTCGTCTCTGTTCTCGTTCTTTCTCTGCCCACTGGGTTGACAAAACTTACTTCTGGTCTATCTCTACTTCTGTCTCTTTGCGTACCATGAGTTTGGGAAGTTCCAGCCCCAGGGTGACCATAGGAGACATTTGATCTTGGTTGAGGGAAAATAAATTCACCCTTCCAAGTGTAAGCATGCCTATCATTTTCTGTCACCACAAAGATCCGTTCTGAAGCATGATCTAAGTAGGTCACTCTGCCTGGGCTATCCGGATCCTTAAACTCATAGATCATGATATTTCCTATGTCTGTTGGCTGATTAGACTTATACCTCCAAAAGGCTTCATCAGTTTCTCGATTAACGAGCAACTCTATGCTCTTGTTGTCTTGAGGGACCCATTCAGGCGTGATAAGCCTAGTGAGAACTGATTTACCTCGAGGGGTTCTAGGTTCCGCACCCATGTTCCCTTGTTCCAGGTCCCCTAAGTCCGCTTCTGAGATTACGTTCCCAAAGTCATCTGTCCTATCAGGGTGACTAGTGACTACATATATAGTTCCTTCTTTGTCCAGGTATGCACCATTTTCAAACTTGACAGCTGGGTGCTCTAGTCCAATAGATTGATCAGGGTTTTTAATCTGGACCACAGATCTTCCTAGGCCGTCCTCATAGATGCTAGCACCTAGTCGGTTGGTCCTAAGGTACTCCAGCTGCGTTTTGTAAGGGCCTTCTACCCTGTACAAATAAGGCACTCCTGAACTTCCCGTAGGTCTGTCCATGCCTTGAGACATTTCTGACTCACTGGTCTCAGAGCTAGGGTAGTTCGAGTGGTGGCTCAACTGCTGGGCCCAGGACCTAGCAGTGTGGTTGACGCTAGCCTCTGAAGATCTAAGGCTTTGTCTTTCCCTTGCTAAATGTCGTCCTGATCTAAGGTTCATATGCCTATCTAAGTAGCCCAAGTCTTTGCCCAGAGTACAACCTCGTTGCCGCTCAATTGGTATCAGTCACTTGATTCTTTTTAGTTATTCTATCACGTTTGAGTTCTTGTCTGATATCACGTCGTCGGAATACTTGAGTGTTCTTCGTACTTTCAGGTTGATCGTTCCACGTTAGGTTCTTTCCTTTATGTTACCGACCGTACAGAAATTAGATTTTTATCTTGAACTTGAGTTTTTAGGTAGTCTTCAACTTGATGACTACTGCCTATCGTCGCTCTGACTTACTCCTACCTCTCGTCGTTCTTAGCCTAAGCTATGAATTGACAGAGGGGGTTAAAAGTGTCCAACCTTTTGTTTTCTGCTCGGTTGCCCTTGAGTGCCCAGGAAATGTGTTCCCAAGCTCGCACTTACACTTGCTTATAACGCCTCTCGATGCTCTGTAAGAGTTTCAAAGTTAGCTTTGAAATTTACATTCAAAAGATAGAACCAATTATTTTCATTCATGTAGCACAAACACAAACTTCCATAGTGATTTTCAAGAAAACAAACCTAAGGACCCCTGACTTTGATCCCCCTGGGTATGGTCAACTTCAAAATACCCTATCTAAAAATCAATGCACTATCTTTATAAAAAACAGTTGAGGGCGTGTAGTATATGCTACGAGCTTTCCAACAAGCCCTAGAGCTCAAAAAATGGATCTCGTATGAAAAAGTTGTGACCGTTCAGGGTTCTAGGGTTACGACAGGGTTCAAACAGGATCACTGTGCAACAGGTTTTCCCAAGTTGTTTTCCTAAGGCTTCCCCATGTGCTCAAGAGCATAATATTTGTGCCCAAAATTAGCCCAACTTTTCAATTAACAAACCCTAAAAAATTTGGCTAAAATTGGCTGTCAATCGCGATGGATAGGGCTGTCAATCGCGATGGACACTCAGTCAATCGCGATGGACACTCAGTCAATCGCGATGGACAGAGAGTTGAGTCAATCGCGATGGACAGGCAGTCGGTCGCGATGGACAGAGACTTCAGTCAATCGCGATGGAAAGGAGGTTGAGTCAATCGCGATGGACAGGCAGTCGGTCGCGATGGACAGAGAGTTCAGTCGGTCGCGATGGACAGAGACTTCAGTCAATCGCGATGGACAGGAGGTTGAGTCAATCGCGATGGACAGGCAGTCGGTCGCGATGGACAGAGACTTCAGTCAATCGCGATGGACAGGAGGTTGAGTCAATCGCGATGGACAGGCAGTCGGTCGCGATGGACAGAGACTTCAGTCAATCGCGATGGACAGGAGGTTGAGTCAATCGCGATGGACAGGCAGTCGGTCGCGATGGACTGGCAGTCAATCGCGATGGACAGAGCTGTCAATCGCGATGGACAGGGCTGTCAATCGCGATGGACTGAAATTTTGCAAGATTTTCAAAAATTTTAGTGGGAATGTGGTGTGCAGGGTCTCTAGTCCACTGTGGTGCACTCAGATTTACCAACAAGTGAAAATTTCTGTCAATCGCGATGGACAGAAGGCGGCGACTGCGAGACAGTTTCGTCGAGTTCCGTACCTGCGCGGAAAGCTGGAGATGGTGATGTGACCTGTACCTGCAAGACAGCTCAGAAAACATGCAAAAAGCAGCACATGCAAATTCGCTCTCTTGCTCTCTCTCACAAGTGAAATGAGGGAAATGAGGTGGAGGTGGGGATATAGTCAAAAAACTGAAATTTTCGCGATGATGGATATGGAGGTGGTAGGTGGTGATGATGATGATGGAAATGAAGATGGTAAAGAAAGTAAAAGAAAATCGATGAGAGTGAAGAAAATACCTACAACTCCAACGCGTCAACTCTACGTCTTACCATCACACGCTCGTCCTCAAAGCTCGATCCCCGGCAACGGCGCCAAAATTTGGTGTAGCTCAGTGATGAGTAGCACCTCCTTTAATGTCAATCCGGGAAGACGTGAGGATGGTATGAAGACCTCAAGCAAGTGGCGGCACAAGTGCGTGAGTGAGAAGCACCCAAGCATGCACACACATACACACACACGTGCACACAAGGCAAGACAAAGAGTGAGAATCAATGGAGCTTTTTAGATTACTTTCAAAATGCTCTTACAAGTTCGTTTCAATTACAATCCAACCTCAAAAATGAGCTCTCTAGCTCTTTTTATAGTTTTTGACTAGCTTTTGGCCCTGTCCAGACCTAGTGTCCGGCCTAGTTAAAAATTAGGTTCCAGAGCCAATTTGAGGGCTCAAACGGAGTCTAAAAAATACGAAAATTGATATGTAGGTACTTCTAAGGCTCCTCAAGCTCAAGGACTCCTTGGCTTGCACAAAATGGAGCTACAAAAATATGAACTGGTATTTACAATGATTGTTAGTGATAAGAATCACTGTTAAAAGATGTAGGTTGGAAAAATTGAAGGGCCTATCTGCCAGATTTGCGTCGACTGCTTTGTCTACTTACTCCTTCACCTTGTTCTGACTCTCTCCGTTGGCTGATATGTAGGTACTTTTAAGGCTCCTCAAGCTCAAGGACTCCTTGGCTTGCACAAAATGGAGCTACAAAAATATGAACTGGTATTTACAATGATTGTTAGTGATAAGAATCACTGTTAAAAGATGTAGGTTGGAAAAATTGAAGGGCCTATCTGCCAGATTTGCGTCGACTGCTTTGTCTACTTACTCCTTCACCTTGTTCTGACTCTCTCCGTTGGCTTCCTTGTCTCGTCAATCCTTGGGTTCCCTGGCTTCCTTGTCTAGTCAGTCCTTGGGTGCCCATACTGCTCTCAACAGTTGCGTTACTCTAATGTCAAGACTCAACACCCTCCATCACCTCACTCATCAGTCGCTCATCAGTGTACGTCATTGATGATGAACGGCTTCATCACCTCCCCATCATTCCCTTTGGCCAATTTGAGTTCTATCAACTTTTGAATGAGCAAGAAGATTGACTTCTTTTGAATTAGAGTTAAAATAAAACCTTTAATAATCAACTTTTTCATTACTAACTTCCTTTTGTGCTTGTCCATGTCTCATAGGTGGGTTGGTTTGGCACTAGCCTCTTGAGGTGCTGGTCTTTAGTTCAACCTCGGGCTGTACATGTAATGGCTTTGGCTAGTATAAACTAGTTGTAACCTTGTCTAACCCTTGCTTTGTGGGATATGGGAGGTCCTGTGGGTACTATGCCCATTCACCGATACAATTGTTCTTTCAAAGTTAAAGCTCAAGGGATCATGCACTTGTCAAACCTCCATTATTAAAAACTTCCTTTTGCGCTTTCCCATATAAAAAATATATTTTTTTGACATAATATGAAACAATTTCAAGATCCTCTCTCTCATTCTTGTGTGCTAGTATTTTCTTTCTCGTTCCATACTCTTCTTGATCCAAGTATAACTTGGAAGGATAGAGACCTCAAGTTTCACTATGTTTGAAATCAAATGCATGGTAATGCACCCTTCATTGGGAATCTTTGGCTCCATAGAAGGTAGACATAAATGTATATACGACACTCATACCCTCCAAATATGCACATCCTCTAGATGGACCAACAAAAGCCTCTTTTTTGCTTCCAAAGATAGAGTCAAGTTTCATATGAACAATCAACTTTGAGAGCATAGTGCATGGGAATTTAAGCAAAGTGCCTATGCAAGGCCATATAATGTAGCTCTATCAATTGAATACTTTGAATTATGCATAATAAAAAAACATGATGCAAATGACAAGGTACTTGCATTCATTGAACAAGTTTGTGTGTGCTCACTCACGTGTTCATGTGCATATAAAAAACCCCTTTCCATCACTCATAGTTCATAGAAAAAGCTCAAAATGTGTCTTGATGCAAGGTCATGTAGTGAAACCCTACCATGCATACTTTATGTGCTTATTCAAACAATTATGGTGCATATGAAGGCATATGGTTGTCATTGATGAAGTTTATGAATGTCAAAAAATGGATTTGAAAATTTGAACATTCTATGTCCAAAATTTGATTGTGCAAATAGGTGTGCTACTATAGGAAATAAAATCATGTGTATATACAACTTTTCGTGCATACTCTAAGTGTTAAAAATACTCATTATAGTGAAAAAAAGAAAGGGAAAGGTTATGCATGGTCTACTATTGACAAAGGCTTCTTTTACATCAAAATTAGGATGAATTTCATATGAATCATGCAAATGGTTTTACCTACCACTTGTTGATGCCATGATTGCTTCTATATCATCTACATTTGTATCCGCATGAGTGAATCTCCATTTTGTATCTAGGAGGCACTCCATTTCCAGTTTATTTGCATTTTATATTGTATCTCTTTTGTATTTGGGTACCTTGCCATTTGCTTCTACCATTGTATTCATTCTCCTTTGAGGGAAATTATCCCACATCAGATGTACCTTGGAGAGCTCCTCCCAAATCTATATAAGGATGGCCTCTCCCCCCATTTGTACTTGGTTAGAAGCTTGAGAAGCCTACTCCATGCTCTTGGCAAGCTCATTTCTAATCCATGTGAGTTTACCCATTTTTTGGTCTACTCACTTTGAGTCTCTCACACTCTTTCTTTTGTGAGTGCACTCTTCTCTTCATTTTGCTTTTGTGTGTGTACTCTCTTCATGGTATCAGAGCGATAGGTGAAGGTATTGGTGGTACATTCGGTGGTCATTTTGGTGGTGGTGGTGGAGTGTTGGTGGTTTTGCTTTCTCCTGTTTGAGAGAAGCTTCCACCATCACTTTTGTGCTATTTGGGCCTCATTTTGCCCATTTGCCCACCCTCCCACTCTTTCTCATCATTTTGTACCTCTTTTAGACCCTCATTTCCCACCCTCCCGCACTTGTTCTTCTCATTTGGTGGTTCATTTCAACCATTTATAGTGCTTATAAGCACTCTTTCACATTCATATTGGTGTTCATTTTGAAGAAGTTGATGGTTCATCTCAAGTTGTTAGTAGTGCTTATAAATACTCTAGCATATCCATTATTTTTGTAATTTCATAATGGATCTCATGTTATACAGTGTTCATAAACACTATGGTGGCATTATTTGATCGATCTAGATTTCATCTATGTGTGTTAGATAGTTTGGGTGCTTGTTTTGGACTTAGCCTCTAAATAGTATCAAGGTCATCTATTGGCATCCTTTGATGCATATTCACCTCTACAAAAAACGATCTTCTTCATGCTTCTATAGTAGCTTAAGCATGTCATAAGAACATATCACCAAGTCATATGCATGTTTGAATTTTTTTCCATTTGTTATGTGGTATTGTTGTCTACATTTCATGACTCAGATACAAGGTAGAACTACATACTTGGTGAAGGAGAAGCTTAGTCGAGAGCAATTGATTGCCTCATACGGTACCAAGTGAAGGTCTATTCTAATTTTTCTCGGCCATTGGCCTCTCTCTCGAGACTTCTACTATGCGTTGTGCCATCTATAGAGAGAGTGGAACAATCAGCGAGAGAAGCAGAGTCTACAGGCACCTGATCACTCTCTAACACACACCACAAAGCAAGTCATCCACAAGCTCATAGATCTCGGCCTACACACAACCTAGCTACAACTTCTACCATCTTAGAGAAATGAAGAGAGGTGCATTACAACCCTATCTACGCTTCTCGACTATGCTCTTTGCCACCTCTTTGATAGGGAAAGAGAACTCACAGTTCCCTATGCACATAGCAAGTAGGCTCGCTCCTAAAAAAACAACTAGTGTTGCACTGTGTTGCCCTGCCCTACTCAGCACCTACATCCCTACAACCCCGCTTTGGTTGTACCTCGCAAAGAGAGAGAGGGAGAGAAAAAGAGAAAGAGATCAAGAGAGAGAGAAAGAATAAGTCTTTGCTACCCTCTTCAGTTCTCCGATGAAGGCACCACCATAGATGGAGCAAGAAATTTTGCTCGCTAACTTCAGCTTTATGCATTTTTCAAGGTTGTGCATGATACAGTAGTACTTGTACTCAGGCGATGGGTTGGAGCTTAGCATTACTATATATTTTGGGGTAGCTTTCTCAAGCTAACTCAATGGACCTAACAGCTCTTGCACTCCATAAAAAAGGTGACTGTAGCATCTCTGTGGTAGATGGCTTTTGAGAGATCGAGAGAGAGAGAGAGAGAGAGAGAGAGATAACTCAGCACTACTCCATCTCTTGTATCCACACCACAGGGGATACTCGGACCTGCACAGAGAAAAAGAAGCACCAACTTCTCAAGCTTGCACTGCAAATAATGCACATCACAATTTAGGAGTAATCTCTCTCTATGTGTGCATGTAGAATCCATGGTCAACAATTGTTGGCACGAAAATATCACAGATATTTTGAGGATTAGTGACGAAAACATCCGGTTCATTCATGTGAATTTATTCATATTGACTTCTTTATTGCTTTGACCTCATCCATGACATTAACTTGCTTCATTTGAATAAACTATAGCATACATGATTGGTGTTTTATTTTGAAACATCAATGACCTTGCTTAGTCTAAGATTCACACATTCATTTAGTCAAAGGCCCCATCTATTTTCTTGGAAAAGTTTCCTTTTACATCCTTATTTCATTTGGCATCTCCTTTGAACACGTATTTGGCACTAAGTACTACTCATTCAAGGGTTGCATTGTATTTCCAAAGGGATTTGAACCTCTCCCTCGAAGAAATTTTTGTAACTTCCCAAGGGTAAGTGACCCTATTGTGGCACTCTACAACCATTCACAAGCGTTACCTTATATTTTCTCTAGGGTATTCACACTCATCTTTGAGCACATCATTGGCACTAAATGCCCCATCTTGTAACTACAACAAATATAATAAAGAGAAATACTGTGTGTGTGCACTTGTGGGTTGGAGGCTAGTCTAAGCCCACCCACAAAATCTCCCAAGTTCCTAAGCCTAGTTTAAGACTATTTGGTGTGCAATAGGCTATTTTAAGCCCCCCCTCTCCAAGGTGTCTACCTCATTTTTTGTGCAAGTGTGGGGCTAATCTAACCCCCCCACCCTTATCCCAACTCAATTTTATTAACAAATTTTTGCAAGTGTGGTAACTTCTCAACAATGGCCATGTCAATGATTTTGAATGCAACAACCTCAAGTAAATTGTATTTACCCTCCTTTATGCCAATATTCATGTCGAAAGATGAAAGACTAAATGACGCAAACTACAACCTATGGAAGGACACCATTAGGGCCTACCTCTATACAAACTTTTTGTATGAGGTAGTCAAAGGAACAAAATGAGAGGCAGATAAGAAAAGCAATCTAGGAGCTTGGAATTGACAAAGGGTCACATCACTGCATGTAAGACTTCAAAAAAAGCTTGGGATACTCGAGCAAACCTATATGAAGATAAAATTCCTTCTAAGGTTTATGTTTTAGAGGCTGAATTTCACAATCTCACTATACAGGTCAAGAACTCACATGGGAAGAGGTTCGCCAACTTTTGCTCCTCCACAACTCGTGAGCAAAGTCGGCTTCCTCACAAGAGACAACCATGAAGGCCAAGGGTCCTTTCCACAAGGGCAAACATGCTAGTCATAATACTAGCAATGCACCCAAGCAAGGTTCCAACACTTCATCGCAAAAATTTAGTTGTAATTTCTATGGAAAAACAGGGCACTTGGAGAGATTTTGCTAGAAGAAGAAGCATACATTGAAGCCCTCTAGTTCCAAGAACCCATCAAAAACATCTCAGCATAGATCTCATTGTTCTAGTGAAGATCTATTTATTTCCACAAAGGCCAATGCCCTAGTGACTTCGAGTTCATCTCATGAATGGATCTTTGACAATGGAGCGACATCACACATGTGTAAAGATCGAGATTCTTTTCAAGAGAGCGAGGACCATACGAAGTGTACCTAGGCAACAACAAGAGCTTACCCATTGAAGAGAAAGGCAAAGTACAAATCATGGGGAGTGAAAATCATTATCCAATGTCTTATTTGATCCTAACTTGTGCATGAATTTACTATCAGTCAAGGCCATCTCTGATCACGATAAACAAGTGTTATTTGATAACACTTCAATTAAGGTGATTGACCCTAAAACCAAAGACATCATCGCACAAGGCAAGAAAATGGCTATACAAACTCTCTTGTTTTCTATCTAAGGATTCACTTTCCAATCTATGGCATCAAAGGTATGGCCACACTTCATATTTACCAAGGATTTCCTCATCTCAGTTAGTGAAAGGATTTCCCAAGATCGGGCAAGTCAATGATGCCTAGCAATCTTGCACCCAATCCAAGCAACATAGGACTCTGTTCCCAAGGAGGCTTCCATAGGAGTCGGGAACCCTTTGGCCCTCTTGTTGAGATATCAAGCTCAACATGTGATGATCCAGGGTGACACGCATCAGTTTTTTGTTTCTCTAACACGTATACTAGTCACACCGGTATATGTCAGGGATACTTCATTGAGCTTTATTAGATTTATCTATTGAGAGTGATGGCACATTTGTTTCCTGCCAGCTCACTCATTCACGGACATTAGGTTTTTTCTTATGTACCAGACTTTATATATTGCACTTGTTGTATTATTGTTTTTAGGTCATTCTTGTACATTCCTTTTTATGTAATAGAAGAAGAAGAAGAAGATCATTCTTCCTTGCCTCAATCTGAGTGTGTGCTTCTCTTTGATTGTGAGATTGTGTGTGTGTGTGTGTGAGCTCTCTTCCTTATCTTCTTCCTCATGACATGGTATCAGAGCCAGTGTGGCTTTAGAGAGCTCGTGGAGAGGGCGACAGTGAAGAGTATGTGACAAAGCATGGAGAAAATGTGATTCACAAACGACCTCTATTTGCTACGAAAATCAGTGTGAAGGTAGAAGACCTCAAAATATTTTTGAGATTTATCCCTTTAGGTTCACTTATCTTTGTCAGATCGAAGTTTCGGAGCCATCTCGACCTCCATTTCGAGCTCACAAGGTGGGGCCCATAGAAAAACCAGGTCAGTTTCATAAACTATAACTTGCGTTGTGTTTGGCAACACTCATATATTCTAGATCCAGAATTTCAACAATTCCATGTACTATTGATACACGAAAAATGTGTTTTTCTGAGATCGAACTGTCACATCATAGTGTGGCAATGTTCAAGTAGAAGTGTTGCTTGTAGTGTTCTGCATTGTTGAGAATTGCTGCAGAAATGGCAAACGTAGATGGAGTGAGTCAGCTTATGAGCGATAAGCTTGACAAGAACAATTTCCATGCTTGGAGATTAAGACTCACGAATTTCTTGATGGGAAAAGGCTACTAAAAGTACATTGAAGGAGATAATGAAGATGCTCCATAGTGACCAAAAAGGAATCGAACTGTAGAACAGTTAAGAGCATATGAGGAATGGAATCAAGGAGCATGAAAGGTAATGTATTGTCTATCTGTTAGCATACAAGATAGCATGATTGGGCACATACAAGATGCCAAGACTCCAAAAGAGGCTTGGAACAGTTTGGTCACATTGTACGAGACCAATACAAAGGCACAAAAATTGCAACTCAAGAACGAGTTGCATACATTAGAGAAAAAGAGCATGTCGGTATGTGACTACACTTTGAAAATCAAAATCATATGTGAGTCACTTGCATCTATTGGCATGAATGTAGATGATGATGATAAGGTGGACGTGAGCTTATGTGGTTTAGGAGCTGCATATAAGCAGTTCAAAACTTCTATACAGACCAGGGAAAATATTCAAAATTTTGTTGATCTAGTATCTATGCTGATTATTGAAGAAAATAATCTTGGTGAGGATTCAAACTCCCAAGGAAAATCTAGTTCTAAGCAGGTATTCTACTCTGGCAGAGGAAAAGGCAGAGGTAGAGGTTTCGGAAGTGGAAGAGGAAACAATAACCAAGACCAAAGTCAACAACAGAATCATGTAGGAGGAAGAGGATAGTTTCGAGGCAGGGGAAGCCAAAGAGGCTGTAGAAATTTCCAAAGAAATGATTCAGGTAATGATAGTAAAGGATGTTGGAATTGTGGTAAATCTGGACACTTTGAACGTGATTGCTGGTTGAAGAATCAAAATAACAAAAGGCAGCAAAACAACTATGCATCCATAAGTGCAGATGATTCTTAGAAGTTGTTCATGGTTCAACATCACATGATGAATACGATGTCTACTGGTGTTTCAAAATCGAATGATAATGTCTAGTATGTTGATTCAGGTGCTTCAAATTACATGAACAGTCATGCATAATAGTTTAGTACTTTGCACAAATTGCCAGTTCTGGGATATGTTGAAATAGGTGATGACACATCACACCCTATCGAGCATATAGGAAATATAGCACTATATATGGAGGATGGGAAGGTAAAACACCTTGCTGATATGCTGCATGTTCCAAATATAACAAAGAATCTGGTTTCTGTTGGACAAATGGTTGATAGGGATTACAAGTCAGGTTCAATGCTGATGGGTTATATGTAGAAGAATACAAACAGGGTGGACGATTTATCACCAAAGGAAACAAAGTGGGTAGGATGTTCACCTTAAATGTGAAAATTCTTGAAATGAATGCAGCCATGTTTGCAAAAGGTGCAGGAGTTATTGCTGATATAGAGATCTGGCACAAACGAATTGGACACGCAAATCTACAACGGTTGAAACTGATGCAGTCAAAGGAGATCGTTCATGGACTACCAAATTTCAAGGTTTTAGAGATGCAAAAGGTATGTGAAGCATGTCAATTTGGTAAACAGTCAAGATCATCATTTTCACATGACAAGCATGTTAGTGAGAATGTGCTAGAAATAGCACATATAGATGTTTGGGGTCCTGCACAGACCACATCTATGGGTGGTTGCAGGTTTTATGTTACTTTCATTGATGATCATACATAGAAAGTGTGGGTATATTTCATGAAAGAGAAGAGTGAGGTATTCAATCACTTCCAGAATTTTAAAGTTATGGTCGAAAAGCAGATAGGGAAGTATATTCAGACATTAAGATCTGATGGAAGAGGTGAATACATGTCAAATGAGTTCAGCAATTTTCTTAAAAAACATGGAATTCGGCATCAGTTTTCATGCAGGTACACACCACAACAGAACGGTGTTGCTGAACACAAAAATAGATATATTGCAGAAATAGCAAGAGTCTTGATGGCTGAAAAGAATATGCCTCATTGTTATTGGGCAGAAGTTGTGCATATGGTTGTATGCATCATGAATAGAGCTCCAACTGTTGTTGTACATTAAGTTACACCTGAAGAGAAGTTTACTGAAAAGCCAAACTTATCACATATGAAAGTTTTTGGCTTTATTGCATATGTACATGTTCCAGATGAGTTGAGGATGAAGCATGATCTGAAAGCAAAAAAAAGTGTCTTCATTGGATACTCCCTTGAGCAAAAGGGGTACAAATGTTACCCACTCACACGACAAGCGAAGGTGAGTAGAGATGTATTATTTGATGAAATGTCAAGCTTCTATGCAGATGCCAAAGAAGGACTGAATCTTGAAGCAAATGACAAAGAAAATGCTAAAAAATCAAGTGCAGAATCTCAAGTTTGAGTGGACCAGATGCATCACCAAGCAATAGTTCCAACTCAAATCCATGGAGTGGAAGATTGCATGGAAATTTCAGTCCAACAAATTCATCAAATACATCCAAGAAAGGTAAAGAAAAGCTTTCTGCTAGTAGTAAAACATGTGCAGGTTTTGAAGATGTTGATGGAGATTCAAGCGGTTCATAAAAGAGTCTTGATGAGGAACTTGGATTGCCCTCTCTGAAGACTCCAGGAGTAAGAAGGGCACATGTAGATGATACAAGGAGAAGTGACCCAGGACCAAGAAGACCAGGGAGGATGCAAAATTCAAAGCAACGATTGATGTATGAGAGTTATATGACTCATCATTGTGCCTACATGACCAAGGTAATACAAGATGCTGAACCTTCTTGTTTTGAAGATGCAAAAAAGATTATGTAGATTGGGAAAAGCTATGGATGAGGAGATGGCTGCACTTTATGGGAATGATACATGGAATTTGGTTCCATGTTGCAAGGAAAGAAACCCATAGGCTACAAATGGGTTTACAAGGTAAAGCATAATGCTGATGGTAGCATAGCACAATTGGTAGCTAAAGGACTGCACAAACATATGGCATTGATTATGAGGAAACATTCAGCCCTATAGCTTAAATGTTTACTATCAAAACACTTGTTGCATTAGCTACAGCAAAAGGATGGACTTTGCATCAGATGGATGTGAAGAATGCTTTCCTACATGGTGAGTTATAGGAAGAAGTATATATGGACCAGCCACAAGCATATGAAGATTCAAAGCCTCCAAAATATGTTTGCAGGTTGCAAAAGGCTTTGTATGGGCTGAAGCAAGCTCCTCGTGCATGGCATGCAAGGATTGTTGATTACTTAACCAGCATTGGGTTTTCTATGTGTGATGCAGATCATTCAGTATATGCAAGGAAGGTTGATGATGGCATCATGATTGTGGCTATTTATGTTGATGACCTGATTGTAGGTGGTGATAATGAAGAAAGCATCAAAGAGGTAAAGCAACTTCTTATGCAAGAATTCAACATGAAAGATCTTGGTGTGCTACTCCATTTCTTGGGCATTGATTTTATACATACAAAAACAGGTATATGGATGTCGCAAAGGCAATATGCCTTGAATATGCGGAAAAAGTATGGTATGGCTTATTGTAAGCCAATTTCTATGCCATTAGATCAGAATTTGAAGTTGGATACTACATTAGGTGCAGCATTGGAAAATGCTACTATGTACAATAAAATTGTGGGAAGTCTTATATATCTCACAATTACAAGGCCTGATTGAAACTATACTATTGGACTTGAAAGTCAGTTTATGCAAGTTCCTAAGAAGCCACATCTGGATGCTCTAAGGTGCACTCTATGTTATGTGAGTGCTACCTTGGATTATGCATTGTTTTATGAAGTTGGTGTAGATTTGCAGGTTCATGGATACACCAATGCAGATTGGGTTGGTAGCATTCCAGATAGAAGATCTACTAGTGGCTTTCTATTCTCACTTGGGAGTGTAGCTATTACATGGAGCAGCAAGAAGCAACCCACTACTACTTTGTCGAGTACAGAGGCTGAGTATAGAGGTGTTGCAATGGAATCATGTGAGGCATCATGGCTGGAGATGCTACTAGTAGATTTGTTGAAGAATCACTCACAAATTTGACATACAGACAAACATAAAGATAAAGAAAGATAAAGAGAAGCAGAATCAAAGTATTCAAAAAATCAAAGCCTTAGTGAAGGGACAAATTCACGACTGTAATGTACAACGTAAAAACTTCCAGAATTAGAGTTTGTTACACCGGATCAAAAATTGTATATAAATGAGATAGGAAGAGAGAAAGGAGAGAGCATGAGTGTGTGTGAGAAGAGCGCGTAATGCGAATAGAGACGCCAGAGATTGCGTATGTAAAGACGAATAACAGAAACCTGAAATGTCAGGTATTCATCTGAGAGAGATGGTAAGAAGAAACTACTCAGTGTAGGAGAGTTTTTATAGCTTGAGCAGGAAGAGGCCAAGCTAGTTTTGTACACATCTTCTCTAATAGAAAACACATGTTCATGTGGAAGTTTGCGCGCATTCTTTGTATGTGAAGAAATCTGAGTATTTTCATGTTACGATATAAAGTTAGTTAACAGTTACAGTTTTCTCAGTAAACGTATTTTTGGTCAGTTACAGTTTTCTCAATAAACGTGTTTTCTGGTAGAACAACGAAGTAGATCTCACAAAATAATGTAAAGTTTTGTATGAGAGATAGCTTATCTTGTAGCTAGACATCTCTACTATCAGTTCATCAAAGATTTCGGTGAAATGGATATGTACACACAGTACAAAGTTTGACCGGAAAGAGGCATTCTGAACTGGTGAAGTTTTTCCTTAAACTTCAGTAAGAGTTCATTCAGTGAGGGAAGTTCACGCATCACTTCCTTACTTCATCTATATACACTTGAAGTAATTACAAACAGAATTGCAGTTGATTCCGGTAAGATTCTGGTATAATTACGGTGACAGTCCGGTGATAGTCCGGTGAAGTTCCAGTGGAATTTCAGTGAATTCAAAACACAGTCTTATATGTTTGAGTGACAGAAACTTTACTAAGCTACTGCTGATTATAGAGGTGTTCTAATATCACTCTAGCTTAGTCATCTTCTGAAGAGCAGAAAGATTCTCAAAGAGCAAACGGAAGTGAAGATACAAGAGAATTCGAAAAACTTTCATAAAGAAAGGTGAATGCTGAAGAGATCAATAGCAAACGGTATCAAGAAGTATTCCGAAGTCATTTTCAAGGTAAAGGTTTACAAAAGGTAAAATTCTTTAACGATACACTCACCAGAAGAAACAAAAACAAGAAGATTATGGCAGGTCATGTTTCAATTGACAAATTGGATAGAGATAATTATCCCGCATGGGTAATGTGTTGGGAGAGATGGTTGGATGCACTCAAGAGATTGAGTTGAAGCTGCTAGACCTGCTTTGCTCCAGCCCTCCTTTGCTTCAAATATGCTTAGTACACTTGATTAGCTTCCAAATGATACCAAGAAAGCATATATGTACTTTGCAAATGATATGTGTAATGATCAAATCAAAACAGACTACTTGAGACTTCAAGAATCCAAGAAAACTTGCTAATTTGGTATTGACACCTGCTCAGTCTTTCACTCAGTATGACTAGCACACTTACAATTGATCAAATTCCTTCTGGACATATTAAATTAGCTTAGCAAGCTACCATTTTCAAGTGGAATGAGATAAAATGATAAACTACACACTGAGAAATCACTTTAGCAAAATTATATGTAGCCCCGACTTTTTAGGAGCTCTGCAGAAGAATACCAGAGGTCACTTCGAGCAAGATTTCTCCGAGATGGCTGATCCAATGACCTTGAAATTTTGTAGGCATGTAGCAGACTTTGAGCTGAATCCAATGTGCTTTGAATCACTTGATTTGAATAAGTAGATCCTGAGATATGCCCTATTGAAGTTGATAGACTTGGAGATGATGACTCAGAGAAAACAGAGATAGTGAATGTAAATCTTTCTATTAGTTCACATGAATGTACAATCTCATTGGCTTGATAGATGTAGCCTAATGAGTTAGAGATGTGTAGGCTATAGTGTAGCACTCACACACTCAATGATCAAGAGTATTAGCGTCGGGAAAAGTGAAGGATACCCACGACTTTTGACTTGTTGCTTTTATAGAAGTTAAGTTGAGAATTGAGTTTGAATTCAAATTCAAATCTCCTATGATCACTCCACTAAATGGAGGGAGATATTCTCTCCATTGATCAACTACCTTTTTTCCACGAATCTATCAAGTAGGTGTGATTACATGAGATGCCAAGTCATATAGACTTTTACAATGGGTAAAGAAGTAAGAACTTATAAGCATAAGTTCACATGGTCCTTTCTTCTAGTGAATTAAACTTCCAAGGTTTCAACACCAAATTTCCAAGGTTCCAAGCCAAGTGTGAAGGCTTGAATTGCACCAACAGCTCCCCCTCAAGCCAAGCACTTTGGCTTAAGTCTTCATCTTTAGTCTTCAATCACATCCTGCAATCCAATCATGGATTTGAATCTGCATAACTTGTTTCCATCCAATGCTTTAGTGAGTAAATCTGCACATTGCATATTAGTAGACACATAAGTCAACTGAATCTCTTTGCTTAGTAACTTTTCTCTCACATAGTGGTAATGAACCTCTATGTGTTTTGTCCTAGCATGATATATTGGATTAGCTACAAGATGAAGAGAGCTTGTGTTATCTCCAAAGATGATTGGAGGCCTAGTGTATAGGCCTAGCTCTGTATACAAAAGCTTTAACCAGATAGCTTCTTGAGTGGCATTGGCAAGCCCTCTATACTCTGCTTCAGTGGATGACAATGCCACTATAGGTTGCTTCTTGGCTGACCAAGAAATAGGTTTATCTCCTGCAAAACAAATGTAACCTGATGTGCTCCTCCTATCATCCTTGCATCCTGCCCAATCTGCATCTGAGTATACTTTAATGTCAATATCTGATGTATAAGGAAAATACAAACCATGGTTCTGAGTTCCCTTCAAATACTTCAAGATCTTCTTTGCTGCCTCTAGGTGAGTTACCCTTGGTTTGTGCATGAATTGGCTTAGCACACTAACTCCATATGCTATGTCAATTCTTGTCAAGGTAGCATAATTCAAACTACCTACCATGCTTTGATATCCTGTAATGTCTTTCATCCCCTTCATGAGCACTAAGCTTTAGGTTGACCTCCATTGGAGTAGTTGAGACTTTAGCATCCTGCATGCCAAACTTCTTGACCATATCCTGTACATACTTCTTTTGAGTGATATATATACCTGAGTTGGTGTAGACTAACTCAAGACCTAAGAAGTACTTCAATAATCCAAGATCATTGATCTTGAATTCCTTCATCATCTGTCCTTTGATGTGTCTAATCCCATTGACATCATTGCCTGTAATGATGATGTCATCAACATAAACACACAAATAGATTACCTCTGTACTACTTCTCTTTATGAACAGAGAAGTATCAGCTTTGCTCATCACAAATCCTTGGTCTTGGAGGTAGGTTGTCAACCTGTAATTCCATGCTCTAGGTGCCTGCTTCAAACCATATAGAGCCTTCTTCAATTTACAAACATAATTTACCTTCTTGGGATCTTCATAGCCAGGTGGTTGTGACATGTAGACTTCTTCAGATATCCATCCATTCAAGAAAGCATTCTCGACATCTAATTGGTACATGTTCCAATTCTTGGATGCAACTACACTCACCAATATTCTGATAGTTGGCATCTTAGCCACAGGAGAAAATGTCTCCTCATAATCAATGCCTTGGGTTTGTGCAAAACCCTTGGCAACCAACCTAGCTTTGTACCTGTTTATTGTTCCATCAGAATTCCTCTTTAGCTTGTAGATCCACCTGGATCCTATCACCTTCATAGTGTCCTTCTTGGGTACCAAGTCCCAAGTATCACTCTCCTTGAGAGCTTCCATTTCTTCATCCATAGCTCCTTTCCATTCTGGTTTGGTAATTGCTTCTTCATAGGTACCTGGTTCTTCATTTAACAAATCCTTTGCAAGATATACAGAATGTTTAGTTACAAGTGATGTGTCATACCCATATCTGATAGGCTTCTTACTTTCTCTGAGATCTCCTCATAGCTTGAGTTGAGGATTTTGGTATATCCTCTAGCTTCTTCATCTTCATCTTTCCTTTGGACTTCCATGCCTTGAATTCCTCAAGGTTAATTGTATCATCATCATCTGAGCTTGAGTCTTCTTTCTGGATTGGTTCCTTCTTGGTAAGCCTTGGAAAATCTTCTTCCATGTCATAAGGTAGACTAACCTTCCTGCATTCATTCTCATACCATGAGTCATTCTCATCAAAGATGACATCTCTGCTTACCTTGAAGCCTTTGTTTGTTGGGTTGTAGAATCTGTATCCCTTTTGGTTCAAATCATAACCAATGAAGATACATTTTTCAGCTTTAGGGTCTAGCTTTCCCCTTACTTGTGAGGGAATATGCACATATGCTACACAACCAAAGATTTTGCAATGATCCAGAGAAAGTCTCTTACCATGCCAAGCTTCATATGGTGTCATACCATCAAGTGATTTGGATGGCAACCTATTTATGAGATAGGTGGCAGTGGATACACCTTCTGCCCAAAGATAATTTGGCAGCTTCTTTTCATTAAGCATAGACCTAGCTGTTTCTACTATGAGTCTATTCCTTCTTTCAGCTACTCCATTTTGTTCAGGTGAGTACCTTGTGGTTATCTCCCTCTTGATGCCTCTTTCCTACAAGAAATCTTCAAACTCATTGGAGAAGTACTCTCCTCCACCATCTGACCTTAGCCTTTTCAAGCTTCTTCCTGTTTGATTTTCAACAAGTGCAAGATACCTTTTGAAACAATTAAACACTTCATCTTTATGTTTCATAAAGTATAAGATAGTCCACCTGCTATAGTCATCAATGAAGGACACATAGTACCTTGAACCTGAAATGGAGGGATCCTTGCTAGGTCCCCAAACATCTGTGTGTACCAAGTCTAGGTAGTCTTTATGCATGAAACCTTTCCTTGAATAGGGCAACCTGTGAGACTTACCAAACTGACAAGCACCACACTTGTAAATCATGTGTTGCTTGGATACATTAGGTATCCCAAGCACACATTGATCCCTGCACATTTGCTTTAGGGTTCTTTCACCTATGTGACCTAACCTCTTGTGCCATATTTCTAACTCTGAAAGTGTTTGATCCTTGTAATTATATAAAGCAATGTTCTTGGTGTCTTCTAGCTCAAAAGTAAACAATCTACCTGATTTCTCCCCCTTGGCAATTCTTTTGAAACCATGTCTTGGGTCTTCCACATATGCTCCATGTTGAGTGAACCTGACCTGCAAACCTTTCTCCACAATCTGACCAACAATCATTAGATTCTTGGTGATGGTTGGTACATAGAGTACCCTGCTCAATAGGTTCTGGTTACCATCACATGTCTTTACATTTCCAATCTTAACAACAGAATGTTTAGTATCATCACCTGTCTGTACCTGATGTTTGCCCTTGGGTTCTTCCAAATCAGAGAGTAGTGCCACATTGCCAGCTACATGGTTAGAACATCCTGAATCAATATAGAATAAATGATCATCATTTGTACCTGCCTTGGAGGTCATATTCATGATCAATAGGGAGTCATCTTGCTCCTCTGTGTAGTTGTTGTAATCCCTTCTATTTCTGAATCCACCTTGATAATTACCATTGTGGTTGTGGTTGTAATTGTTGTTGTATTGATTAATGTATCCATTGTAGCCTTGGTGTTGGTTGAACCTGCCTCTCCCTGGAGAGTATCCACCTCTTTGATAGCCTCTTCCTCTCTGATTCTTGTAGTTCTTGTAGCATTCATCTGTGGTATGATTGGACAATCCACAAATGTTGCATGGTGATGAGTTGTAAGGTCTCCCCCTACCTGACTTGCCTCCTCTGCCTCTTCCTCTTGAGGATCTACCTCTCCCTACATAGTTTGCTTGGGAGGTAGAACCTTCTTCATCAACCTTCTTACTTTTACCTTTATCTTTAACCTTCTTATCAGTATATAGAGCAGAGGGGTTGTTACCTTTTGATTGATCTCCTGCCTTTGTAAACTTTGCTTCATGTGTGAATAGTTGGCCCATGAGTGTTGTGAGATCTGGGGTATGCATGTCCATGTAGAGGTCCATTGCAGTGGTGAAGCTTTCCCACTTATCATCTGCCTTGAGTCCATTTGTTACTTGCCTGACTATTTGCTCCTCTTCAATCTCCTCTCCAATGCTTGCTAATTGGTCTGCCACATCTTTAATCTTGGTCACATACTCTGAGACTGATTGCTTGGGCTGCTTCCTAAGGGTTGTGAATTCAATCCACAGTTGATTCTTCCTGGCCCTTGTATTGGAAGAGAAATATGTTGACAGAGTTTCCCAAGTCTCTTGGGAAGTCTTACAGTTCCTTATATGAGGTAAAAGGAAATCAGATATAGAGTTAAGAAGGTAAGACCTTGCCAAAGCATCTTTTGCACACCATTGGTTGAGCCTCTCTTGTTCATCCTTGGTGGGTAGTCCTCTAGCTTTGAATGAGGGCAATTCCTCATCTCCTGATATGTATCCAAATAAGCTTCTTCCTTGTAGATAGGTCTTCATCCTTAGAGACCAAGCTTGGTAATTTTTCCTGTCCAATTTGTCAATGAATGAAGGAAACCCATCTCCCATGTTTACCTTATTTGCTCTGATACCACTGTTGGGAGAGATGGTTGGATGCACTCAAGAGATTGAGTTGAAGCTGCTAGACCTGCTTTGCTCCAGCCCTCCTTTGCTTCAGATATGCTTAGTACACTTGATTAGCTTCCAAATGATACCAAGAAAGCATATATGTACTTTGCAAATGATATGTGTAATGATCAAATCAAAACAGACTACTTGAGACTTCAAGAATCCAAGAAAATTTGCTAATTTGGTATTGACACCTGCTCAGTCTTTCACTCAGTATGACCAGCACACTTACAATTGATCAAATTCATTCTGGACATATTAAATTAGCTTAGCAAGCTACCATTTGCAAGTAGAATGAGATAAAATGATAAACTACACACTGAGAAATCACTTTAGCAAAATTATATGTAGCCTCGACTTTTTAGGAGCTCTGTAGAAGAATACCAGAGGTCACTTCGAGCAAGATTTCTCCGAGATGGCTGATCCAATGACCTTGAAATTTTGTAGGCATGTAGCAGACTTTGAGCTGAATCCAATGTGCTTTGAATCACTTGATTTGAATAAGTATATCCTGAGATATGCCCTGTTGAAGTTGACAGACTTGGAGATGATGACTCAGAGAAAACAGAGATAGTGAATGTAAATCTTTCTATTAGTTCACATGAATGTACAATCTCATTGGCTTGATAGATGTAGCCTAATGAGTTAGAGATGTGTAGGCTATAGTGTAGCACTCACACACTCAATGATCAAGAGTATTAGCCTCGGGAAAAGTGAAGGACACCCGCAACTTTTGACTTGTTGCTTTTATAGAAGTTAAGTTGAGAATTTGAGTTTGAATTCAAATTCAAATCTCCTATGATCACTCCACTAAATGTAGGGAGATATTCTCTCCATTAATCAACTACCTTTTTTCCACGAATCTATCAAGTAGGTGTGATTACATGAGATGCCAAGTCATATAGACTTTTACAATGGGTAAAGAAGTAAGAACTTATAAGCATAAGTTCACATGGTCCTTTCTTCTAGTGAATTAAACTTCCAAGGTTTCAACACCAAATTTCCAAGGTTCCAAGCCAAGTGTGAAGGCTTGAATTGCACCAACATAATGCGCATGGAAGCCTTACTTATGAGTAAGGACTTAATGATGTATGTGATCGAAGAAGAAAAGAAGCCGACCTTTGAAGACATTAGACAACCAAAGGAAGAAGAATTAGAAGCCTTGAAGCTGTGGCAGAAGAAAGATGCAACGGCAAGAGCTTACATTTATAATACCGTTACAGATCATCTACTACCCGCACATTAGAGGTCTGGAGAAAGTGGAGGACATATGGAGTGCGTTGGAAGATCCTTTCCAAAATACTACGAAAGCTAGGAAGGCTAGCTTATGGTCCGAATTCACAACATTCAAAAAGAAGTCGAATCAAAGCATTAGTGACTATGTTACTAAGATGAAGGATCTAGCAGATAGTCTTGGATCCATAAACGAAGATATCAAAGATCACAAATTGATAGTGCAAGTACTCACAGGTTTGAGAGGAGATGAAAGGTGGAAACCTTTCGTACTCTCAACTAAACTTTCTTTAAATCATTTTGTACCAGATTTAAATCAGTTGCTTGGTTTGATGCTCACATATGAGCAAGACCTGAAAGGAGATGGAGATAAAGGACAAAGTGCTGCAATGTACATGAAGAACAAGAAGAAAGATAAAGGTAAGTCAAAAGATGAAGAAGAGTCGAGTTCTCAGGCTTATTATGCAAGAGGCAAAGGCACTGGCAGAGGAAGAGCAAGAGGTTTTGGAAGAGGAAGAGGTAGTCAGAATATCAACAAGAAGGCTTGCTAGATTTGTGGATTAAGTAATCATCTGGCTCATGATTGTTGGCATTATTCCCAAGGATCAAGTCAGAATCAGAATAACAATAGCAGAGGCAAAAGTAGAAGATATCAAAGAGGTAGACAGAATCAAAGAGGAGGCTATGGTAGAGGTGGAGCAAGAAGTTGGGGACAGAATCAATCCTACAACACCACCTACGACAACTACGCAAATGACACACAGAATGAAAGTCATACATCATTGATGATGAACTCAATCGGCACATCAGATAACGAAGATCTAAAGGTATTTTACATTTATTCTGGATGTTCTAATCATTTGTCAGGAAATATAGAACTGATGTCAGAATTGGAAAAGGGTAGTTCCAGTCATACTGTTCAAACAGGTGACGATACGAGACATAGTGTACATTCAATTGGAAAAGTGAAATGTAAGAGTGGAGCAGATTCGCTAACCAATGTTTTGTATGTTCCAACAATACCTAAAAATTTGATTAGCGTGGGATAGATAGTTGAGAAAGGTTTTCAGGTCAGATTTACAAATGAAGGAGTATTTGTAGAAGATCCCGAGAATGGATATAATCAGATCGTCTCTGGTAAGAAAGAAGGTAGACTCTTTACTTTAAGAGTACAAGGGAACATTGGTCAAGCGTTGCTCACACATGGTGAAAAGGTGATTACAGAACTTGATCTCTGGCATAAGAGATTAGGTCATTTTAATGAAAGAGGAATAAAAGCTATGATTTCAAATCAGTCAGTATTGGGATTACCGAATGTACAAAACCAACATATGATTCATAAGTGCGAAGCATGTCAGATGGGAAAAGCCCACAGGTTACCTTTTCAGAAGAAAGGATTCAAACATGATGGAGTACTTGAACTCATTCATACAGATGTATGGGGTCCAACAAAAGAAGGATCAATCAGTGGCTCAAGGTATTATGTTTTATTCATTGATGACGCTACAAGATGGATAACGTTATATGTTTTGAAGGAAAGATCAGAAGTATTTGAAACCTTCAAGCATTTTCATGCATATGCTGAAAGACTCACAGGTCGAAAGCTTAAGAGACTGAGGTCTGATGGAGGGGGAGAATATTTTTCCCAAGAGTTCAATGATTATCTTTGGAATGCAGGTATTAAGAGAGAAATAACCTGCAGGTATACACCACAACAAAATGGTGTAGCAGAAAGAAGAAACCGAACTCTAGTTGAGTTTGCACGAGCTATGCTAAAAGAAAAAGATTGTCCAAATTATCTTTGGGTTGAAGCTGTAAATACAGCTACATACTTGGTAAACAGATTACCGTGTACAGCTTTAGATGGAATGACTCCTTATGAAGCTTGGTGGGGAAAGAAACCAACACTTGATCATTGCAAAGTGTTTGGATCAGTTGCTTTTGCTTATGTACCGTCACAACTTAGACATAAGCTTGAACCAAAAGCAGAGAAATATGTGTTCATCGGATATGATGAAAAGCATATGGGTTACAGGTTATGGAGTCCTCTAACAAAACAGTTTATTGTTTCCAGAGATGTTACATTTGATGAACAAAAAAGCTGGTATGCAGATCAAAGTCATACAATGGAAGAATTTGAAGAAGAGGTGAGAAGAAAAGAGAAAGGGAAATCAATTGTGCAAGTGAATATAGATGAAGACTATATGCAAGCAAGTACATCCAGAAATGGATTAACAAGGAGGAATGAAGAAATTCCTATATTTGATGAAGAAGTGTATTCAGACACTTATGAAGAATGTGAACCAAGAAGGTCAAGCAGGACTAGAAGACAACCAGAAAGGTATTCTTATGATACTTCGTACATAACTCAGAAAAATTATGCATATATGGTCAAAGATGATTAAGAACCTCAAAACTATGATGAAGCTAAAGGCAAGAAGCAATGGGAAGAAGCAATGGAAGAAGAGTTCAGCGCACTAGAGGAGAACAAGACAATGGAACTTGTTCCTAAACCAAATGGTAAGAAAATAATTGGAAATAAATGGGTTTTCAAAGTTAAGAAACTTGCAGATGGAAGGATAGCCAGATACAAAGCTAGACTGGTTGTCAAGGGCTATGCTCAGACGCATGGCATAGATTATGATGAGACGTTTAGTCCGATGGCAAGGATGTCAACCATAAGGATAGTGATTACTATAGAAGCATCAAAAGGATGGAAGCTAAGTCAGCTAGATATAAAGAATGCATTTCTGAATGGATATATATCAGATGAAGTCTATATGGAACAACCTGAAGGGTTTGTAAGTTCCAGATACCCAAATTTTGTTTGCAGATTAAGAAAAGCACTTTATGGATTGAAGCAAGCTCTAAGAGCTTGGAATTACAGACTTGTGAAATATCTCAATGAACTTGGATACCAAAGTTCGAAGGCAGATGCAAGTCTACTCATCAAGAGAACAGAAGAAGGTATGATCTACATTTGTATTTATGTAGATGACATTATAATCACAGGTACCTCAGATGAAGGAATTAAAGAAGTAAAGAGATTGCTTGAAAAGGAGTTTAAGATTAGTGATCTAGGAAAGTTATCATACTTTCTTGGAATGGAAATCACATACACAGATCATGGTGTATATGTTTCACAAGAAAGGTATCTTTTAAACTTACTGAAGAAGTTTAATATGGAGAATTGTAGAGAAGCTTTAACACCGCTTGAAGTAAATCATAAACTCGGTAAATATGATGGAGCATAGTTTAAAGATATGAGAAAGTATCAGTCATTAGTGGGAAGTCTAATTTATACTACACTAACAAGACCGGATCTTAGTTATGCAGTGGGAGTTCTTTCACAGTTCATGCATTGTCCGAAGGATCAACATTGGGTTGCAGGACAAAGAGTTCTTAGATACATCAAAAGAACTATAAAGGAAGGATTATATTATCCTTTTAGGTCAGATTTAAAGCTGAGAGCATTCAGTGACTCAGACTGGGCAGGAAGTCAAGATGACAGAAGATCAACACATGGGTATATGATATACCTAGGAGATAAGCTAGTGAGCTGGTGTTCGAAGAAACAACCCCTAGTGGCTTTATCGTCAACAGAAGCAGAATATAAAGGACTTGTAGAAGCATCTAAAGAAGTGATATGGATGCAGACCTTGTTCAAAAGCATGGGTATTGATCAAGGTATACCTATCATACATGGAGATAATATGAGCTCATTGTATCTTGCAGCAAATCCAATATTTCATGCAAGAACAAAGCACATAGAGATTCAGTATCATTTCCTGAGGGAAAAGGTAATGGAGAAGGAGATAGAAATAGTATACACTCCAACGAAAGATCAGATTGCAGATATTTTGACAAAGAGCTTGAATGGAACAAAGACAAGCAGATTCAAAGAAATGGCAGGTATAAAAGAAAGAAAAATATATGAAAGACAGGAAGAGTCAAAAATTAGTGATTGAGGGGGAGCTATTGAAGAATCACTCACAAATTTGACATACAGACAAACATAAAGATAAAGAAAGATAAAGAGAAGCAGAATCAAAGTATTCAGAAAATCAAAGCCTTAGTTAAGGGACAAATTCACGACTGTAATGTACAGCGTAGAAACTTCCAGAAATAGAGTTTGTTACACCGGATCAAAAATTGTATATAAATGAGATAGGAAGAGAGAAAGGAGAGAGCATGAGTGTGCGTGAGAAGAGCGCATAATGCGAATAGAGTGCATATAGAAATCAAGAATAGGTCTAGAAGACGCCAGAGATTGTGTATGTAAAGATGAATAACAGAAACCTGAAATGTCAGGTATTCATCTGAGAGAGATGGTAAGAAGAAACTACTCAGTGTAGGAGAGTTTCTATAGCTTGAGCAGGAAGAGGCCAAGCTAGTTTTGTACACATCTTCTCTAATAGAAAACACATGTTCATGTGGAAGTTTGTGTGCATTCTTCGTATGTGAAGAAATCTGAGTATTTTCATGTTACGGTATAAAGTTAGTTAACAGTTACAGTTTTCTCAATAAATGTATTTTTTGGTTAGTTACAGTTTTCTCAGTAAACGTGTTTTCTGGTAGAACAACGAAGTAGATCTCGCAGAATAATGTAAAGTTTTGTATGAGAGATAGCTTATCTTGTAGCTAGACATCTCTACTATCAGTTCATCAAAGATTTCGGTGAAATGGATATGTACACACAGTACAAAGTCTGACCAAAAAGAGGCATTCTGAACTAGTGAAGTTTTTCCTTAAACTTCAGTAAGAGTTCATTCAGTGAGGGAAGTTCACGCATCACTTCCTTACTTCATCTATATACACTTGAAGTAATTACAAACAGAATTGCAGTTGATTCCGGTAAGATTCCGATATAATTACGGTGACAGTCCGGTGATAATCCGGTGAAGTTCCAGTGGAATTTCAGTGAATTCAAAACACAGTCTTATATGTTTGAGAGATAGAAACTTTACTAAGGTACTGCTGATTATAGAGGTGTTCTAATATCACTCTAGCTTAGTCATCTTCAATGGTGCGGTGAATTCCACAGGCTTGACAAGGTTCGAGTCTTTGCCACGTCATCAACAAGATTTAGGTGTGGAAGTGCAAAAGCCTATCACTATCTATTGCGATAATCCTAGCAGTATACAATTAGCACGAAACCCTATTTTTCATGCTAGAACAAAGCATATCAAGGTACATTATCACTTCATTAGAGAGAAGGTATTAGCTGGTGATATTGATCTTGTTTATGTGAGAATAGATGAGCAGATTGCTGATATTTTCACTAAAGCACTTGGAGTAGAGAAGCTGAAGAAGTTTTGGAAGATGCTTGGATTAGAGGACATGAAGTTGAGCTTGAGGGGGAGTGTTGAGATATCAAGCTCAACATGTGATGATCCATGGTGACATGTACCAATTTTTCATTTCTCTGACTTGTATAGTGGTCACACCAGTATATGTCAGGGATACTTCATTGAGCTATATTAGATTTATCTACTGAGAGTGATGGCACATTTGTTTCCTGCCAGCTCACTCATTCATGGACATTAGGTTTTTACTTATGTACTGGACTTTATATATTGCACTTGTTGTATTCTTGTTTTTAGGTCATTCTTGTACATTCCTTTTTATGTAATAGAAGAAGAAGAAGAAGAAGATCATTCTTCCTTGCCTCAATCTGAGTGTGTGCTTCTCTTTGATTGTGAGAGTGTGTGTGAGCTCTCTTCCTTAAGATCATTCTTCCTTGCCTCAATCTGAGTATGTGCTTCTCTTTGATTGTGAGAGTGTGTGTGAGCTCTCTCCCTTATCTTCTTCCTCGTGACACCTCATCCACATGGATCTTTGTGGATCTATGAATACCCCTTGTCTTAGTGGTTCAATCTAGTTCTTTCTTCTAGTAGATAACCACTCATGATACATTTGGGTATATTTTTTGAAGTCAAAGGCAGACACTTTCTCTAAGTTTCAAGAATGGATCAACCAAGCTGAGAAAGAACCATCCAAGACAATCAAAACTATTCGATCAAATGGTGGTGGTGAATTTATCAATCACGACTTTGACAATTTCTTAAAACAAAAGGGGATAAAAAGGCAAATCAATCAACCTCATACTCCATTCCAGAATGGAGTAGCTAAGGGAAAGATCCGAACTATGATGGAAATGGCAACAACCATGCTTCACAAAAAAGAATTACCCTACAAGTTTTGGGCAAAAGCAATGCACACTGTCGTGCACACACTCAATCGAAGCTTCAATTGCACAACAAGCCACGCTTTGAAGCTTACTGTGGAAGAAAGCCTAATGTCAATTACTTTCGAGTATTTGGAAGTGAAGCATTTGTCCATGTACCAAAAGAAGATCGCAACAAGTTACAGTCCAAGTCTAAGAAGCATATATTCATCGACTACAGTGAAAAATCAAAAGCATATAGACTATACGATCTTGAGAACCACTCCATCACAATTTCAAAAGATGTAATTCTTTAATGAAGCTTCAAGTTACTCAGCCAACCAAAGATCCAAATACAAATCTCAATCCGCCCATCTACACTTCAGAGGGGGACACAGTCTTTTCAAAGCACACGTCAAAGGTGATTACTTCACATCAACTCAGAAGATCACAAAGGTCCGTTGAAAAGCAGTGGCGATAACAAATTCATTATAAATATTATGCATTGATGCATCAAATCCAACAAATTCTAGAGCCTTCCAACTACAAAGAAGCTCAAGGTCAACTTGAGTAGGAAGAAGCTATGAAAGTGGAAATGTGTACAATCGAGAAGAACAAGACCTGGACCCTTGTTCCTAAGCACACAATCACCAATTCATAGGAGTTAAGTGGCTCTATAAAGTTAAGTACAAATCAGATTGCACATTAGACAAGTACAAAGCAAGACTTGTAGCTAAATGATATAGGCAATAGCATGGCATTGACTATGAAGAAACCTTTGCCCCTACTGCAAGGTTTACCACTATAAGGATCATTCTAGCACTAAGTGCACATTTCAAGTGGCCCATCTACCAATTGGATGTCAAAAGTGCTTTTCTCAATGGAGATCTTCAACAAGAAGTATATGTTGACCAACCTAAATGTTTTAAAATAAAAGGAAAGGAAGATCAAGTCTACAAACTTAACAAAACACTGTATGGACTTAAGCAAGCTCCCAGGGCCTGGTATGAAAAGTAACACAAGTTCTTTGAAGATAAAGGATTTCAAAGAAGCAGTGCTGATGCAAACTTATACATCTATCAAAACGAGTCCTTAGTGGCCATCATCATCCTCTATGTAGATGACTTGATCTAAACAAGCTCAGATGAAGAATGCATCCAATTTGACATCACATAGCTTAACCTTAAGTATTCTATGATAGATCTTGGACTATTTCACTACTTCTTAGGTATGGAAGTTTGGCAAACAAAAGAAGACATATTCCTATCACAGAAGAAGTACTGCTCTAATCTTCTTTCCATATATAACATGGACTAGTGTCGCTCAATACCTACACCACTTGATCCAAACATCAAGCTCACATTAGAGGATTCATCATCACTTGTGGATGTGCATACTTATCGATAGCTTGTTGGCTCATTACTCTACCTTGCCAATACTAAACCAGATATTGCCTATGCAGTTTGTATACTCAGTCAATTTGCATATCAGCCTCGTCAGACACATTGGGATGCTGCTCAGAGACTACTTTGATACCTTGCCCTCACCCGACATCATGATCTTTGGTACAAAGGGGAAATCAAACTCGTTAGATATTCAGATTCAGATTGGGCTGATGATCCTGATTCTCAATGATCTACTTTCAGGTACATATTCTTGCTTAGCTTATGACCTATCTCTTGGGCTGGTGATCCTGATTCTCAATGATCTACTTTCAGGTACATATTCTTGCTTAGCTTATGCTCTATCATCCATCGAGGCTGAGTACCGAGCATCTAGCTTTGCAGCATGTGAGGCCATCTGGCTTCGACGTTTATTATTTGACATTGGTGTTTTGCAAGTTACTCTGACATGCATCTACACGGACAGCCAGTCAGTCATCACCAAGAATCTAGTGTTCCATGCTTGGATGAAGAACATCAAGATCCAGTACCATTTCATCCACGAGAAGCTCATCTCTGAAGAGATTATGCTAGAGCAGTGCACCTTTTAGGAGAACCTAGCAGATATGTTCACAACGACTCTACCTCTAGTCCTGCTCTAGTGCTTGCTGGACCTTTGCACCATTCAATCGCTCCGAAATGGAGTTGTAGAGGGGGTGTTGACGACATGATTGCTTCTACATCATCTACATTTAATCATCCATTTTAAACTTGATCAACAAGTTTTTCAAATACCTTTCTTGAGTTGCATACACTCCATGTTGAGTGTATGAGATCTCCATGCCCAAGAAATATGACAAGTCTCCCAAGTCACTAATCTTGAACTCTTTCTCCATTTGCTTCTTTAGGCTTTGAATGCCTTTCTCATCTGTACGTATAAGAATTATATCATCAACATATATGCACATGTAAATGAACCCATCATCACTTGCTTTAACAAGCAAGCTACTATCTGCTTTAGATACTTGGAAACCAAGTTCTTTCAAGAACTTCACAAGTCTATAATTCCATGCCCTTGGAGCCTACTTGAAACCATACAAAGCTCTCTTGAGCTTACATACATGATCTGGATACCTTTCATTTCTGAATCCTTGTGGTTGCTCCATGAAAACATCATCTGAAACGTAACCATTTAGAAAAGCATTCTTCACATCTAATTGACATAATTTCCAACCTTTACATGTAGCAATAGCTATGAGTGTCCTGATGGTTGTCATCTTTGCCACACGACTATAAGTCTCATCATAGTCTATTCCATATGTCTGAGCAAACCCTTTTACAATAAGTCTAGCTTTATACCTAGACACACTTCCATCTGCAAATCTCTTTGTCTTATAGACCCATTTGCATCCAATGATCTTCTGACTATTTGGTTTGGGAACCAAATCCCATGTTTGATTCTCCATCAATGCATCATACTCTTCCTGCATAGCTTTCTCCCAATTTACCTTACATTTTGCATCTTCATATGTAGAAGGGTCTTCATCTGCCTTTATCATATAAGCATAATCTTTGGTAGCCAAAAAAGAAGTATCATAGCTATACCTTATAGGTTGCCATTTGTGTCTTGATGACCTTCTGAGTTCTCCACTTCTTGAGGTTTATGGTTCATCACACTCTGGATCAAATCTTGGCACTTCTTCAACTTCAATCTGTACTTCATTGTTATCCTCTTCATCAAATATCTGAACCTTTGATTTACCTTTCTTTTGATTCACAACTCCTTCATCACCTGCATAAATATTGAATGTACCTGCATACCAAGTACCTTGCTCATCAGATGTAACATCCTTTGATACAAGGAATTGTGTCCATCCACAACCTATATCCCATCTGCTTATCATCATATCCAATGAACACATACTTTTCAGCTTTAGGTTCCAATTTATGCCTTAATTGAGATGGCACATATGCATATGCCAAACATCCAAATACTTTGCAACGATCTAGAGTAGGTCTCTTACCCCACCATGCCTCATATGGTGTCATACCCTGCAAAGCTTTACATGGTAATCTATTGACCAAATATGTGGCTATATTTACAGCCTCAGTGCACAAGTAATTTGGGCAATTTTTCTCCTTCATCATGGATCTTGCAAAGTCAACAAGAGTTCTATTCCTCCTTTCTGCTACACCATTCTGTTGAGGAGAGTACCTGCAAGTAACCTCCCGTTTTATACCTGCATTCCACAAATAATCACTGAACTCATTAGAGAAATACTCTCCCCCTCCATCTGACCTTAGTCTCTTCAATTTTTGACATGTAATTCTCTCTGCATACACATGATAATGTTTGAATGTATTGAATACCTCTGACTTATCTTTGATCACATAGATAGTGATCCATCTGGTAGCATCATCAACATAAATCACATAATACCTTGAACCATTGATGCTAAAATCCTTTGATGGTCCCCACACATCTGTGTGTACCAATTCAAGCTTCTCTGAATACATAAAACCATGCTTGGAATAAGATTGCTTATGAGCCTTACCTAATTGACATGCCTCACATGTATGTCATATGTTGACCTGCACCATTAGGCAATCCAAGCACTGAACCATTGTTAACCATATCTTTAATACCTCTTTCATTGAAATGTCCAAGTGTTTTGTGCCAAAGATCTAACTCAGAAATCTTATGTCCTCCATAGGTGAACAAGGCATGACCAATGTTACCTTGAATCTTCAATGTGAACAATCTTCCTTCTTTCTTCCCTGAAACAATTTGTTTATACCCATTGCTAGGATCTTCCACAAAAACTCCTTCATTAGTGAACCTAACTTCATAACCTTTTTCAATAATTTGTCCTACTTTTATCAAATTCTTTGGAATTGTAGGAACATACAAAACCTTACTCAAGAGAGTACTTCCATCCTTGGCTTTCACTGATCCAATTGACTTCACATTGTGCTTTGTATTGTCACCTGTTTGAACTACATGATTAGTTACCTTATTCTCCAAGTCAGTCATCAAAGCTATGTTGCCACTCAGGTGATTGCTACACCTTGAGTCAATGTAGAAGACTCTTTGGTCTTCACTTTGCCTTTCACAAGTTGCATTCATTATCAATGTTGAATCCTCCTTCTGATCTAAAGCATAATTGTAGTAGGTATTGTTGTATTGTTGGCTTTGGAATCCTCTACCTGCGTTTCTTCCAAAATAACCTCTACCTCTGAAATTACCTCTTTGATTTCTGACACCTCTTCCTCTTGAATTAAAGTTTTGATTATATCCACCATTATTCTGAGTATTATGCCAACAATCATTAGCTAAGTGATTTGTCTTGCCACAATTCCAGCAAGCTTTGACTCCATCTTTATTACTTCTGCCTCTTCCTCTACCTTTGCCACCTCCTCTTCCTCTTAGGAAGTTAGCTTGACTAGTTGTACCTTCATCTTCATTTGCTTGTTGCTTCCCTTTGCTATTCTTCTTCTTATCCTTTGAATACATTGCTTGACCTGCACTTTTATCACTTTCACCTTTGACATCCTGCTCAAAGGTTAGCAATTGTCCTAGCAACTTATTTAAATCAGGAGTAAAATGATCTAGTGATAATTCAGTAGACAAAACGAATGGCTTCCATTTGTCATCACCTCTTAAACCTGTGAGGATTTGCCTTACCAATTTATCCTCCTCAATATCTTCATCAATTGCTCCTAATGCATTTGCAATGTCCTTCATCCTTGTCACATAATCTGAGATGGGTTGAGAGGCCTTCTTCTTGAATGTGGTAAACTCTGCCCACAAAGATGCCTTTCTTGACATTGTGGTGTTTTGGAAATGCTCCTCCAAAGCATTCCATATATCACTTGCACTTTCAAGACCTCTACTGTGAGGTAGAAAATAGTCATTAACTCCCATATAGATAATGCTTCTTGCTTGAGCATCTCTTTTCATCCAAGTCTTCAAATCTGACAATTCCTCCCTAGTTGGAACACTAGGATCTCTGAATTGAGGCTTTTCTTCTTCACCTATAATATAACCTATCAGGTCTTT